>BSBK01000860.1:0-280000 GCA_027943335.1 Chamaecyparis obtusa
TATACAAATATATATAATATATATGTATATGTATATATATATGTATATATATATATATATATATATATATATACATATATATATACATATACAATATATATATATATTTAATTATATACATATATATATCATATATATATATATATATATATATATATATATACTATATATATATATATATATATATACACACACACACACACAACACACACACACACACCATTTGGATCACATAATAGGTTGGCCCAAAGGAGGGTGTAACATGTGGGCACAAGGTCAAAAATCTCAGATCTAATTAGCTTTCAACTCGGTCTCTATAGCATATACCAATTAGAGGTCTACAATACACACTGTTAGGTGTGACTTGGTTAAAGGATTTAATCACCCTGTTAAGAGTGGCCTTATTAGAGGTCTTAAGAACATTCCATCATAATGTCACCTTGATTAAAGGATTTATACAAAATGACTGTTAGGTTAACCTTGATTAAAGGATTTAGACCGATACAATGGTTAACAAGTAATAATAGGTTTTGATATGAAAATATACAACTCACTTTGCAAATACAAATCCACTTCACACATATGTTGATTTACTGATTGACCTTCATTTTCATTTCCATCTTTGATCTGCTCAAAATTCTCTTCAAGCAATCACAACTCTGTTCAGCTCCTTCACAACTTCACCTTCAACATTCTTCTTAGACTATTAGTCAATAACATCAAATCTCTTCTCTCTTTTATGTAACCTCACAACTAGGTTAACTTTATACCTCCTCGATCAAGTAGATTAATCTTTTTTCGCTTAATCTCTTTCGTAGATCTTAGGTTTAGGTTAGATTCATCGAATCCTTCTATCATTATGTTCTCCTTCTTTTCCTTCTAGATACATCTCCAAACTTCTCTTTGAAATCATAAGAAAATGATTTACCATGCATTAAATATTTTATACCATTCATTAATAATGTCAACACATTTTACATATCCCAAGAATTCAACTATGTCGGATGGGATTCTCAATTCTTTCTCAAAATGTAAGTTACTAACACTTGATCAATACTATGTTCATCTCCTCGGTCACCACTATGTATCTTGGTCATCGCTAACATTCTTCTTCTTGGCAATTATTTGTCAATCGACTATTATTGATGTTCGGTCAACACTAGATTTGCTCGGCATATACCAGCGCTCGGTCAACACTAACATCACTCGACTTAAACTAGATTTCTTCACTTTTGCTCGATTAAGCCTATGTTTCCAGTCTTTTTTCTTCACTTGGTGTTAAAGATAGACACCACATTACCTTGTCAATATGCCAACTAATCAAGTACCCATTGAAGTATCGCATAACTCAACATTTCCTTAGGTTCTCTTGTTATCTCCTCATCCTCTTCACCAAAAGATATGGTACTCTCCTAGATAGCAATTGTCTTACCAGTTAAGATTTGACATCAATGACAATATAAAAATTGTTTCAATTGTAGTTTCCAACAATCTCCCTCTTTGGCATTGATGGCAACACCACATGAACATCATATGATTTACCAAACAATCCAATAATATCTATGCAATATATCTCCATTATATCCTTAGCTTCATTCTGATTCTCATCCAACACATCCAAGTACCAGCTCCCTCTTGGATAGATTTAGCTTTGCCGATTCACTGAATCTCTTTTGTTTTATTTGTCTCTCTGAATCTCTCCCTCTTTGCTTAGGGCTATTTACTTTTCTATATTTCTTCATCTAGTTCATTTAATCTCTCCCTCTTTTACAACAATGCCAAAGAAACTTGTATCTTTCACTTACATCTTTACCATGTAGATATATTCATGTCAATTCTGTATATTGTATACTCCCTCTATCATCTTTGCTCATGACTGATCAACATCTTTGCTTTTCTTCTCACAACTCTAGGCAATTCCTAAAGTGTGACCTCTTCTACATCAATTTGTTAGATAATTCGATTAGCACATTTGATGCAGTGCTCCTATATGCTTCTAGGTAGCCTCAGTTAGGGGAATCACCCCTAATTTACCTCTAAGGTATTCATGAGCATCTTTAGGTAATGCTTTTGTGAATATATTTTCTAATTGTTCTTTTGTATTCAGATATTCTAATCTCACTTTTTGTCTTGAACCAACTCTCTCAAGTAATGATACTTGATAGCAATATGATTAGTCTTAGTGTGCATAATAGGATTCTTTGGTATGTTAATAGCACTTGTATTATCATAGAAAATAACAACCGGCTCAGTGATTTCCTCCTTCATACCTTTTAACAATTGCTTTATCCACACTAAATTTGAACAATTCATTGATGTTGCTACATATTCATCTTCTGTTGTAGATTGGGAAATGTAGTTTTATGTCTTACTTGTCCAAGAGACTAATCTCTTTCCTAGAAATAATGTACCACCACTTGTACTCTTTTTGTCATCAACATTTCCAGTCCAATATGCATCAGTGTAAACTTTCAGTTCAAACTTGTCATTCTTCTTGTAATACAATCCATAGTCCTCTGTTCCTTTAAGATAGTTCAATATCATTTTCCTGCCATCATGTGACTCTCTTTAGGATTGGCAGAAAATCTGGCAACAATCCCAACTCCTAGGGCAATATCTGGTCTACTATGGATAACATATTGTAGCTTTCCAATCATGGATCTATACAAAGTTTGATTCACTTCAGCTACATCATTAGTTTTCGATAATTTTTGTCTAGTGGCCATAGGTGTACTTACTGGTTTGGAATCTTCCATACCAAAAGTTTTCAGTATCTCCTTGACATATTTAGATTGAGTAATATAGATACCTTTCTTCATTTGATAGACTTACAAACCAACAAAGAATTTGATCTCACCAAACATAGACATTTCAAATTCAGTTTGCATCTCATTTGAAAAGTTTTGACATAGGGCATCTTGTCCTCCAAATATGCTATCATCAAAAAATATTTTAGCTAACAAAATTCCTTTACCTTTTTCAGTCTTCATATACAGATTGTTGTTGTCATTTGTCCTTACAAATCCAATCTTTATTAGATAGTTGTGCAGTCTTTCATACCATGCTCTAGGGGCTTGTTTCAATCCATACAACGCCTTATGTAGCTTGGCAAACCATATTCTTCTTTCTTGGATCAACAAATCCTTCTGGTTGATCAATGTATACTTCTTCTTCTTCTAATATCCTATTTAGAAATGTAGACTTGACATCCATTTGATATACTTTGAATCCTTTATAAGTTGCATAAGCAAGTAGAGCCCTCACTCCTTCTAATCTTGCAACAGGGGCAAATGTTTCCCCATAGTCTATTCATTCTTCTTGTGCATACCCCTTACATACCAGTCTGGCTTTGTTTTCTAGTAACTTCTCCATGTTCATTGAGCTTATTTCTAAATACCCATTTTGTTCCAATTACATTCTTGTCTTCTAGTCTTGGCACTAGAGTCCAGGTTTTGTTCTTTTCTATCTGCTTTGTTTTTTCAATCATGGCTTGTATCCAGTCTTCATTCTCTAAAGCATCTTTCACTATTTTAGGCTCAAACTCACATAATAAGCATGTATGATCTTTCAACTTACTTCTTGTCATGACTCCAGATTCTTTATCTCCAATGATTTGTTCAAGCTTATGATGTCTTCTCACATACTGTGCCAAAGTAGGTTCAAATTTCCTTTCTCCTTGGTCTTGATCTTCAGGTTCATCTTGTAAATTTCCTACCTCTTCTTCTGATTGCTTGACAACATCCTCCTGATGCTCGACAACATCTTGTTGATGCTTGACAATATCTTGTTGTGGCTTGGTAGACTCTGTACACACTAAAATGGTGCACTTCTATGAACCATTACATGCAAGGTTGCTCAAGAATGAGGCCTCACAAAGCGGCTCATAGCTCTCTATGCATGGAGTTGCAAGGGACTATGATGTGTTTTCTCTCAGCTAGAGCTACAAACTTGTGACCTTGCTAGTCAACCATACAATGAGAGATTCACAATGAAGACAAGAGCAAGAGTGCCAATATCTTCAAAAATCCAAATATGCAATGCAAACTAGCTATATGAGAATGCAATCTAAGCTATGGAAATGAAAGTACAATGCAACTAATCTATGAAAGGAAATAGCAATGGATTACAATGCTTCTTATTTAGACTATGTGAGCTTATTCTATTGCATAAAAGAAAATCTATACTAAAAATGCCATTATCATGCAACTAAGAAAGCAAATATGCAACTAAATGATGAAAGCAACAAGTCTCCAATATCCTCAAAAGCTCCAAATGCACCTAAAACCTGCAGCATAACATTAGCATAAAACAAGTGGATATATGCAAATGGAGGAGAGAGCTCTCCTTTTATAAGAAATGAGGTGAAATGGACCATGGAGATTAAGAGGCAAAAAGTCTTAATCAGCGGTGGAGCTTGAAAGAGGAGCAATCCATGTGCACAAGTATCCTCCAATAGGAAAATAAGAGTTGACTTTATGTCCATATGAGACAAAAGTGCTTTTTCCCTTTTTGTAAAATATGAATAATGCTTTATTTGTGCAACTTAGGATAAGAGGAAAGTGGGGGCTTTTTTATTTAATTAAAAGGGGAAGGAAATATTCCTTTTAGGTAAATAAAAACTTAGGATAAATGGTTAGCCCATAGGATAAAATCCAATATATGATCGAAATTAAGACTTGATCAAGGAATTGATATTGTTGAAAATATTGATTAATGATCAAAATGATTCAGGGTTGATAAATCAAATAAATGGGGCCCAAAGTCTAGGCGACCATTTTTGGTTGCATACAGACTCATGCAGTTCCTCGATATCTGGTTTAGGTACACTACTAGCCTCTCTTTCTTCCACATATGCAAAAGTTATGTAATCTTCAGGCTCTTCCTTGCACTCTAATTCATTCTTTTATGCATATTCATCAACTCTAACATTTGCACTTTCCACAATTTTGTTAGTGTTAGAATTCAAACACTTGTAAGATTTGCTCTTAGTGGAATGCCCTAGGAATATGCTTTCATCACTTTTGGAGTCAAATTTTTCATTTCTATTGTCTTTCAATATATAGCATTTACTCCCAAAGACTCTAAAATACTTCACATTAGGTGCATAACCATGCCATAACTCAAAAGGTGTAGCATTCGTACCTTTCTTGATTTGTACTCAGTTCAAGGTATAAATAGTTGTACTTATAGCTTCTCTCCATAATTTTTGTGCAACATTCTTCTCAATCATCAGTGTTCTAGCACAATCCATAATTGATCTATTTCTCCTTTCTGTTATACCATTATGTGGCAGTTTCCTAGGTGCAGACATCTATCTTTTTATTCCTCTATCATTGCAGAATAGATTGAACTCATTTGATATAAACTCTCCTCCTCTGTTAGATCTCAAACATTTCAAACTTTTACCAATTTCTTTTTTAAATTTTGCTAAATACCACTTAAACAACTGAAATGCATCATATTTCTCTTTCAAAAACATTACAGTCATCATTCTAGAATAGTCATCAACAAATATAATGAAATATTTATCACCATAATAACTTTGTACACCCATAGGTCCACAAAGGTTAGTATGAACCAATTCCAAAATATTGTCAGAAGTATATGTCTTGCTCTTAAAACTAGACTTTGTCATTTTTCCCAATTGACACTGCTTACACATCACATTATTAGGTTTCTTCAGTCTTGGTAAACCTCTAACTTTCTTCAACTTACTGATATTTACCAAATTGTCAAAGTTTACATGACACAACCTCTTATGCCATAACCATACATCATCATATTGTGCAAACAAACATGTTTCTTCAGATAGGTCTAGATAGAATAAGTTACCTCTTGTTTGTTCTCCACTTCCAATTAGTTCACCAGTGGCATCAAATATTTTAGCCTTTCTGTGCTGAAATTCAACTTGGTAACCAGTACTATTCAACTGTGTCACACTTAGCAAATTATAGTTAAGACCTTCAACCCAATAAGTATTATCACATCTAATCTTATCAGTTAATCTTATTGATCATTTTCCTTTCAATTAAGGACATGGTGCATCATTACCAAACTTAACACTTCTACCTTTGTAATGATTAAGGATTTCAAACTTACTTTTATCACGAGTCATGTGATGTGAACAACCACTATCAATAATCCATTTATCACCTTTACTAACATATGAAATAAGTGCAATTTTCTCATCTTCATCAAAATCATCTTTCATAGCAACATAAACAACTTCTATTTCACATTCATCGTATTCATTAGTTTCACTGTCAATTTCCTCTTCAACAATATAGCAAGATTTCTTACCTTTGTCTTTGTAGTCTCTGTACCTTTAGTGATCTCTGTCATTTCCCTTGTCTTTGTACTTGTTTTCCCTTTTATCATCAGTCCTGTTAGGGAATCTTTCTATAATGTGGCCAACTTTGTTACATGAAAAATAGATAATAGGAAGTTTACCTTTATATTTCCCTTTTCCTCTCTTAAGCCTTCTAGCCATAAGTGCCTCAAGATCATCTAGATCATCATCAGAAGTGTCATTGTCACTGTTGTTGTTGTTATTGTCACTGCTCTCACATATTTATTTTCCCTTCTTAGGCTTATGAAGAACTATTTGAGACTTGAATGCAGATTCAACATTATGAACAGTGAAGTTATCATAATTAGACAACTCAAAAGCAGTAAGCTTGCCAACAAGACTTTCTAGAGTTAGGACATTACTAGGGTTACATCTTGATTCTTGTACTGCAAAAATTTTGATAGCATAGATAGGAAGCAAAGTTCTTCTTAGGATTAACAAGACATAAATAATAATTACATGCAAATATAACCAATATCAGAAAATAATAAACCATACAGAAGAGAACACAATACACAAAGATTTAATGTGGTTCACCCAATCCCTGAGCTACGTCCACCAACAATGAGTCCAATATTATTATTATCTAGTGATTACAACCTGATTACAATCTATAATCCCTTACATCTCAATTCCACTGCAAATACTAAAATCATACATTATGAAATCCCTAACCCTAAGCCATATTATACAATATTTTTTTGTTGTAGGGTTATAATGAGTTACAATATGTCGGCCCAAAAATAACTAAAAATATGTTAGCCTCAAAAAAATTCATCGGTGAGGTCAGGAGGAAAAGTGTACAATACTTTCCTGATCAGTCACCATAAGCTAATAGTTCTCAATAATTTATTGATAACAATCTCATCATCAATGTTTCCATTAGCTCCTCTAATAGCATTCACTACTTCCTTAATTTCACCACAATACTAAGTAATATTTTCACCATCTTGCATTTTCATTTCATCAAACTCACCTCTCAAGCTTTCAGATTTGGCTCTTAGTACATTTGTGTCCCCACCATAGATAGTTGCTAGATTATCCCACATTTTCTTTGCATTAGTATAGTCCTTGATGTCTTCAAATTCAAGATAGCTTAGGGCATATGCAATCTCCAACATTGCTTGATTGTGTTCTTGTTTTGCTTTCATCTCCTCAGTAGTAAAAGGTGAAACAGGTATTACATGCTCATTTTACACATGGTATTTCACTAAATCACCAATACCAGCTAGATGCAATTTCATCAAACTTTGCCATGCATGGAAGTTCTCCTTGTTCAACTTTGGTACCTCATTTTTGTACATCTTGATCATTAGCTTCAAGTACCTTCAAAATTTTTCTCTACAAGCACCAACAACTCTGATACCAATTGTTAGAATTATTTTAGAACAATTGAGAGGGGGGCGAATCAGTTGTTCTCAAGTCCAGATGTACCAATTCAACTTTCTAGCTCTTCAAAAATCTCAGATCTAATCAACTTTCAACTCAATCTCTATAGCATATACCAATAACATAAAACTTGCAGTCCACTATCCTAAAGTAAATAACTTGCAGAATATAAAACTTTCAACATCATCCACATCAAAATAACATTCACACAAGTGTAACACTAGGATTTATAGTGGAAACCCAATTTGGGAAAAACCACTTGTGACATGCTACTAATTTTCACTCTTCTAAAGTGAGCTTTTGATGCAAGGGAGGGATGGAGGATCCAATAAAGGATGGTCCAAACCTACAAGTGCCAAATATAACAACAACAATTGCAACGGAATACAACAAGATAATGCTTCAAAATAGAATTTCATTCAACATGCCCGGTTGTAAGGCCTTCCAGGTTTTGGTCTATTACAATGAAATAACAAAGTATCTTAGTAATCTCCTAGCTAGTCCAGCTCTAAAACACATCAGCAACTAATGGAAACACTAAGGAAGATCTGAACTTGAGCTCGCAAACCTCCAAGCAATCTCCTTGTCTCCAAGCATACAAACCACTAGCTCTGCTATTACAATATCAGATAAAACATCTGATCTACAAGATCTCATAGGATCCAATTATGTTTCTAATCTCCTTCTACTATCAATCTACCATCATCTCTACTCCTAAACATCTACCCAAACTCTCAATATATAGCCAGCTAAGCCACAAGTTGGCTAGTTAGGCATTTAATTATATTATAGGTCCAGTCTGGAAGATTTAAACCAAAACTAACAAAAGAGTGATAAAAAATTAATGTGCCTTTTTATTTAGGTCCACACATGACCCAAGAACATTTTCTTAACCCCACAAGGCCCCATCTCATCGCACGGAACCACTCAAGAAGAAACACTCCACGTTTCGCATGAAAACTGACAAAAAATAGGTCCCCGAGAAAAATGGTCATAACTTTTTACTCGTAATGAATTAGGACTTGTGCTCTTGGGAAAAGATAGTATTTTAGTTCCTCTTAACATCCTTAAGAGTTAAAAGGCTGATTTCTTAAGAATCAATGTCTCCACTACGCGCAATCAGCACCAAAACTGTAATAAAATACAGCTCTGACAACAAGTAAAACAACTGTAACTTTGAAATAGTCCATCCAATCCTTATGAGATCTTAGGGGAAGGTTCCAAAATATGTCCTCAACATCATGTAAGCTTCTCATACCATGAAACCAACAAATTAAATGATTACAAAGAAAACAATAGAAAACATGAAATGTTTTTGGTTGATGCAAGATTGCTCTAAGCCCGAGATGCTCCTGCATCAGACACCCCAGGTAAATAAAAAGAATGTTCTCATGAACATTTCAAGGGAATTAGAACAAGTATGCCATATCTATTCTTAAACCATATATCCTCTTGTTCTTCATTCCATGTTGTCTTTACTTTATCCACTATCACACTCAACAAATCAACTTGTCCTGCACCTTTCTTAGCTTTCATTTCTACTATTGACAGATTTTGATTCTGATTACCTTCTCCACTTTTGATTACACCAGCACTATGGTGAATCACATCTTCTCCAAACTTACTAATCAACCCGTCATCATCTATAGTCCTCTCTGTCACTAGTGCCATCATTTGCTGCACTATCTTTTTCAGAAAGTCCATCTACCTCTTAATCTCTATAAATTCCTCAACTATATCATTCTCTTTTCCTTTCAAATTCAGCTTCCTTCCATCCACAATAATAGGTTCATCAACTCTCTACTTCTGATGTTTTTCATAAGGACAACACCTGGTAATTCCACATCCCTTAGCTCCAACTTCCTACAAAGGTAACAACTTATGCCTGGATCCACCATGCATTACCACATAAGTATTTGCACGACCATCAAACATAACATGTATATCAAATTTCCAAGGTCTCCCAAGCAATATATGACAAGCATCCATAGGAAATATATCACATAATATTTCATCATGATAAGATCCAATCTAAAAATTAACCAAGCATTGTTCTTCAATCCTAACCTTATACACATCTTGTATCCAACTAATATGATAAGGATTAGGATGTTTCCTTCTTTCCAAATTCAACTTACTAACCATCTCTTCTAAAACAAAGTTCTCAAAACTGCCACCATCAACTATGACATTGCATACCTTATCCTTGCACTTACATCTGGGTCTGAACAAATTCCTTCTTTGTACTGGTTCCTGGACACATGTAGCCAACCTCCTAGTGAGAAGAAATTCACCTTGTTCTGCAACATTCTCAATGTTTTCTTCAGCAGTTAGTGCAACTCTTTTCTTAGGACATTCAAAACTTCTATGACCTTGTTCACCACATTGATAACAAGTAAAAGTGAACTCATTTCTCCTTCTCCCTCTCTGTCCAACATTGTAGTTATTAGTAGTTGGACCACTGCCAGATCCTTCACCAGTCTTCTTAGGATTACCTCCAACAACTGTTTCATCAGTCTTTCCACCTTTGTTCCTATTTTGTCTTCCTTCAAACCTCTTGTTTAGCTTTTCTTCAATCTTCAATGCCATTTGATAAGCATCTCCTATAGTTGTCATCTGAACAGTAAGTAACTCTTCTTGAATACTAGGTCTCAAGCCATAAACATACCTAGCAACCTTCTCTTTATCAGATTCAGAATGACTAGTCCTAATCAGGAGTTTGTAAAACTCTTCAGTATATTCTTGCACTAATTTGTTTGTCTGCCTTAAAGCTTGCATCTTCTTAAACATCTCCAATTCATAATCCACCAGAATGAATTGCTTTTTCAACTTGTCAACCATTCGGTTCCATCTAGTGATCTTTTCCTTTCCTCTCCTACTTCTTTCCAATTGAACTTCCCTCCACCAAATATTTGCATGACCTTTCAACTTAGTCTTTGCAAATCAAACTCTATTAGGATCTTCTATTTCTTCATACTCAAAGTATTCATCTATCTCATTAATCCAATCAATCAACTCTTCAGGCCTAAGGCTTCCAACAAATGTAGAAACTTCAATCTTAGGTCTTTTCCCAATCTTAGACATAGCTTTTAGGATTCTACTTTCTTCTGGATCCTTGAATTCTTCTATAGCTTCTTCAAATTGATCTTCTTTAGACTCATCACTGTCATCCTTCAAGGTAGTCTTCTTTTTCAATTCCTCTTGTAGATCTTGCACTTGTTTCTGCAAAGCCCTAAAATCATCAAGACTGAATTCTCCAGCAGGTTCTTCCTCTGAGATCTCATGAGTTCTCCTCGGAGGCATCTTCAATACAAGGTCCTGGTGTAGACTGCCTCAACCTCAGTGCTCTATCCACACACTTAAGATCTTCAAGCTCTGATACCACTTGACACAGGGGAGGGATGGAGGATCCAATAAAGGATGGTCCAAACCTACAACTACCAAATATAACAACAACAATTGCAGCGGAATACAACAAGATAATGCTTCAAAATAGAATTTCATTCAACATGCCCGGTTGTAAGGCCTTTCAAGTTTCAGCCTATTACAATGAAATAACAAAGTATCTCAATAATCTCCTAGCTAGTCCATCTCTGAAACACATCAGCAACTGATGGAAACACTAAGGAAGATCTGAACTTGAGCTCGCAAGCCTCCAAGCAATCTCCTTGTCTCCAAGCATACAAACCACTAGCTCTGCTATTACAATATCAGATAAAACATCTGATCTATAAGATCTCGTAGGATCCAATTATGTTTCTAATCTCCTTCTACTATCAATCTACCATCATCTCTACTCCTAAACATCTACCCAAACTCTCAATATATAGCCAACTAAGCCACAAGTCGGCCAGTCAGGCATTTAATTACATTATAGGTCCAGTCTGGAAGATTTAAACCAAAACTAACGAAAGAGTGATCAAAACTTAATGCACCTTTGTATTTAGGTCCTCACTTGACCCAAGAACATGTCCTTAACCACACAAGGCCCCATCTCATCACACAAAACCATGCAAGAAGAAACACTCCACGTTTCACGTGAAAACTGACAGAAAATTGTTGGAATTATGAGAGATAGGTACTTGAGAGGGGAGGGGTGAATCAGTGCCTTCAAAAACTTTACTTGTAAATAGTCCATCCAATCCTTATGAGATCTTAGGGGAAGGTTCCAAAATAGGTCCTCAACATCATGTAAGCTTCACACACCATGAAACCAACAAATGAAATGATTACAAAGAAAACAACAGAAAATAGGAAATGTTTTTGGTTGATGCAAGATTGCTCTAAGCCCGAGATGCTCTTGCATCAGCTTTGTGAAAAGCCAACTTGGTTAAAGGTTTACAATACACACTATTAGGTTTGACCTGGTTAAAGGATTTAATCACCCTGTTAAGAGTGGCCTTGTTAGAGGTCTTAAGAACATTCCATCAGAATGTCACCTTGATTGAAGGATTTATACAAAATGACTATTAGGTCAACCTTGATTAAAGGATTTAGACTGATACAATGGTTAGAAACTAACAGTAGGTTCTGATCTAAAAATATACAACTCACTTTCTAAATACAGATCCAGTTCACACATATGTTGATTTATTGACTGACCTTCATTTTCATTTCCATCTTTGATCTACTTAGAATTCTCTTCAAGTAATCACAACTCTATTAAGCTCCTTCACAACTTCACCTTCAACCTTCTTCTTAGACTTATCAGTCAATAACATCAACCTCTTCTCTCTTTTCTATAACCTCACAATTAGGTTAACTTTATACCTCCTTGATCAGGTAGATTAATCTTTTGTTGCTTAGTCTCTTTTGTAGATCTTAGGTTTAGGTCAGATTCATCGAATCCTTCTATCATTATGTTCTCCTTCTTCTCCTTCTAGATACATCTCCAAACTTCTCTTTGAAATCATAAGAAAATGATTTACCATGCATTAAATGTTTTATACCATTCATTAATAATGTCAACATGTTTTACATATCCCAAGAATTCAACTATGTCAGCTGGGATTCTCAATTATTTCTTAAAATGTAAATTACTAACACTTGGTCAATACTGTGCTCATTTCCTCGGTCATCACTATGTATCTTGGTTATCGCTAACATTCTTCTTCTCAACAATTATTTGTCACTCATAAATTACTAATGTTTGGTCAACACTAGATTTGTTCAGCATATATTGGTGCTCAATCGACACTAACATCACTCAACTTAAACTAGATTTCTTCACTTTTGCTTGGTTAAGCCTATATTTCTAGTCTTTCTTCTTCACTTGGTGTTAAAGATAAACAACACATTACCTTGTCAATATGCCAACTAATCAAGTACCCATTGAAGTATCACATAACTCAACCTTTCCTTAGGTTCTCTTGTTATCTCCTCATCCTCTTCATCAAAAGATATGGTACTATCCTAGATAGCAACTTTCTTACCAGTTAAGGTTTGACATCAATGACAATATAATAATTATTTCAATTGTAGTTTCCAACAATGCATTCTGTAGCACGTATAATAGGTATAATACAAATTAGGATATTTATAGTGCATACACTAAAATTCAGTAAGGCATACTAGTTTTAATAGAGCGTATAGGTTATTTTAGCACATTTAAACATTTTTATAGCGCATTCAATCAATTAAACAATGCATTTGTATTTTAGCGTGTACAAGCCTTGAAATAGTGTGTACACCCTTTTTTGAAGTATTTTAGTAGTTTTAGCCAGTCATCCTATTTGACTGATTTCCTTGATCCGTCAATTAGTCTGAATGATGATTTCTATGATGAAACCTATCTTTTGATGTCAGTTCCGATCATGTGATGATGAATATTTGATTGTCAATCCTGATTGGTTGGTTAAATTATGATGATGAATTTTCCATCCTATTTGAATAAAATTAGGAAAATTGATAGTGATTTTGATAGGTTAGGATGTCGATTGACTTGTGATGATTCAACATTTAATGATTTGATTACTGATACAATGTTAACTTGATTTTGTAGGCTCCCCTTCAAAATTTATCCATCTGAGGGTTATATATGTGGCCTCTTGAGATGGTAGAGGACTTGACTGGGCATGAGCGTCGACTGATTGGCCATTGTGGCCTATCCTTTTTATTAGGTATACCTTGATTCCACATGAATCGAGGATTGCTGATAGCTATGGTGGAGCAATGGCACTTCGACCATAATACTTCCCACTTTCCATTAGGGGAGATGACTATCACTCCCAAGGATGTGTATCACCTTCTCCACATCCCTACACACGGAGAGAGCATCTACTACGATCAGGTCTATGATGGCACCATCTGTAGACATTTGTTTGGAGACCTGACTATTGATGATGATAGTATTTTATGGGCTTAGTTTTCATCTTTTTCTATTCTTCCCACTATTCTTGGTGTGCTGATTGATGGTTTCCCGCTTTGTGACCGATAGGGTCATAGTTTTGTTGTTGGTTGGGGCTATATTTTGGAGGATATGATTGGTCATCCTCGCTGATTTGATTGGGGTTCATGTGTCTTGGCACAACTATATCATGAGGTGCATGATTTTGTATATAGGCGCGGTGCTGCACTTTTTGTTGGTGTAGTCCTTCAATTGTAGGATTGGGAGGATCTCCTGATTACTCGTCCAGTAGCAGTGTGACAGTGAGATCCTAGTTGGCCATTTGCATACATCTATGAGGGTATGGTTGTCTAGTCCCATTTGGGCAAGCTGGATTATTGGCATCACATCATTGATTATTTGGATCAAGTCACCTGGAGACCTTATCTTGGTTGTGAGCCATGGGTTGAGATGTTGCAGAGCTTCCATTTATGTGCATGTCACGATGGATGATAGGATGTACTCCCTTGATCATTGAGTGCTTATGCTTCTACCGAGTTCTCTGGTAGTACAACCATATATAGGGTATGCCATAGGGATTGGCTTTATATGTACGAGTACAAGTTGAGAGGTCCCTCTAGGGTCCTCAGATTGATTATCATGTGGCCCTGATGAGCTCCTAGGCCTTCCACATTTAGCCTAGGATATGCAGGAGCATATTCCCACATATTATAGATGTCGATATGATTGATGATTACATATAATGGTTCATGTAGAACCCATTTCCTAGATTTACCGATCCAACAGAGCCTATTCCTAGGATTGATGTAGGTTTGATGATGATGACAACGGTGGTGGCGATGGTAGAGGAGGGGGATGAGCTAGACATGTTGGTAGAGCTAGATGAGGTGAGAGAGAAATGATTCCCATTGTTATTTCCCCTACTCCTACCAGAGGTGGTGTGAGGATGTGAGATGATAGGGCACAGGTGAGAGGTGGACCATTTCAAGCCTTACATCAAGTTAGAGTGGGTGGTTGGGGTCAGCAAAGGGATTGAGTTTTTAGACAGGTTGCCCCATAGATTTCTGCATAGGTTGGTGCACATGCTATTGTATAGGTTGGTCAGATTCCACTAGGTCCTTTAGTTCCATTGATACCACTAGCAAAGGTAACACCAACTCCACCAGGTCCTGATAGGTTGGATTTTAATGTCATATCTCTACAGGATGATGTATCACAGATGAGACAACAAGTGACCCGGCTTAGTACTCGGATGCAAACCTTTATGGATGCTATGGATCAACATGGTTTACAACCTAGCTCTAGTAGAGGTTTAGATACAAGTCCCAAGGGTCCAGGTATAGATGGTGTTGGGGGTAGTTCAGGTGCAGGTGCAAGTGGTAGTTGATCCATATGATATGCATCTTTTGACTGATGTATCTTGCATCTATGATTCTTGATCGAGACTTTGTATATTCTCATATTCTTTTGACAGATTCTACTTTTCATTAATGGATACTTATGTGATGGAATTTGATTTATATGGACTTTGATTATCCCATGGACTTTAGTTGACATTATAGATTTTGATTTATATGATGTCATCATGTGTTGGATTTACTTTTGTGATGATTTATGATATGTAGTCTTACATGATTCTACTTCTATATGCTTTATTTTTATGCTTTTCAAACACAAAATTGATATGAATGTACATGCTATACTATCTTAATTTGGATGGATGTCTTACTTATGACATAGATTAGAGGCATGCATTTATTACACGCTTTAATGATTAATGCTCAATGATTGGATATTTAATGCTTGAATATTTAATGATATGGCATGGATGGATTTAATGCTTTAATGCTCTAATGATTGGATATTTAATGCTTGAATGTTTAATGATATGACATGGATGGATTTAATGCTTTAATGATTTATTGGTTAAAAAATAATGATGAGATGGACTTAATGCTTTTATATGCTCACAAGTTCTAAATGATAATGATTAATGCTCAATAATGGACTTAATGCAATTATATGATGATTTTAATGAATAATGATTAATGTATGGACTAATATGAGAATGAATGCACCTATTAAACAATAGATGATATTTAATGCAATTTAATCTAATAATGTGATATACTTATGCAACTAATTTGATGGATGCAAACTAATTTAATGAATAATGAATTAAACTAATGAAACTTAATGATTAATGATTAATGTAATGTACCTATTCTAATGAATGCAATTTAATGATTAATTCAACAAACTTTAATCTATGTAACCTAATGATATGAACTATGTTAATGCAACCTAATGATTAAAAATGATAGTCAATGCAATCTAATGCAACTAAGATGCACTTAATCTATTATACCATATATAATGCAATTTAATCTAATGCATTTTAATCTATGATGCAAGTTTGATTTTGATTTTTCGATTTCCAACACATTCAATCACATAAATTAATGATGAATTTATTTTTAATTTTAGTTTAACTCCACCCCCCTTTATCTTTAATAACCAGTTTTGAGAAAATGATCCATGGAAACTAAATGCATTTAATCTAGTATGGATGTAGCTAGCTATCACCACTCAGAATTAGGATGCTTATTTTCATCATCAAGCATTTTTGAGACTTGAAATTGGTACAATCCTCATTGGTTCAACCATGATGATATGAATACATTTTCCTTTTGCGTTATGTGCCTAAAGTCAGTACAACTATCATTGGTTAGATTCAACCATGATAGTCTGAATACTGCTTCCGTTGGATTCAATATTGCAAGTGGATTTTGGCATTATGATATGGAAAATCAAAATGTCTAAGGTATCATGTTGCGTAAACAAGAAAAGATATTAGTTTCACGATATGTACATGTCCTCGATGATCATGTCATTAGACAAATAATACATATCTTAAAACCTCGATCTTAGAACACTAATGCAAAAATCAATAAAATATCATACTTTTATCATTGCTTATCTAGTCCAAGACTTCATCGATTTGCTAAAAAGACATGATTTCACCAATCAAGTAATCACTTAGAAAATTTTTTTCACTATTTTTCAAATCCATATTTCAAGTAGAGTTTCATCCATTTCATATTTGATTGTTTATTTTAATCTTGATAAAGGTAAGGTCATTGTGAGATCAAAGATCAAAAGTTTTTCATTGTCGAATCATCATTTGGATTAGGATTTGAATCTATCATCTAAGTGATATTCTCATGATTGGATGCATTGATTTGTGTCAATTGATATCTGTTTGATGAATCCTTCTTGCTTTTAGGATAGATTTGCCCCCATTGGACACTTTTCAGATCTATGATGAAAGCCTTAGGTATTTTGCAAATGCAACTTTGGGATTTATTATGTAATTTTTACAAATGTTGGTGAATGCAATATCTACAATGATGGATAGGCATGAGACTTGACTTGACTTTCAATGACGCCTATTTACCAAGTTTTCACCGATTGAATTTATTGCTCTTTTTCTCTTTTATATGCTTTTTTTGCTACCAAGGCACCTATTTGCTAGGTTTTCACCAAGGTACTTTTCTTTCTTTTTTTCAATTTTTTTGTTTTTATCATCAAGGCGCCTATTTGCTAGATTTTCACCAAGACAACATTTTTTTTTTAGGATCATTTTTTTGAATGTTTCTGGATTTCTTCATACTCAATTTTCCATTGTTTTTAATTTCGTCTGGATCACTTTTTGTTATTTTTGTACTTTTATGATTTTTTTCTTCTTTTCTATTTTTTAATGTTTTTGAATTTTTTCAGGATCACTTTTGACTTTACAAAATAAATAGGATGCTTCCTCATCATATATTCTAATACTCTTTCACTTATACTCTTTCATCTACTTTTAGGTGTAAAACCTTTTCAGGAGTATGTTGTTGATAGGTTCTTGTAGTTCCTCTCCATCACTATCAGTTAACTTGTATGTACCCATTCCAAAAGAAGAAGTAATAACAAAAGGACCTAACCAATTTGCTTCCCATTTTCCTTTCTTCTCTCTTTCTGCTTGATTTTTAGGGTTTTCTCGCAATACCAAATCACTTATTTGATATGTTCTTAGTTTGATGTGTTTATTGTAATTTCTTGACATTCTGTTCTGATACACTTTGAGGTGATCAAAGGCTTGTTGTTATCTCTCATCAAGTAATTCCAACTCCTGTAGTCTAGCAACCTATAGTCTTCCTTAGTTAGCAACCCATGTAATGAAACTCTTAGAGATGGAATTTCAACCTCTAATGGTAGTACTACTTCAACTCCATATACCAATGAAAATGGTGTATCTCTTTTTGGCATCCTCACACTTGTTATATATTCCCATAAAGTAGGATTTATCTAAATATGTCAATCTCTCCCTAAATTGTCAACTGTCCTCTTCACTATTTTCAAGATTTTTTTTGTGGCTTCTACTTCTCCATTCCCTTGCAGGTAATATACTGAAGATGAATGATGTATCATATGGAACTTTGTACACAATTATTTTAGGTCCTTATTTTTAAAGTACTTAGCATTATTTGTTATGATGGCTTCAGGGTGTATATGATGAAAATCCACCTATTAAGAACAAGTTCAAACATGCAAACGTTAACAACAAAGAGTATAATCAATCTATTCTAACATGTGTACACACAAAATATTGCACTTTTATGAATCATTACAATCAAGAACACTCAAGAATGAGGTCTCAAAAATCGATCCATAACTCCCTAGGCATGGAGTGCAAGGGTGTTTAAGAATGCTCTAAGCTAGAGCTATTAAGCCAATAACCTTGCTAGTAAACCATGCAATGGGAGATTCAAATGAAGACAAGGACAAGAATGCCAATATCCTCAAGAATCAAATGAAATGCAATGCAAGCTAGATTAAGATGAATATGCAAGCTAAACTATGGAAATGAAAGAACAAGTATTACAAAGCCTCCTAATTAAGCTAGATGAAGTAATCTAAAGCATAAAGGAAACTAAGCTAAGTATGAAGCTATGAATGCCATGATAATGCAAGAAATGAAACTATGATAATATGTAGATACAAAAGCCAAGAATGCTCCAAATATTCAAAAAGCTCCAAAGTGACCTAGAAAACCCGCAACATAACATTAACATAAAAAGTTGGGGATCTAGAATGAAGAAGAGAGCTCTCCTTTTATAAGAAATGAGAAAGAATGGACCGTGTAGATTAAGAGGCAAAAGATTTAATTAACGGTGGAGCTTGAAAGAGGAGAAATCCACGTGCACAAATATCCTTCAATGAGAAAATAAGAGTTGACTTTTGTGTCCATATGAGATAAAAAGTGCTTTTTCCCTTTTTGTAAAATAGGAATAATGCTTTATTTGTGCAACTTAGGATAAAAGGAAAAGTGGGGGGCTTTTTATTTAATTAAAAGAGGAGGAAACTCCTTTTAATTAAATAAAGACTTAGGATAAAATGGTTAGCCCATATAAAATAATCGAATAAATGATAGAACTAGGATTTGATCAAGAATAAGCAATTGATGATTTTAGCAAAAATGCTAGCAAGGGGCTAATAGTCTAGATGACCATTTTTAGGTGTATACATTTGCCCCTCTTTGACTAATGTGAGATTGATTTGGGATCTCATGCAGTCAAAGAATAGATCAGCCAAGAAAGCAAGCAATAGCGATCTGACTCCAAAGTATGAACTGCAGAGATATAGCAAATCCTGTGTGGTCAAGCTGATAGTGGTAGTACTGAACACTTAGGAAAGAGATGGATAGTATTAGAACTCGAGACAAGAACTAACATGTCAAGTGAAAAGATAGATCGATCAGAGCAAATGGAAACATCAAGCATATGGTCTAGAGAATAGCCAATGGAAATAGATGTGTCTGCCCCCTCAAGATCGAAAGCGAAATCGGGTAGAGGGAATGTAGAAGCAAGAGCAACATTATCAAATCACTAGAAATCATAATCGAAGATGCAAGATAACAAAATAACCATCAAGTAGTGAAGATATGCCCCAGTTAAAACCTTAGAGAGAGATGAATGAAATGAATGAAAGATTAGAAGGGTGAGAGAGATGGGGGTGAAGAAGGAAAGGATGCCCCAATGAAGGTTGAAGGATCAGGCCTCAAAAAGGGTCAACCAACTGCGTGAAAGAAGGAGAAAGACAATCAAGGTGAACTCAGAGTTTGGGTTCGAGCCCAAAATGAATAGAAAATGATGTGATATGAAAGGCAAGAAGTGAAAGATATGATCAAGAAGAAGTGAAAGGTGAGCGCAGTGTGATCGACAGGTCCATGAAAGATGAAAGGAGAGCTCTCTCCATATGCAAGATGCAAAACTAACTAACATGAACCTAAAAATGCAAGCTACATGAAAAGTGGTTTACTTGCAAGGTCACAAAGCTGATAGACATCTAATAATCATCATCGAGCATTATTGGTAGTGTCGCAAGATCATACAATACACACTAGCATAACTATGTGGATCTAAATATGATCTATATCAGATAGAAATGTGGGAATCCCACCTAGGCATCAAAGACATGTAGGTCAAGATGACTAGTGTAGTGAGATTACCTAAGTTTGCTATGGCAAGATTATACTCACATCGAGACACAAGGAAAGTCAAGATGACTATAAGTATGCACTTGCAAAAACAATCAAGGATGATACCTTGTAAGTCCTTAGTGTCAAGTGGATCAAGAATGAATGCTAATGATAGAAAGAATGAACAAGATATACCCACAAGCAGAAAAGCAATAAAACATGTTCTTATGCCCCAGTAGACAACACACAAAGAAATAAAGTCAAACAAGTCTCAGCGAGCCAAATGTTTAAGTGCGTGTGTGTAGGTCATAGAGTCAAACTTTGAGTATCACATTTGCTAGTGAGAAATATTGCATCATTTTGGACTGTAGGTAGGATATTTGATAAGTGTTAAGAAACACTCGATGCTAGGGAAGTGTTGAAAAACACCATATTGGGGTGGTGTTGAAAAACACCATTGGAACCAAGAGGCCCAAGAAACCCCAACACACAAAGAGACCCAAGATGAGCTAGAACAACGTATGCCCACTAGACTAAGACCAGAGTCAATTCCAGGCTAGGAGAGGCAAAGTGAAAAGTGAGCGAAGGAGCGCCACACAAGACTGATAGACATAGGTGCAAGGGTCTTAAGCAACGCCTATTTCCAGGTTTTCACCACTAGATAGATTTTTTCAGGACTTTTTGTAATTTTTTTTGTATTTTTTCCACCAAGGCGCCCGTTTCCAGGTTTTCACCAAGGCACTTTTTCTATTTTTTTTGAATTTTTTTATTTTTTTGGTGAGACATCAAAGCACCTATTGCTAGGTTTTCACTAGGATGCTCATTTTTTTAGGACATTATATGCTTTTTAGGATTTTTTCAGCATCATATATGAATTTTTTTTTTCTTTTTCAGGATCAATAAGGTATATACAAAGAATGCCCCCAGACAGAATGGGCATCAAACTCCCATGCAAGATCACATCGTGTAGTCCCAATGTCTAGGAAGGTGGAGGACAAGAGGGATTAGCAAGCTGGTGGAAGAGATGGAAGATACGAGAATGAAGGAGAATGAATGGAAGAAATCCTCAAGGGCAAACTCTTCAAGAGTACCCAAGCTAGGGGAAAATTGTCATGTAAAGCACATTTGGACAAGCAATGAAAGGCCAGCATAGGATAAGTCACAAAGGCATAATGCAAAAGGAGAAAATGATGTAATCTAAAGGAGTAGACATGTCAAGAGGCTTCACAACATCATTTTTTTACTCTTTTTTAATTAGATCAAGACCAAAGGGGAAAAGGATAGCAAAAGACTAGAATGAATGGAGGAAAATAAATATGAAGGCTAAAAATGAATGGAATGAAAGCAAGATCATCGTAAGATAGCTCACAAGATAGCCAAATGTTCATGTATAAGTCAACATTGTTAAGATCAAAGAGAGAAGATGGAATGGATGAAATATCTAGAAGAATTACGCATGATGCCTGATTGCCAAGTTTTCATCACGGTACTTATCCAAGGTGCCAAAAGGGAGTGGTTTTCACCTTAGGATGAATTTATTTCTCTTTACTTTTGCTACCAAGGTGCCTGTTTCCAGGTTTTCACCAAGGCACATTTTCAATTTTTTTCTTTTTTTGAATTTTTCTATTCCTTTGGAAGAAGGCAAGCTCTTTCGATAATGCTCCTTGAAAGGATAAACCATGATATACCAAGGATTCAAAATGATATGCTCAAAGATGCTGATAGGGAAAGGAAGATGGAAGAGAAAAATGGAGGATAAGGTTTTATGTAAAGCGAGTGAGGTTGGAAGATAGGAGGAATAGACAAATGAGGAAAAATGATAGAAGGTAGAAGGATAATGAATGGAAGGAGTGTGAAAGGGTAGATGGAAAGGAAGGCAAGATCAATGTCAGCACACACCTTGAAGGGTGGCAAGAGGATGGAGGAAATGTGAATGAAGGAATACAAGAAGGAATATGGTGAATGTTTAGCAGAGGTTGCGGTTCAGGCGCATGGAATTGAAGATCATTTTTGGAAGAAGATGAAGTGGAAGCCTTTGGAAGCTTGAATGTCAATTTCACTTTTTGTTCAATTTTAGACTCTTTCAAGAGAGACTTTGGAATCCATATAGCCTTAGGATTTTTATTTCCTTTTGATGATTTAGAGAGAATATCTTCAATAATAGATTTTGGAACCCATACTTGTCTTATAGTTTTCTTCTTAGATATCTCTTTTGACTTTATGCATCCATGTCGATTAGAGGAGACATGGTGATCTTCTTTTTTTGATGGATTCTTGTATTGCTTCTTTTTCTTATATTGAACATTCAAGTTACTTCCAAAAGACTTAGGACTTGTGGAAGAAGAAGGAGAATATGACTGGTTTAGATGAGTGGGTGGATGAAAAGGATTCAAGGGTATGCATCTATGTTGATCTTGAGGAAAGATAGGAGATGGAGGGACGTAAGGACCCAAGATGGATGAAGAATTAGGAGAGTTAGGAGGGGAAAGTGAAGGGACATAAGGGCCCAAGATGGAAGGAAGACATGAAGCCTTTGGTATTGGTGGAGGAAGTCCAAGGATGGATGTGAAAGACGCAAAAGGATAATCAACCAATTCATCAACATTTATATGACAGCCAAGGACATCAGCATCTTTAGAGTGAGCATTAGGATTTTCAATAGGATTGTGAACATCTTGAATAGGAGCAACTTCTTCGATAGGAATTTTCAAAGCTTGCAAAGACTTAGGAAGAGTAGAAAGTGGAGGTGAACATGGAGTGGTAGAACAAGAAGATGGAAGACTTTGATCTTGACAAGTTGCTTTGGATAGCATAAGTGCATTATTTTTTTCTTGATTTTCAATAGGCTTAACATTGGAAGTAACAACACCATTTTAAATAACCTTAATGGAAGTAAGGTCATCTTGATTGTCAATAAGCTCAATGGTGTGAGTAGTAGCTTGATCTTGCTTAGGAGATGGTGGAATGAATGCAGAAGAGCGTAGAGGATCAAAAGAACCATGAAGCAGATTAGAGACGTCATGAAAAGGATTGGATGACATGGAGGGTTCTTGATCTTGATCTTTTTTTTTATTCTTTTCTTTATCATTTTTAAAGTCCTCTTGACATGGAGCCACTTCTAAGGACAAGGAAACATGTTGGAATTGCATGGAAGATTTTGGAATAGATGGTGAAGGACTAGCTGAAGTAAGCATTAGAGTGTATAAAAGCTTAGGCTCTTTAGGTGTAGCATTATTGAAAATATTTGCAGTGAAGTGAAGGTTAGCTTGAGTATCTTTAAGAGGTAGCTCTTGAGGATAACTATAGGGAACTGTATGAAAAGTATTAGGATCTTCATTGGATGAAGGATTTGTGAAAGATTTGGAAGACTCAGAAGCTTTAGGAAATGTATGGGTATTGGAAGAAGTAGGGGATGGAAGAGAACCATCACAAGACAAAGGTACATCATTAACATAATCTTGCTCGAGAGTTTCATCTTTATTTTCAGCATGAGAGTCCTTAGAAGAAGGATTCTCATAGTAGTGATGTTTCATATTAGCGCAGTACATTTTATATTCCTTAACAGAAGTGGATGCATCATCTAGGTATTGTTTGCAAAAATAATCAAACTTCTTTTCAAAATCTAAATCATATGGATCACCTTCACAATCTATCCAATGTGGCAACCCATTTCCAGTAAGCACGAGCCTACAACTAGAAGGACTCTTAGGAATAGAGGTGTCATAGGTATCACAAGGGCTATCATATTGCTCATCATAGTATGCCTTGAGACAAGGAGTAAGACTCTTGGGAGAAGTAGAAGAGGAATGAGATCTTGAAGAAGAGGAAAGTGAAGACCTAGTGGAGGAAGAAGACTTGGATAATGAAGAATGTGAATAATGTCTAGAAGAATCATGGTGAGACTTGGAAGATGAAGAAGAATGAGAAGACTTAGAAGATGAAGAATGTTTGGAAGCAGGATGGCATGATAGGATCATGCATAGGATTCTAGCAAAGGCGTCTGATTCAATCAATTTTTCTACTACTTTTGCCATAAGTTTATCATCCATGCAATTTTTGGAGGAATAAAGATACTCTTCAAATTGAGCAATGAGTTCAAGATCATCCATTCTGAAGAGAGGTTCCATAACAAGATAATTGAAATTCATGGTTCCAAAAGAGGAGGAATCAAGCATGGAAGAAATGAATAGATGAATAGAAGAAGGTAGACTAGATAATAAGATGAAAAGAATCAAGAAGACATGGAGAATTTAGGAAGAAGAGGAAGAAGCATGAAGAAAGAAGAGAAAGGATGGAAATGGGAGACTAGAAAGACATGGGAGATGTAGAAGAAAGGTGACCAAGAGCTATTTTGTGCAATTTGATACCATTTGAGTTCATTTGGATGTTGAGAAACATGTCATGGCACCTAAGATCCAACCTGGACTGACCAAGGAAGACTGAGAATGGCAAGAATCAGCTTCAAATTGCAAGCAGTAGTGAGATAGCAAAAGGACTCTATGCGATAGTTTCCAGGCAAGCAGTGCGACTCTTGACCAGTGAACGTGAAAAACTCAATTTGGAAAGAAATTTGGTCAATGTTGTAGGTTGCAAGTACAATTTTTTGGTTTCAAGCACAATAATATCAAGAAATAGACAAGTTTGCAAACAGTAGGTGATCAAACATGTCATCAAACACTTGCACAAGGGCAAAAGCAACCTTGCCAAGACAAGCAGTTGTGATATCAAAATTGAAAAATCCTATGAACATTACCGAGATGTTGAATATGCAAGAACGTTTACATAGGTATATCACAACGAGAACACTTCAAACACTTTTTAGCCTAAAAAGACAATGGCTCAATACTTAACAACTTGGCCCACACTTGATGTCCCATTGCCTCACACAAAGTGGTTGCCCACAATAGATATTGGCTTTTTCATGGAAGTGCCAATGACACAACCAAAGGAACACAGATGGTGAGTAATCTTGGGGTGATCTGGGTTATTCCACTTGGATCAATCCTTGCACCAAGAAGCTAAGCGGCAAAATAGGGTGGCCTCTATCTATGGTTCTTAATAAGGGTTTTCATTCGTAGTACCCCTCTTGCTCCCCAAAGGGACTCCTTACCTTGTGGCAAGTAACAGACATCCTCAAGAGTACCTTAAGCATTCTTGCTCAATACTTTCCTCATGGTCACAATCCCACAAGTACTCACATCAAGCGAAGACAAGCACTGCGTCTACCAAGGTTTTATGTCCTTGATAGCCTTGAGATTATAGTGGGTTGGAATAGCTCGGTATTAACTTGTCCCCACTTGGGTCATTCCTCTTGATTGCTCAAGAGCAGGCCCGCTAAAAGATTCTAAAAGATCTAAACAAAAAGTGGATCAACTTATGAGGTTCAAAATTTTTGTTTCACCACAAGGGTGAAGAGCATATTCCCCTATCTCAAAGTTTTCTCCCAAACACACCAAGCAAATGTTCAATTACCCTCTTGCTTTCAAAATCCAAAGATGGGTCAAGATTTTCTTGTTCACCACAAGGGTGAAGAGCATACTTCTCCTACCACCCAAGAATTCCTACAACAAGATATTATGTTCCTATGAAATGAAACAACTAGTAATTGCCACACTTGAAATGAAATAAATAACAAGTACTTTTTTTGTTTTTATGCTTTTGGGCAGCCCTACAAAAACCGTTAGTATCCCTTTAGCATTTGGAGCTTTGACATGCGTTCTTTTGGCAAAATACTTCAAACAATGAGAGCACCTACAAGCACAACTTGTCAGCCCCACAATGGTTAGCACATCAAAAATTAGATAATCTACAAGTAAAATAACTCATCAAATAG
Source organism: Chamaecyparis obtusa (assembly GCA_027943335.1). NCBI lineage: Eukaryota > Viridiplantae > Streptophyta > Pinopsida > Cupressales > Cupressaceae > Chamaecyparis > Chamaecyparis obtusa. The sequence continues at coordinate 26,441 of BSBK01000860.1, forward strand.
AAAAATTTGAAAATGAACCCAACATGGTTAGATCAAGCTTGTAAAGAGCTTTCCAACGATATATCACACTTAAACTTTTGATACCGTTTGTGAATTTTTTTTAAAAATGGGTGCTAGTTTTCCAGAGTGGCACAGATTTTGAAAATGCTGAAATTTTTAAAAAGATAGCAAAAAACCTGAAACTACTCACTGTCAGGCACAGGTGATAGTACAATCACCAGAAAGGTCGTGCGACACTATACAGTATATTGGGGTGACATTATCTTTTTGTGCGACACTTCTCTATACATGCAGGTGACATAATGTTCTTAAAAGTGTGACATTATCCACCAAACAGTGCGACACTTTTAACTGGTAAAGTGTCACACCTCTATACAAGAAACTATCGCACAACACTAGTGAAAAATGTCGTACGACACTCTGAAATAGAAAAACCAGAGACCGAAAATAAGCTAAAAAATGATGAAAAATTTGACGAAAATGCAGAAAATAAAAGACAAAATGCTAATATTCTGCCCCATGGTGAGAGCCAAAAATGTACACACAAAATAGTGCACTTCTATGAATCATTACAATCAAGAACACTCAAGAATGAGGTCTCAAAAATTGATCCATAACTCCCTAGGCATGGAGTGCAAGGGTGTTTAAGAATGCTCTCAGCTAGAGCTATTAAGCCAATAACCTTACTAGTAAACCATGCAATAGGAGATTCAAATGAAGACAAGGGCAAGAATGCCAATATCCTCAAGAGTCAAATGAAATGCAATGCAAGCTAGATTAAGATGAATATGCAAGCTAAACTATGGAAATGAAAGAACAAGTATTACAAAGCCTCCTAATTAAGCTAGATGAAGTAATCTAAAGCATAAAGGAAACTAAGCTAAGTATGAAGCTACGAATGCCATGATAATGCAAGAAATGAAACTATGATAACATGTAGATGCAAAAGCCAAGAATGCTCCAAATGTTCAAAAAGCTCCAAAGTGACCTAGAAAACCTGCAGCATAACATTAGCATAAAAAGTTGGGGATCTAGAATGAAGAAGAGAGCTCTCCTTTTATAAAAAATGAGAAAGAATGGACCATGGAGATTAAGAGGCAAAATATTTAATCAACGGTGGAGCTTGAAAAAGGAGCAATCCATGTGCACAAATATCCTCCAATGAGAAAATAAGAGTTGACTTTTGTGTCCATATGAGACAAAAAGTGTTTTTTCCCTTTTTGTAAAATAGGAATAATGCTTTATTTGTGTAACTTAGGATAAGAGGAAAAGTGGGGGGCTTTTTATTTAATTAAAAGAAGAGGAAACTCCTTTTAATTAAATAAAGACTTAGGATAAAATGGTTAGCCCATAGAAAATAATCGAATAAATGATAGAACTAGGATTTGATCAAGAATAAGCAATTGATGATTTTAGCAAAAATGCTAGCAAGGGGCTAATAGTCTAGATGACCATTTTTAGGTGTATACAACATGTTTATAAATTTGTAAAAAACATTAACTTTCACCATAACCTTGGATGAGCATGAAGCAAGTGCACCCAAGACTTGCTTGATTTAAGCTCTTAGAGAGGTTGTGGGTGTGCTCTCCCAACACAAGTATAAATCCCACTATAAACACAAGTATAATGAAGATTTGAGATGCTCAAGGAGAAGCTATAGAAGCAACTCTCGAGCATTCAAATGCAAGAGGCCAAAGAAGCTCAAGGAGGAGCTATAAAAGCAATCCTCAAGGTCTATGGCATGCAAGTAAGCAAAACAAATGAATGAAGCTAAGTCTACAATGAAAATCTAACTACCGAATGGTTAGTAAAAACTCTAAGAACAATTCTAAGCATATACTAGCATAATAACTCTAGTGCAAAAAGGAATGAATTTTGCTTGAGACAAGGGTCCTATTTATAGGATTTTGGAGGGTTGGGGTGAGGTGGCATCTATGTGGAATCCACATAGGTGCTACTAAGGAGACACATAAGCCATGCAAAGTCCAAGACTTGCTCACACATGTGTGAGCAACTTGGGATGTGAAAGGTCAAAGTGTACTTCAAGTACACGTGTAAGTGTGTGTAAGAGATGTGTAAGTGAAAAAGTCCATTTTCACCATTTTAGAATGTGTAAGAAGTGTCATAAAAAATGTAAGAGGCCTTGTTTGTGCAATTTTTAGCAATTTTTGAAAAGACCATTTTTGAAAATTTGCTCACACATGCGTGAACAAATAATTAGGACTAATGGATGTAGGAATCCAAAAAATTAGCCTAATTAACCTTAGTTAATTAGTGAGTAGGCTTGTTAGACAGAAAGTGATGTGTGTAGGATAGCATCTAGGTTGGATTTAGGATTAAATTAAATAAAATAAAATTTAATCATGGTTTAGTAGAAATAAAGAATGTGAGGGGATTAAATAAATTAAAAATTTATTTAAAAGGGGACTATGGAGGAACATGTATTAAATTAAATTTAATACATTATGAAATGTAGTATTTAAATTTAATTCAAATACTATTAATTAATGAATTTATTTAATTAAATAAATAGATGAATTTAACAAATATACTTAATTAAAAAATTTAACTATAATGTTATTTGGGGTCATTAATTAAATCAAATTAAATTAATGTTAAAAGCATGAATTTAGGTGTCTATAGAGGGATTCCATACCTACAAATTATATGGTTCAATATGAACATGGAGATTTGTTTTCCCATTGCGGTAGACAATGGCACAACTTCGACCCATTTGGTGAAGTATTCAATTGCAATTATAATGAACTTGTGACCATTGGATGAAGGTGGGTAAATCATCCCTATTAAATCCAACTCTCATTGATATAAGGGCCAAGGTGTAGTCATCAAATGCAGTTCTTGAGCTGGTACATGAATTAAGTTTCCATGATATTGGCATTTTTGACAAGTTTTTGCAAAATGGCATGCATCTTTCTCCATGGAAGGCCAATAATATCATATCCTTAGAAGTTTATTCACTAAGGTTAACCCATTCAAATGTGACCCATAGATTCCTTCGTAGATTTCTTTTAAGACTAATTATGATTCCTCCTTCTCTAAACACCTTAAAAGAATTCCGTTAAGACTCTTGCGATACAATGTGCCAGATACAAGGGTGTAACAAGAGGCTTGTCTTATAAAGTTCCTTTTCTGGTTTCAAGTTTGGTCCAAGGGTAGAGTTTGGTCTTTCAAGTAACTATAGATGGATCCATACCAAGGTGAGTCATGTCCCACTAATAGGTATATGATGTAGGAATTGGAAGGGTAAAATGCAGGTTGTTCCATTTCTTCTACCAAGAATTTGTATCTTGCACTTTGATCTGACATCAGTAGAAGTGAAGCCAATGTCGCCATGACATATGTTGCTTTGTTCTTTTCTCTAGGAACTTTCTCAAATGTCATCAAGGTGAAGTATTTCTTGATATATTAGAATCATGTTCTTATAAGGTGTCAACTTGTCATCTTTTGTTTGATATTCATCATTTATATGATTTATGACTAGTTGAGAATCTCCATATACTTGCAATTCTGTCACCTTTCAATCTAGGGCCAATTTGATGCCAATTACTAATGCTTCATATTCAACTATATTGTTTGTGCATGGAAATAATAGCTTATATGACTTAGGTATTGTTGATCCTTGTGGTGTAATCAATAATATACCCGCTCGTAAGCCATATTGAGTGTAAGAACCATCAAAGTATAATTTCCATGGTTTTGCTTCCACATTGATTATTTTTGAATCTGAGAATTCCACCTAAATAGGATGTTCATCTTCTAATGGTGCCTCCAAAAGTTTATCTTCTATGACTTGGCCTTTGATTTCCTTTCTATTCACATATTCTATATCAAATTCACTCAACACCATAACCCATTTGGCCAACCTTCCTATCAAAGTTATTTTGTTTAGAAGATACAAGTTAATGGATCAATTTTTGCTATGAGTTTGATATTATGAGATAACATATAATGTCGTAGCTTTTGGGAAGAAAAAACTACCACCAAACATGCTCTTTCTATGAAACTATAATTTAACTCATATTTCACCAAGGTTCTGCTTCTGTAATAAATTTATTTCTCTTTTCCATTTTCATCTTCTTGAGCCAAGAGTGCCCCTAAAGAATGTTTTGTCACTGAAATGTATAATATCAAAGTCTTTCCTCTTATTGGTGGCATCAAAATTTGTGGATTCATTAGGTACTTTTTGAGTAATGTAAAAGCTTCTTCACACTTATCATCCCATCTAAATACTGTGTCCTTATGAAGGAATTGAGTAAAAGAATGGCATTTTTCTACTAGTTGTGATATGAACCTTCTGATTGATTGAATTCTCCCTTGGAGTGATCTCATTTGACTCATATTTATAGCTTCCCCCATTTCCATTATTTCTTTGACTTTTGCAAGGTCCACCTCTATTCCTTTTGTTGAGACTATATACCCTAGCAATTTTTCAGATTATACTTCGAAGGCACATTTCTTCGGATTGAGTCTCACCTTGAATTGTTCTAGCCTTGTGAATATTTTCTCTATGATGGGTAAATTTTCCTCCCTTGAATGAGATTTTTCAAGTATGTCATCCACATAATATTCTAAAAACTTATGCATCATGTCATGGAATATAGTGGTCATAGCTCTTTGATAGGCTGCTCCTGCATTTTTAAGACCAAAGGAAATAACATTCCAACAAAATGTCCCCCATGCACATGTAAAAGCTATTTTATCTTGGTCTTTGGGTGAAATTTTAATTTGGTTGTAGCCACTAAATCCATCCATGAGAGAGAAAATTGAATGACCCGCTGTCAGATCCACTATGACATCTATGCTTGGTAAAGGAATGTAATCCTTTGGACATGCAAGATTGAGATCTTAGAAATCCATGAAAATTTTGATGGACTTATTTGCTTTTGAAACATGCAAAATATTTGATATCTACTCAACATAGTCAATTGCTCTTATGAATCCAACTTTTAGTAACTTTTCTAATTCCACTTTGACAAGAAGTACGATGTGTGGGTGCATTTTTCTCAACTTTTTCTTGACTAGTTTTACCCCTTCTTTTGTATTCAAGCGATGCATGATCAATTTTGGATCTAATCCTAGCATATCATCATAAGACCACAAAAAAATTATTTGCCTTTATTTGAAGAATTTTACAAATTCCTCTCCCTTCATTTGATAATGATGTTGCTAGATGTATGACCTTTGGCTCTGATTTGGTCCCAATGTTGATCTTTTCTGTTGGTTCTATCAGAATAGGTGATCTCTCCTTGTAATGTTCATGCAAAGTATCCAACCTCTCTTCCTTAGGTGCCACAATTGGGTTTTCACCTTCAGAAATGTCCTTTATTATTTATCTTTTTAGTCTAATACTGCCACCTTGTGGTTTTCATCATTAGACTCTTTCAATTTTTTATTTTTTTCTCTTATTTATGGACTGAGAGATTCGACACTTTCCTTCATCATTTCTTCTTGATATTCATTGGTAGAATAAGGTTTAATCACATTTAGGTATAAGGTCAAATATTTGTCATTTAGGAATGTAGGAAGGTTTTTTGGTTCTATGGAATCCCATTTAATGAGTTCCAGATATACGAGGATTAAGGGATCATTGGCTTGGTTTATGTTGATAGGATTTAGGGACATGACTTCATTAGAAGGTTCATACATTGTATCACTCAAGTCTATGATGTGCCTCTTATAAGTGTTCCAAAGAACTTGGGTCAAAATCCTCTTCACTTGAATGCTCTTAGGTTTCTTGTGGGTTAAACCTATTGTTAGATCCTTCTATTGTGGGTGTCCATGAGGGTACATAGGGTTCTCCTACCCATTGAAATTCTTCTTCTTCTTCTTAACTTGGTATATTTTCTTGAGCCTCTTGATTATAACTTGAAGCTTGTTTAGAACTTGATCCCAAGATTAACTCTTGTCTTTTACCTTGATTAAGAGCATAAGTATAGACTACATCCACTTCTTTATCTTGTCAAGATTCACTAGATAACAAATCCCACTCCCATTTGTTTGAGTCTTCATCACTTTGAGAGTCTAATTGCAAGATTTATTCATAGAATATGGGGTGATTCTTTTTAGTGTATCCTTGTTCAAGATACTTAATCCTGATTTCTCTTTTCAATCCCTCCAAGCCATTTCTATGGATTCAATCAACCCTTTATTTCTTCTACCCAAAGGTCCTTGTCCTTTGTAACCCATCTTTTGCATAATTTGGAAACCCTTGCCATATTGATGAGTAGGGATGCTAATGTTTTGAATTCTTTTTTCATGAGCACTTGACTCATCATCCTTATATAGCCACTTCAAAATTTCATTGTCCTCTTCATCCATGGATGAAGAAGTACTAGCCCTTACAAAATGATTATTGTATTTTTGAGATGCATTTGCACTAGAAGGTTTCCCATGAGACTTAGGAGATAGTGGGAATTCCATCATGGATAATGAGTATTCCCCCACACCATTTTTTTTGACCTTGCATTTCTTTTAAAAAAAAATCATCATGGTGTCCATATTTTGGTAATGTGCCTCTTTGGTTTGAATTTGGGTAGACTTTGGATTATTTTCCTCTTCTTTTTCTTTAGGACTTTCCTCACTAACTTTCTCTTTTCCCTTAGTCAATGAGGCTAGGTTACTGGGAATTTGATTGTCTCTAACAAAAGTTTCATCTTCTTCCATCTTCTCTTTGCCTTTTAGTGAAAGAAGGTCCTTCGAACTTTGTCCTTGTTCCACTTGTTTTGATGTAGTGCCTTCAACATTATGAGGGACCAATGAATCATTTATGGGCTTGATATTATTACAATATTGGAATGGATTTAGGTCTCCACTCACCATAATTTCTTGAACCACATATGGAAACTTCAAGCATTGATGGTACATTGAGGGTACCACTTGCATTTCATGTATCCATGGCCTTTTCAATAAAATGTTATAAGTCAATTTTAAGTCTAGCACTTGACAAATAGTCTCCTTTTGAATAGGACCCATGCGAATAGGGAGCAATATTATCCCTTTGGAGGATCTCTCTTCATCATCATAATATTTTATGGTTATCTTTCTTTTAAGGTCTATGGCTTCTTTTGAATACCCTAAGGCTTTGACAAGGTTTAAAGTAAAAATGTTTAGACCAACACCTCCATCAATGAGGACTCTTTTAACACAGTGTTTATGTGTCAAAAATTCAATATGAAATGGCAAGTTTTGGGGATGATTTAGAGACATCATCTTTCTTGAAAAAGGATAAAAAATGAGGTGCGATTAGGTGTCCTACCATATTCTAAAATTTGTCCACATCCAAATTCAAGGGAACATTGGTTTCGACAAGAACCTTCTCCAAGATTTCTTTATGGGTAGGTAAAATTTTTAACAATTCCAAAATAGAAATTTGTGTGGGAGTTCATTGGATTTGATCTACTAAGTTGTATTTCTTTGAGGAAGGGGATGCTTGATTTAGTACAATGATTCTAGGGGCACCTCTTGATAAGGTGATTTTAGATGCTTGCCCCTAGTCACAACATTTGAGGCTTCTTCTTTTTTCTTTTCTTTTACCATAATGACATTGATGGCATTTTTACACCCATTCAAAGAGTTTATGGTGTTGTCATAGGTGTGAGAAAAATTAACCTTCTCATTCCCTCTCTTGTTATTATGGCTAGCATTTGAGATTTCTCCTTTATCATGCATTGGAGTTGATGAGTAAACAACCCACAGCTCCCAAGAACACTTGCATGCAAACACCTATCATAGAAAGAGAGAGAAGAAGCAATAAGCTATGGAGGCTTGAATGCATTGATCCATGAGAGAGGAGAAATCATTCTTGATGTGCAAAAACAAAAGTTGCAATTCAATAATGAATAATGTATTTCAATCTGTTATGAATACAAAGGAGATCAATCCTTATAAAAGGAGATCTGAAACCCTAAAAGGGTAAAACCTAGGTTGCACAATAATAATTAATAAAGAAATTAATTATTATATGCCTAAAGTGTAGCTTAAGTAGAAAGAGATAATAAGTGACTTAATAATTAAATCAAACATGATTTAATTAACAAGCAAACACTTTATTACTCTAACACACCCCTTAAGATGAACTTTGGGAGAAGCTAAAAACCTAGAAAGAACTACTGAAAGCAAATGGGTCCCGGCAACAAAAGGCCTAATCAGGTACCCAAGTACAAAAGAGAGTCTCTATAAAGTAGAGAAATAGAGAAAACCACATGGGAAAAACTCTACTCCAAAAAGAGACAAAGACTAGTCTAAATGACTCAAGAAGCCTCAAAACCTAGGAATGTTCTAGAAAATAGAAACAAGGATGAACATGTACAACATCACTGAAGCAAGAAGTTGCAAACTCTATCAAGAAGTAACTGATGATCTGAAGATCCTCCACTGAAATATGACCAGGTAGAGAAGACTGTAATCTGCATGAGTGGCCTCAAATGACACTACTCGAATCAGGAGGCAAACAAAGGCAAACAATTGAAGTTGAAGATAAATAATACTGTAATCTGTATGAGTGCCCTCAAATGACACTACTCAAATCAGGAGGCAAACAAAGGCAAACACCTAAACTTGAAAATACAAATGGCATAAAAATACCAAAGTTTGAAGAACTGATTAATCAAAGCCAGAAGAATGCATCCAAAAATAGGAATGCATAGGTACCCAGCCACTGCATCTGCCTAGTACATAGAATAAAATAATGAATACATAGCTTACACTATTGAACCAAGGAAGCAATAGAACCAACAGTAGAAACCCCCCATAATGCTGACAAGGGAGTAATGATAGGTGTATACACTTAAAAATGGCTTCATTAATTAATTAAATATTTATTATTTAATTGATATTGACTTAATAAATTAATTCAATATTTATTATTTAATTAATAACTATTTCCTCTATTTATTAAATAGATTATTCAATTTATTTAGTAAATTCACTATAGTCTATTTTTCTATCCTAAGTCTTCTAATTAGTCTTATTAAAGTGATTTAATTAAATACACAATCACCTAAATATGACTAAGTCCCCTAGTCCACCTCATCTACCCAGTCACTTGACACATCACTTTGTCTAAAATAAATAATAATTATTAATTATTTATCGATAATTATCCTCACCCACACATCAGAAAATCAAAACAAAATTCAACATCTTGCAGTTCCAATCCATCAGAAACAAATTCCTGCACATTCATCAAATTTCTCTGCACATACATTATATTGTTATGCACATCTGTTACTTTTCCCGCGCATAAGTTCCAACTTGCTGCGCATTTGTTTCATTTGGCTACGCATTAATCAAACTATCCTGCACATTTGTTGCTGCGCATATACAACAGTGAGCATTTCCACAAACTTTGAAAATTTCACAATCACTTTTTCAGATACCCATTTTGTCCTTAGTAAGATTCTGGAAAAACATTCAAGCTACACAGACCTCTGATCTTTAGTTTGACCATTTTCATCACTTTTCATCAATTTTCATCAACCTTCCTTCACCAAAAATCATCAAATCATTTCTTCTAATCTTCTGAAATTCCAGATTTAGTGTTGAAAACATTACCTTATCTATCAGATTTTGATCTTTGTGAGTTTATCCTATTAGGATCTATCATCCTCAATCAAACTTACTTAGGTTACTATCTCTTGATTTTTCTTTGTCATATCATAGTGAAATCTATACTTCCTATTGACCTAGATTTTATCAAGTTGGCTCATCACTTTTCAACACTTTTCCAACATCTTTTCTATCAAACACTCTTTCCATATCTTTTCATTAAACATCTTTCATCCCACAAATCAATTTTCACATTTTTATGGTTCAAACTTGATCTCAGAAACTAAAACAAACTGTTGATTCAGAATCCCTAGACAAAATGGAAGGAAACAAAAGCAATGAAGAAAATCCTTGGTCTAGAATTCCTAAGAAAACTTCACTTTTTACATCCGAAGAGGAACCCACAAATCAAGAACTTAGGGATGCTACACAAGATCTTAGATTTTATCATGTCATGGAAAGACTCCTAGACCTAGATAGAGAGATGTATTTCCTCATGCTTGCTCAAAAAGGAGCCAAATTACCAAGTGATTTTGATATTTCTCATCTTAGAGAACCAACTATTGTAACCAATCAAGAAATTCCTAGTAGTTCTCAAGATACTCATGGAGCAAAGGAAACCAAGCAGCCATCTGATGCTTCTCAAAATGATCAACAAAACAATGCTTCTCACAACAATGTTTCCCAAAACACTCAAGGAAACATGTTATCTTTGGATCCTATTCTACAACAAATCTAGATGCTTCAACAACAAATCCATGACATCCAAACTGGATCATCAACTAAGAAGTATTCCTTGGATGATATATGTCCTTATCCTTTTGATAAGAATTTAGCAATGATTCCATTCCCTCCTCATTTTGAGGTACCAAAATTTGACAAATACAAAGGGAATTCGGATCCACAAGACCACATTCGTGAGTTTTGTGCTGCTTGTATTGAAGTCACTCACAATGAAACTTATCTTATGCGACTATTTCCATGAAGTTTAGGAGGACAAGCCATGGAATGGTTCTCCAAACTACCCCCAAGCATCAAATCTTTCAATGAGCTTCTTGACAAATTTGTGACTCATTATTCATATAACATCAAACATGAAGTCACTATGCTTGATCTTTGCAATGCACATCAAAAGAATGGAGAACCCTTCCTTACTTTTTTGCAAAGATGGCATCAATTGTTTGCCAAATAGAACAATTCCAGAACAAGAAAAGATGGATATCTTTGTGCATAACCTTGCACCAGAAATGAGTTATAGGTTACAATTGTAATGTCCACCAAACTTCAATAAGCTCATAGAAAATGGTATCAAGATTGAGGAAGCCATGGTCAGAAAAGGTGAGATAAAAATTTATTCCAAAGACAATGCTGGGTCCTCAAATTCCAATCTCAATAACTACAACAATGACAAATCAAAATTCTGGAATAAAAACAAAAACATTGTCAATGATGGGATTGTTGATAATCGTAATGTCAAACCAACACAACCCCTTCTGAATCTCACAAGTCAGGCCAATGCTACTCAAGCTACCTACAACAATCAATCAACAAATCCAAACACCAACAAAGATTCATCTAAACCAAGATTTCCTTTTATGTCACCTCAAAGAAATTTTACTCCTTTAGGGGAATCTCTTGAATCAACATTACAGAAGTTAATCACAAAGAAACTCATTACGCTTCCTGAAACAAAAGACTTTGAGCCTAGAGTAAAACCTTCTTGGTGGAATGTGAATGATTATTGTGAATTTCACAGAGGAAAAGGACATAAAACCAATGACTGCCTAAGACTAAAAAATGGAGTTCAAGACTTAATTGAAAGCGGTGAAATTAGTGTTGATGGACATACCTCAAATGAATCACATACGACTTTCAAAGATCCACTTCCTAAGCATGAAAAAGGAGGTTCTTCCAACACTAAGGGTGACAATCAAGCCAATTATAATTCTACTCCCTATAGATATGTTGGTAACATCTCTGAATGTCATCCTTCTAAGTATTATGCAAATGTCATTACCATAAAAGAAAAATCAGAGAGTCAACCAGTCCATGTTACTACTCGTGCTTAATCCAAGGTTACTCTCCAAGGAGTCTCGTCTAAACCAAATGCACCTCAAAACAAGTCTGTTTATGTCCCAAAGTCTACCCCAAATATTTCCAACTAGTACAATCTTTTGGAACAACTCAAGAAAACACCTACCCAGATATCCATCTTAGAGCTTTTGCACCTATCCGCATCTCACAAAGATATCCTTGAAAAAGCTCTCTTAGAGACCCAGGTTCCCACAAATCTAGATCATGATCAATTTCAAGCTATGGTGGGACATTTAACAACCCCACATTACCTATCCTTCACTAAAAATGATGATTTAGCTATTACCCAGCCTCAAAATGCTCCCCTACATATCGAAGTCCTTGTATAGAGTCACAAAATCAAGTGAGTACTAATAGATGGAGGAGCTAGCTTGAACATATGCACATTGAAACTAGTCCTTGCATTGGGATTTTCTGAAAATGTTGTAGATCCAAAGAAGAAAATCACAATAAAAGCTTATGATGAAGAAGAGAGGTCATCCAAGGGATCTATTATTCTTCCTATTAGAGTCGGTCCTATAATCAAAGATGTACCTTGCCAAGTTCTTGACATGGATCTTTCTTATAATGTTCTATTGGGAAGAGCATGGATTCATTCCATGCAAGTTGTGCCATCAACTTATCATCAGTGCTTGAAATTCCCTCATAATGGTAAGGAGATCACTATCAAAGGAGATACTAATCCTTTTTAGTATTGTAACACAGTAAAGACATATGATTCTTTGATACCTTATAACTGTATTGGATCTTCTACAACTACACCCAGTGATCCTAGTAATATAGCATCAACTTCTAAATCAAATAGGATCAAGATAGACATAAAAGAAAGAAGTATGGGAGAATACACTTTAGGTCAAGCTCTTTGCATCATAGAGTTACCTTTATCTCCTAGATCATATGGTAGATCTTTGATCACTAAACAATAGTCAGAACCCCCTTCAACACTTGTTTATGACACATTTATAAGTGGGGGCACAATATCCAAAGAGGTAGCTGAGCGTAATGCTAATCATTTGCTTAAGTCATAGAAGAATGAGGAAGATATCAAACATGAATATATATCACCTGATGTCTATGGTAAAGGGTATACTTTGTTACAAAAGATGGGATACCAAGGTGCTAGACCTATAGGATTACAAAGAGAAGGTGTTATCAAACCAATTTTGCAAAATCTAAACCATCAAAGAGACACTACAGGATTAGGATACAAAGGAGAAGGACCAAAAGAACCAAAAGGAAAAGCAAAGATCACACCTTTTCATGAGAAATCTAAATCTCCTGCCTTAAAATTTAGAAAACATGGTATGTATGTAGATCCAGAGAAATAAAGGATAGCACAAAGAATCATTGATAGACTTGGGGATAATGATGATTCTGACTCAAATGATAATGAATGGGATTCATTATCTAATTGTATTAAAGATATAGGAGTTGATGTTGTCCATCACCATAGTAACGATTACCATGGGGGAGAGAGTTCAAAGACTAACTCACTAGGATTAGTCCCATGTGATACTACTTTTTTCGATTGTGAGGAAAGTGAGCTTTATCTTGCGATAGACGAATCGGATGAGAGTATGGAAATAGACCTCACTGATGCCATCATAAACCTTGAAAACTTTTCCATCAATACCATCTCTACCTTTGAAACTGACCCGAATGATCCAATGCCCCTTGTACATCCCGAGCTTATCGATTGGGATTCTCCCGATCATCCGGAACTTGATGTTTTCCATAATGATGATGTAATCATTGACTATCTTGGAATCAAGGATCATTTACCACCAAGGGATCACAAGTAGGATTTTTAATAGAACTCAATGACATGGCCTACTTTGGAGAGAGTGCCAATCCTTTCAGTCATAAAAATATAAAAATAATCAACAAATCTAATGGTGAAAACCACTCAGTGGCAGTATTAGATCCAAAAATAGTAAAAAGAAAAGAAGCATCTGATGGTGAAAACCTCTCTGAGGCACCTGATGATGGAAGGATTGACACTCTTCCCAATTATCTATATCGAGAGAAATCTGCCATTCTTATAGAACCAACAATACCTCTTAACATTGGAATAGAAGAGTCTTCGTGTATCCTCAAAGTAGCAACATCCTTGACAGAATAAGAGAAAGAAGCTTTTGCAAAAAATTTCAAAGAGAGACAAATCAACTTTGCTTGGTCCTATGCTGATATGCCTAGGCTGGACACCCTAATCTCATTATGCATCATTTATCTATCAGACCAGGTGTAAAACCAGTTAAGCAGAAGCTCTACAAGATGCACCCGCACATTGCACTAATGGTTAAAGCAAAATTGAAGAAGCTCCTAGATGTTGGATTCATTCATGCTATTGATTATGTTGAGTGGATTTCAAATATTGTCCTTGTCTCAAAACCAGACAAGTCTATTAGGATTTGTATTGATTTTTGAGATCTTAGTAAAGCTTGTCCAAAAGATGATTTTCCTTTGCCAAATATTGACATTATTGTTGATCTGACAGTTGGGCATGAGATGTTATCATTAATGGATGGTTTTTCTGACTGTAACCAAATCAAGATTGCACTGAAAGACCAAGAGAAGACTGCTTTTACTTGTCCGTGGGGTACATATTGCTAGAATGTGATGCCATTTGGCCTAAAAAATGCTAGAGCAACTTACCAAAGAGCTATGCCTACAATCTTTCATGACATGATGCATACCATTATGGAGGATTATGTTGACGAAATTTTAGCAAAATCCAAAGACAAAGCTGGTCATTTGAGAGTGTTGGATAGAATATTCACCCAGATGGAAAAGTATTAGATTCGACTCAATCTAAAGAAATGTGCATTCAGAGTCACATCTGGTAAACTGTTAGGGTACATTGTCTCAGCCAAAGGAATTGAAGTAGATCCAGAAAAAGTTAAAGCAATAATGGAGATGGCTTCCCCCACTAACATTAGTCAGTTAAGATCTTTACAGGGATGTCTCCAATCCATCCGAAGATTTTTTTCTCGGCTAGTAGATCGAAGTCATCCCTTTCAACATTTGTTGCATAAAAATATCTTATTCCAATGGGATGATAAGTGTGAAGAAGCTTTCAATAAAATCAAGTAATATCTGACGAATCATCCAACTCTGATGTCACCAATTCTGGGCAAGCCACTCTTGCTTTACATTTCAGCTATGACAGTCTCACTAGGTGCTCTTCTGGCTCAGCAAGATCATGAAGGGAAAGAAAAAGCCATCTACTATATCAGTCGCACCCTAGTGGGATATGAACTAAACTATTCTCCTATAGAAAGAGCATGTTTGGCCATTGTTTTTGCTTCACAGAAGTGGTGACATTACATGTTGTCACATTCAATCAAGCTCATTGCAAATATTGATCCTTTAAAGTATCTATTAAGCAAAACAACATTGACAGGCAAATTGGCTAAGTGGGTCATGCTACTTAGTGAATTTGATAGTGAATATGTAGATAGGAAGGCTATCAAAGGTCAAGTGATAGCAAATCAGTTAGTTGATGCTCCATTAATAGATGACCAACCTATACACATAGAGTTTCCTGATGCACACATCTTGGCTTTATCTACGCAAACATGGCAACTATACTTTGATGGATCATGTACTCAATAGGGTTCAGGAGCTGGTATTCTCTTTGTCACGCCGCAAGGATACACAATTTCAAAATCTTACAAGCTGCTCTTTCCTTGCACCAATAATGTAGCCGAATATGAAGCTTTGTTGATTGGGTTAAAGATGGCTTTACAATGGAAAGTAACTGAAATGAATGTCTATGGAGATTCTCAGTTGATTATAAATCAGGTTAATGATGATTATCAGACTAAAGATGATAATTTATTACCATATAAATGTATGGTTGATGACTTCAAACAATGTTTCTCAGTCATCACTTTTGAGAAAATTCCTCGACATGATAACAAGGCTACTGATGCCATGGCAATGATTGCTTCTTTGTTTGATACAGAGGATACCAAGGTCCGTTTTGAGTTCTTAGTGTAATCCCTGACTTGTCCCACATATGATAATCTAGATATGAGTATTATATGTCATCTAATTGGACACGATTCCACAATCTATGGAAAAATCTATTCTTATCTAAAAAATGACATCCTACCCCCTGACCTATGCCAAAATAGAAAATGAACTTTTCTTCGCCAAGCCTCCTACTATGTCCTAATCTTCGACACACTTTATCGGCGAGGTCTTGACGGTACTCTCCTACGATGTCTTGAGCATGATGAAGCTCAAATTGCCTTGCGAGATGTACATGAGGGTATTTGTGGGACACATTTGAGTGGTCCCTCTTTGGCTAAGAAACTCATGCATATGGGTTATTATTGGCCTACCATGGAAACATATTCCTTTCATTTTGCTAGGGCATGCAAGAAATGTCAGATACATGGAAACCTTATTCATGCTCCAGCACAAGATTTACATCCTTTTACAACTACTTTGCCATTCAGTCAGTGGGGACTTGACCTCGTGGGTGCTATCAACCCTCCATCTTCCAATAGCCACAAATGGATTATCACTACAACCGAGTATTTTACTAAATGGATTGAGGCTGTTCCATTGATCACTGCCACAGGGAAACAAGTGTCTATGTTTATCCTAAATTATATCATTTGCAGATATGGTATACCTATGTATCTCATTACTGATCATGGGAAACAATTTCAAAATCAGGACATGCATGAATTGTGTGCAAAATGCCATATCACTCATAATTTTTCCACCATATACTATCCCCAAGGAAATGGCCAAGCTGAGGCGTCAAACAAAACAATTGTTAAAATCCTACAAAAGATTGTCAATGATGCTGGTCGTGACTGGCATATCCAATTGAATCCAGCCTTATGGGCTTACCGCACCTCCATCTATACTCCTACTGGAGCCACCCCATATTCCCTTGTCTATGGATCCAAAGCAGTCCTGCCCCTTGAGGTCGAGTTGCCTTCACTTCGTGTCACTCTCAAATATTTGATTCCTGATGAAGACTATAGAGTTGCATGGCTGACTGAACTAGAACTGTTGGATGAATGCCATCATAGAGCTTATGATCATTTGAAAGTCTATCAGTAGCGTATGTCTCATTAGTATAACAACAAGGTAAAGATCAGAGACTTTCAGCTGGGTGACCTAGTCCTTCGAGAAAATCCAAAGAATCAACAACATCATGAGAAGAAGGGCAAGTTTGAACCCAATTGGTTAGGTCCTTTTGTAGTTACAATAATTTATGGTTCTGGGGCTTATCAATTGTCGACACCTGAGGGAGATCCTTTGGATGAACCTCTTAACAACATACACCTCAAGAAGTTCTATCCTTGAAATCCCAATGCAAGGGCTATGTATATATTCTGTAAATAAAAAATCATAAAAATATAAAAAAATCAAAAAATCAAAAGAAAATTACAATAAAAGCATGTGGTGAAAACTTGGAAACAGGCGCCATGTGTATCAACTTAGCTCCTTTATCTATTAGGATTCTTCTAGTGTGTCTGTTCATTGTATATATCCACAATAAAATGGCTAGTCAGTCACCATTCTCACCATGTATATATCATAATAAAATGGCCAGTTTATACACCATCCATTGTATTTACCCATAATAAAACCCCATCATAGCTTGATCGTTTGTCATGGTCTTCATCCTAGTCTTGTAGTGTCCTTCTTCATCCATAATAAGTCAGTCCATCACCTAGCTAGGGACATGTCCTCGACCTAGTTCAGGAAGTGGATCTATGATAGTCATGACTCTTAGAGGACACAATGGAGTACTTTCACCAGACAAGAAAACATAATCAAATGTTCTTCCACAATGTTATCTTCATGATGAATCAAAATCTGTGATCTATCCTTTGAAACATGGCCGCTTATCTATCATTCTTGACTATACATCATCAATTAAACTGATCACTGTACCTTACACTATCTTTTGGAAAAATAAATGTATATTCATGGCAGGCATGTTAGAATGATTTGTTGAAGATTATGCATTTCATATCTAGATTTCATTGTTATCATGTTTCCTATGCTATTCCGGGATATCTTTGACATGAGTTTGAAACTCCCATATGTCATTGATTAGAATAGTCAGGATGGGGCATGGTATTTTCTTTGATTGTTGTTTGTGGGATATTTTTTGATGAAATTGAAGGAACAAATAATTGGGGTGTCTCTGCGTAAGTGCCTTCATCAATTTAATAGTATTGACAACATACAAATCATGTTGCTCTACAAATGCTATTTATGGTGATACGCCATCACATACCTCAACTCCAAATATTTGTTCCCCGATGGAGGGGGGGGGATATTCCTTGTTTGTTATGCAAATGACACTCAGGTCATCTCAGTTCAATTATACCTACATGCTTGTCAAGTTTGCAATATTAAACTCCATGCAAGAAGTGCTCAGGTCATCCTGGTTTAATTATATCATGATGCTTGCATTTTCTTGCAACATAACGAGCTCAATGATGAAAATCAAATTCCAGTTATTATGAAGTTCTAAGATGTTACATGAAGTTGTGGAGATATACTCATTTCATATTTCATTTAAACAATTCACGACTTGCATATCAGTGCTCCTTTTATAGGGATTTGTAGGTTATCTTTCTTATTAGGTTATCTGTTCTCTTAGTCCACTCTTCTTGTGTCATATACATTGTTATTTAACTTGAGGACATTTGGACAACAAAAACATTTATTTTTTAACCTCGCATCTTACAAACATTTAATCAATTCATTTAGGTCATACATTATTTTCATTAGGTGTGTTAATTTGTATATTATCCATCTATATTACATACATATTTCATGTGCGCAAATTCCATAACATTTCATTATCTTTTCATTATGATGTCAGTTGTTATATTTTAGTCATTTTAAGAACATCATCATTTATTATCCATTATATACATTTTACATCATCATTTATTATCCATTACATGTATTATATCATCATGCATTTATATCATTCATTTATTGTCCATTCATTATCCATTATATAGCATTGTTCTTTACATCATTGTATTGGTAACCACATAGCATTGTATAAAGTCATCTCATCTAGGACATGCATTTATATCAATATCATATGTTCAATCATTAACCATTAAGCACCAAATAGAATATAACTCATTTTATTTGCATTCTAGGACATACATTCTATGCATATTAAAGTAAAACATCACATCCTGCATATGTCAGTACACACACATATATAAAATCATCAAAGCAAATCATGATAACACTGCATCATCATATATAGAGAGTCCATCATATAAAGTCCATAAAAACACAACAAAACTATCCAAATGTCCAATGATATAAAGAACCATAACAATGTCCAATAGTGTCCATCAAGTCAATAATATAATGATACAAAAGTGTATACAATGATCTCTAGAATCTATGATCCACTACCTCCAGAATCTATCTGTCACTATCTGCAAGATGCAATGAGACCCCATGCTACTAAACCACCTGATCCTGAGGCACCATCCTAATCTCCTGAACATGTGGGTGCTCTCGGAGGGTGTGATGATACACCTCCACTACCAGCTGGTGCTTGTTTATCATATACCATTGTCTTGATAGCCACTGAGCTCTCTTTGTATCTCCCAATCCACTGATCCCTCAGGACCACCTGTCTATAGGCATCTCGCCAGTAGGATATCTCCTTCCCGACACATATCACGGCTCTCAGACTGTCTCCATGAGGACCCAAATCCTCTGTCCGCTTCAACTCATCTAATAGCATCTCTGACTCCTCGAGTCTCTCTATGGCTGCATCATGCTCATGTCTCAACACTCCCATCTGGCTCTCCAGTCTCTCTATCCACCTCTCTAGACTAGGAACACGGTCTGCCTGCACCTGTGTCATTGCTAGTCAGACTAGCAATGAGTCAATATCAAGATCCTCCTCTGCAGTAGCTCTCTATAAATAGGGATCCTATCCCTTGATGTCCATCCCTATTGGCTCTTCTTGAGCATCTACATCCACCATTGGTACATCCTGCTCATCCTATACATCCTGTCCACCCTGTACAACTCCGACCTGGGCTAATAAAATATTTGCCTCATCCTGTCCCTACCCTGCCTGTATTGGCACCTGTACCTATACAACTGGTCCCTGTATTAGGGTAGGTGGTATTTTTACCTGAACAACTGGTACATATAGTGGAGCTCCTACTGCTGGCTATGCTGGAGGTCTTCATCCCTATCTAGCTAGGGGTGGCATCAAACCCCTCTATCTCACACCACCACCTCTCATCCGAGGTCCAACTCTATCACCTCTCCCTCCATCTCCTCCATCTCCTCCATCACCATCACCACCATCACCATCACCTCCACCTCCTCTCCCTCATCCTCTCCTATCTCACCCTCGATGTCTACGATGACATCTCTCTACTGGATCCCTCTCTAGTGGCCTAACTGCCAGATTAGTCAATCGTGGTACGGGAAAATCTCTCAAGTACTGCTCTAGATCAGTAGTCATCCCTGGGTCAATGACCCCTTATCTCATCATCCATGCCTGGAATGGCATGTCCAAAAACTCTTGTCTGGCAATATCAAATGAAACCATAGGCCCCTAGTCACGCCTATCCTGATGTGTCTGCACAAACTCCATGACTCCCTAAGGCATGCCCTGGATCCTACCAAACTAACGCAGAACCTGGCTAACCAACTATCTCTCAATAATGTAGGGTGTTTGCCCTATCAACCAACATGAATCAAAATAAAAACCTAGCTGTCGCTCATCATCCCAGGGCTTGCACCCTAGGTAAGGTCTCCATGTCACTATGTCTAAAGTATCAAAAGTATACCGCCAGAACTCTAAGTGTCCCAATTTTTCTTGAGACAAAGCTGATGAGTACAAATGTATATATGGTTGTCCTACACCACAAAATCTAATAACTACTAGCCGTGTCACTGCAATATGCTCCCATGCCCATACATGGAGTAATGTGATGCCTGCTGATAATGATGCACCCCTATGGTACACCACCTAATGAAGATCATGGTAGAAATGGGCTAACAGGTAGACACCCCAAGAAAAATGAGTCCCATCATCCATAATCCGTTGCAATGTGCGGCCCCATCCAACTACAAATCTGTGTGACCTAGGATTAGGGCATACAAATCCCCCAATCGCTCCTGCTAGAACCACTGGTAGAGGCTCATATAAGTCCACCATATCCTCCCACCTAATCTCTCCCTCCTCAATATCATCATCCCCAAACATAACTCTGCACTTTGTCACTCTGCCATGTTGATCATAGTGTACCATCTCACTTGTGATGGGAAGCTGGAGGATGTGATATACATCCTCTAAGGTAACTATCATCTCTCCTATCGAGAGATGAGAGATACTCATCTCCGAGTGCCATCTCTCTGCTAAGGCAGTCATCATACTAAGATTCACCTGAATCTTGGGTGTGTAAATCACATGGTACAAACCAGACGCTCCGATGAAGAGTCAGTCAGTCTTTGATAGCACTGGTCTTAGGTTTTGTGTGACGAGATATCTCTCCTATGACATCAGAACATTAGTAATATCCTCCTATCCAAGTCAAACAAAATCAAGCTATCAGATTTTGATAAACTGATCTAAACATCTATCTATCTTATTACATCAACTACAAACATGTTTTATCACATGTTTCAACAGATGATTTTATCAATTATCTAATATCAAGACTGGTTAACTAGCGACCATGCTACGATGTTGCCTATCTTGACCAAATCGATCAAATTCAACTATCGATAGATCAAATCGGCTTATCGACATCAAGTTTGACCTAATTGACTATTTAATTTGACCAAATTCTACCATCCAAAATAAATGCGCAACATAGAAACATGCATGCGCAACATCCCCTAACATTTGCCTAGATTTAAACATATGCCCAGATTTATTCAACATTTGCGTAGTTTTCCTGGACAAATGCACATAATCTACCTATGCACATATTTAATTCATGCTTGTGCAGCCTAATTCATATTTCTTCACACATGCGCAGTTCTGCAATACATATGCACAGAATTACTAGTTTGTTGCGCAAACATGGAAAATTGTTGCGCATATGTGCGCCGCAACTGCACATTTGTTCTCCGCACTTGAAAAATAAAAATTTCAAAATTTTCCTAACATTCAATCTAGCCTAAACATGCTATCAATTCTAATCTAACATGCCAAAAATGATGAAATCACTGGGAGGATCGAATCACCTACCGGCTCTCCCAAATTAGGTGGTCACTGGAAGCGTCTGGCCCTCTCAAAGTAGTGATCTGACAGCGGGAACGACATCCTGGCAGTTCTTTTCTTCTCTCTCTCGTGCTCTAATCTCCGAATGACAAGTGTCCACAATGAGTCTATTGTGGACCCCTTTGCCTTATTTATAGCTTGTGGACTCGATGTGCTTGGTGTGTGGACCCTATCTCCCATTTTTCTTCTGTTTCACCCCGTTTTCACCTTTCTTTTCTTCCAAATCTTTCATGAGATTAATTATCCAACTCGACAAAACTAAAAATTAAAAAAAAAATCATAAAATTCAAATAATCAATTTTGTCAATCAATCTCTCGAGGGGGCATGCATAGGTCATCTGAGACATTGTCTGGGGTAGGGGGAAAAATGCTTGAAATTTTCTTTGAAACAATGTGACACGCACATTATTTCAAAGAGGGGCAAAATGTATACACTTAAAAATGGCTTCATTAATTAATTAAATATTTATTATTTAATTGATATTGACTTGATAAATTAATTAAATATTTAATATTTAATTAATAATTATTTTCTCTATTTATTAAATAGATTATTCAATTTATTTAGTAAATTCACTATAGTCTATTTTTCTATCCTAAGTCTTCTAATTAGTCTTATTAAAGTGGTTTAATTAAATACATAATCACCTAAATATGACTAAGTCCCCTAGTCCACCTCATCTACCCAGTCACTTGACACATCACTTTGGCTAAAATAAATAATAATTATTAATTATTTATCGATAATTATCCTCACCCACACATGTCCTATTTCTAAGGGCTATGTGGCCTCATAAGACTTGGTCTCATGACCACACGTCCTCTCTTAAACCAAGTCAAGAGGCAATCCCTATTCCTAAGGGGCTTCTTAAGCCACCTTTAAGGGTTAAAGGTGACTCATGGGACACTTGTACAAAGAGTCCTCATGAGAAAAAGGTCTCTCCCTCTTTCTCTTTTTGGTCTTTGTGAGACATTTGACATGTGTCTTTCCCTTTCACCTTGTTCTCCTCCATGTCAATGTGAGAGGAACATCATCCCTATTCTTCCTCTCACATTCCAACTACATCCCCCTTTCTCTCAACTCCTTCAACCAAGTCAATCCTAGCCTTAAGATCTTCCACCTTTCATTCTCCACCATAGGATTGTGTCACCTAGGCCTAGATCCTCCAAAAATTTATAAAAGGAGACTTATTTCCCCTTTGTGAGCTAATAGGTAATTTGCATTCAAGCATTCTAAGAGCAATCAAGCATCCATATTATCATCATTCCATCTTGCATTCCATCCATTAGTTGCATAATCAAGCTTTTAGCTATTTTGCATTCATCATCAAATCTCCACACTTTGGTGGCATCTTGGGAAAAGACTTCATTTGGAAATCTGAGAGCTCAACATCCTCAAGAAATCAAGGCTAGGAGAGTAATGGAGACAAGCTACATGGTAGGTGAAGGTAAAATGTTATTTTAGCTTCATTTTGATTGTATTCTTCATTGTAGTTTTCTTATTAGTTTGATTTATTAATCTTAAAGTAGTTAATTTATCATTTAGAATAGTATTCACCTAATTTTGCATACAACATGTACACTAAAAAGATCATCCAATATGAACTGCATGATGAAGATAAATCTGTAATGTCGAAGGTGCAGAGAGAGTATAAAAACAAATAAAGATACCTGAGGCTAATGTCATTGGAGGAACACTCACATGACAAAAGTAGATGGAAAACAAAGGCAAACATCAAACCCCTCAACACTTTATAATGTAATGCGAGTACAAAGAGCACAAACATGTGCAAGATCCCATACATACAATAGAATGACACTTTATCTCAGTGCGTGTGCATAAACGAATACTACAAAAATGAAGTATACACTACTTAAACAAGAGCGAAGGCTGCTGAAACAAAAGAACAACCTAAGATGAGTCATCCCTCAAAGGGAAGAGATCCCAAGACTTGAAACATCCAAGATATTCACAAGATTGTAAAAATGCAAAAAAATGAATAAAATATACCTGAAGTAGAATTTGGAAAAAATACTCACAACACCAAAAATCTCTCAAAACAAGCTTTCCAACAATATATCGTTTGCTCAAAACGGAGTCCAGATGCACAAGATAGAGCTCCTAGAGTGCAAAAATAAACATATGGATTTGAAAGTAAAAAAAACACCATCAAAATAGAAAAATAAAAAATTGAAACCTCCAAATTTGGATAGAGCTCGGAACCAGCTTTCTGACAATATCTCGTTTGCCCGATTTCGACATCGTATGCTCAAGTTATAAGCAAAATACCAACTGTTGCGCTGGAGGGCCCAAAAATGGTGCAAATGATGATGATGCATGTTGACATCATCAAATGAAGGGCTTAAATTTGATGGCCAAATCCACCCAACAAAATTTTTTTTTTAAAAAATCGCATGCGCACCTCGGGATGCATGTCAGACAACAAATTTTTTGCCTCAATTTGTGTGCAGGGAAGAAATTTTTTGTCTCAATTTGTGTGTTAGTCAGTATAAATTTTGCATCAAGTTGCATGTCTATTTGTACAATTTTGCATTGATTTGCGTGCTATGGTCGTACGACCTAACATGCAAAAATTTTTTTGCCTCAAAATGCAACTGCGTCTGAATTAAATGTGTCTTATATGGATTTGGGGGTTTTTGGGCACTGCGAGCTCAATGACGAGGTCTGTTTGGGCCTAAAGTGCCTTGGGATCCATACCTAATAGGTTGCAAAATAAAAATTTGTCACAAATTCCAACTTTGTCCAAATTGGACAAATTTTTTATGGATATGAGGGTTCTTGGACGTTGTGAATGCAACCGTGAGGTCCATTTGAAGCCAAGATAACCAGAAAAAGAGGTCCCCCCATATTTGATTAAAAAAACCCTCTGAAAATGTAGATCTGACGAATATGACCAAATCTCTCAAGAAAAGGACAGGGGCAAACAAATCTGAAGCTCTGATACCATATTATAGTTGATGAGAAAACAACCCACAGCTCCAAAAAACACCTACATGCAAACACCTATCACAGAAAGAGAAAGAAGAAGCAAGAAGCTATGGAGGCTTGAACGCAATCATCCATGAGAGAGGAGGAATCATTCTTGATGTGCAAAAATAAAAGTTGCAATTCAATAATGAATAATATGTTACAATCTATTATCAAAAGTTATCAAAATAAAGGAGATCAATCCTTATAAAAGGAGATCTGAAACCCTAAAAGGGTAAAACCTAGGTTGCACAATAATAATTAATAAAATAATTAGTTATTATATGCCTAAAGTTTAGCTTAAGTAGAAAGAGATAATAAGTGACTTAATAATTAAATCAAACATGATTTAATTAATAAGAAAACACTTTATTACTCTAACATCATGATTCAAGAAAGGGTTCTTAAAGGCCATGTGATCTTCATTGTTATGAGGTCCTTCAACCTTTCTTGTGCCATTGTCCATTAAATTTTGGACTAAATGCTTGAGTTTCACGCATTCATTGCTTTTGTGTCCCTTATTTTGATGATACTCACAATGGTGCGTATCATTCTACCACATGGGTTTAACTTGAGGTTCTTATGGTCTTGATTTAGGTAAGACAATGATTTTATTGGCAACAAGTGTCCTCAAAGCATTTTCCAAGGGTTCTCCCAAGAATGTGAATTTTCTTCTTTAGATTGGAGCAAAGAAAGGCTTAGGTTTGTTTCCACCTTGATTATTGAAAGAGTTATTGTTGTTGTTGAAAGGGGTCTTAGTTGTTTGATTTACATTGTTCGTTTGATTTGATCCACTTGATAAGTTAAAAGGGGTAGCTTTTAGGTTGTTGGATTCTACAACCTCATCATTCACAAGGTTATTATTTGTGTTTTTCAACCAAAACCTTGATTTATCATTGTTGATATTATCTCCCTTGTTATTATTATAATTATTTAAATTATTATTATTATTGGTGTTAGTATAACCTTTGTTTTCTTTAAAAGAGTTTGATTTCTCCTCTTTTTACTAATACCTCTTCAATCTTTATCCCATTCTCAATGATCTTTTCGAATGTTGGGGGACATTGATATTGGAGTCTATAATTCTTTTCCATGTTTATATTGTTCATGAAAATTTCCATCTTCTCATTTTTTAGGTATGCTTCTAGGATATCTCACAAAAACTGTTCTCCATCTTTGGAGAAAGCATAGAAAAGGCTCACCATCTTTTTGTTTCATGTCACATAAGTTTAGCATGGTGATTTCGTGCTCGATATTGTAAGAGTAGTGAGTCACAAATTTGGAGGCTATCTCTTTAAAAGTCTTTATTCCTTGTGGTAATTTTGAAAACCACTCCATGGCTTGCCCTCCTAGGCTTCTTGGGAATAGCCGCATTAAATAGGTAGTATCGTGCATGAACTCAATACTCAAGGAACAAAATTCCCTTAAGTGGTCTTATGGGTTAGATTTGTATGCACCCTAAAATGGTCACCTAGACTTTGGGCCCCATTTATTCAATTTGTCAAATATCAATTTCCTGAATCAATGCTTTGCAATTTTCAAATCAATTCCTTGATCAAATTGCAATTAAATCAATAATTCAAATATTTCTAAGGTTTGATCATTTCATCAATAATTTTATTTAATTAAAAGAAATATTCTCTTTTAAATAAATAAAATAGGCTTATTTAATTAAAAGAAATATCTTAAATAAAATAATCTTATTTAATTAAAACCCCTTTTAATTGAATGATTTTATCTTATTTAATTAAATATTCCTCTTTTTATTAAATAAACTTATCTTATTTATTTAAAAGATAATTCCTCTTTTAAATAAATAAAATTCCCACTTAAAGCAAAATCTGTGATGGAAAAGGAAATAAATCAAATAAAAACAAAATAAAAATCCTTTTCCTGATTCTTTCAATAATTTTATTTAATTGAAAGAAATATTCCCTCTTAAATAAATAAAATAACTTTATTTAATTAAAAGAAATATCTTTTAAAATGAAATAAATTTATTTAATTAAAATATTTTTTAATTAAATGATTTTATCTTATGATATCTCTCTTTTAATTAAATAATGTTATCTTATTTAATTAATAGAGAATCATTCTTTTAAATAAATAAAAAATCCTCTTAAAGCTCTTTGTGATGAAAAAAGGGAAACAAATAATTAAAAATAAATAAAATCCCTTTTCTCTCCACACTTTCTAAAAAATGAGCTTTATTTCCTCTTTTTGGATTTATCCCACGTTGCTCTTGAGGATGCATTCTCTTCCACATTTTCCTATATAAGGAGCCCTCTCCTTCTCATTTCAGATCCAAGAATTTTCATGTTATTGTTATACTGCAGGTTTGGAGAGCAATCTTGGAAGAAGCTTGTTGAACACATTTGGAGCTTGGATATTTGAGACTTCTTTCTTCTTGTCTTCTTCTCTCATGCCTTATGGCAAACCATAGTTTAGATTAATATTGCATTCACATAATAGTTTAAATTCATGTTTCCTTTCATAGATTAACATTGTATAAGCATTCATTTCAATAGAATAGTTTATTTCTTGCATTGTTATCATCTAGACTAGTTTCATTTGCATGCAATAACTTGATGATCATGAAGATTAGCATGCTTGCTATTCATCTTTGAATCTCTCATTTCTTGGTGTACTTGCATGGGCATAACTAGGTCAATTTGAGGGCCTCATATACAAACCCCTGCACTCCATGAATAGAGAGCTGTGAATCACTGTTTGAGACCTCATTCTTGAGTGTTCTTGAATGTAATGATTCACAGAAGTGTGACTACTTTCTAGCACACATTTTTGGTGCCCACCGTGGGGCAGAAAAGATTAATTTCTAGCCTCATTCTTGATTAGTTTTTCAATTTTAGTGTTGGTTCCAGGCCTTGTACGGCCATGTACAGATTGAAAATCCTATAATATAGTAATGGATGGATATAATGATGAATCATATTTCTCATGCTTTTGTTTTGGTTCATTTTTATAAAGAAATGAATAATTTATGTTCATTTTGGTGAAAGTGGGTATTTGCAAATTTGAGATTATTTGAATACAGTCAAATTGAAACATCTGGTATAGACAAATTATGAAGAATCAGGACCTATAATAATATTCATTGGAAAGTTACGTAAATTATCTTTCATTTCCTTTTGGTTTGAGTCATTTTTATGTAGATTTGTGAAAGTTACAGGCATTTGAGTGAAAACTGGTTTTTAACAATCTGCATTGGAGCTGCAGGCAATGATTTTCTCTTAGAAAATAATTTATGAATGGAAAAAATAAATGGCTTACATATTTGAAAACTAGATTCAATAATAGTTGTTTTGAAATTGGTTTGGTTTTATTTGGATTCTTTTTGAGAAAGATATGTGATTCTCTAGGCAGGGTTTGGTGTTTTAAATCTGATTTATGACAGAAAAATTGCAGTCTGAAAAGGTTATTAGTTGAGGAACCAAATGGAATCATAAGACCTTATAATTTTGGGAAATGGTAGTCCTTGATGTTGGATAAAAACTTCATTCTTTCTATAAATTTTAATATTTTGATTTTATGGGTCAAATAAATCAATCTTTAAAGACTATCTTGAAGACAACAATGTTAAATCAAACTCTTAACAATTGATTTTCATATCTAACCATCTTAGGGTTTTTTTTTGGATGTGTGCTAAATGCTAGAGTGCAGATATTTGGACCTAAGATAAGTTCTTAAAATCTCTATAACACTTGGTTTGGGGATAAAATCAATCTCTCATGTGTTTGGCTTGAGTGTTACATGCTTTCATAGAACACATTTTTGATGCTCTTAATGGGAAATGAATGAACATAGATTTGCTTTTATACAAGTTTGTGTTTAAGTGAATGCTTGTATTTAAATATTAAGTAATTCTTAGTTTCAAATATCAAAACATCTCATTGAGTAATCTAGGGCATGGATTCATTCCTAGTTTACATGAAGAGTTAAATGCACCACTTTGTGGACTCACTTCATGTTTACTTGGAAAGTTAAATATTCCATGATTCCAACCCTCTTGCACTTATGAGTAGTATTGATTAGTAGTCTTAGATTACTTTTGATTAATCTAGATTGCTATCTTGGGTTATTGGACTTGCTAATCCGCTGGCCCCTCGTTTCCGCCCTATGGTTGCAATCTCAGCGCCACATTAAAGAGGAGGGGTCTACAGGAAAGAAGCGTTAATTGTTCCACTAGGAAACCCTTTTGTGCTTTTTGGAACTCACTTGTTTTCTAGGTTGTGGACTCGTTTGTAGCTTGTGTGGGGTGTTAAGTGTTCCACCTTGTGGACTCACCTCATATTTGCTTTAAGCGTTAAGTGTTCCACCTTTAGTGCTTTTCAATACTTTTTGATAGAGAAATTACTTACTTTTCATTTTTTTAGAAGGCCTACTTGGGGATTTCATCACCTCAAGGGATGACCTTAACTCCCGTGTTCCAGTGGAGTATAAATATCGGGAGGTGAATCCAAAGACACCTCTCTTGGGAATGAGTTAGATTTCACTCTTGGCTAAGCCTCAAAGAACTTTATACCTTTGAGAAGTGAAGGAGGAGATTTGGGTTATTGTCTCCCCTCAGCTGTGTGATTTCTAATTCTTCTCATCTATGGATTTGGGCCTCATGTACCTTGCGTATATCAAGGACACCCTTTAGAAAAGCCATGTATATCCTTGTAGATAGCTTGCTAGAATGTTGTTATGTTCAGAGTGCCTGCTAAAACATATCCAAGAACATACACAAGTAGAATCTTTAAGGAGTAGCATACTAAGTCACTTGATTGTTCATGTGCAAGGTTGTTTTGCCCCTTGTTCATTGTTTGAAGACAATTGCTTGCTTGAACTCTTTGATTGCTGTCTTATATGCTTGATCAATGATAAAAATATGTTGATGTACTTGATCTTTTAAAATGAACATAAAAATTGAGTTCCTGAGTTGAAGCACCAACCTTTTTACAGCTTGCTTGATTTTCTATCCTATCATTAGAGAATTGTCTTTGTCCTCTAGGGATAGCATCATTTGGTTTACAAAGTCACCTTGGAAATAATTGTCAAGTTAAAAGACTATTCTTGGTGAGAGTTTATCTCTAGAATTGTTAGCCACATTCTTGGAGAATTTTAGTACTCTTTTTGTCCAAACCATTTCCATCAAATTCAATTTCAATTATATTTTGGCCTAGTCCAACCTCCTGATTCAAAAGTGCAAGGGTAGTCACCCTTTGATTTGAAGCACCTCTTTGACAGTGTTGGTAACGCCTTTTTCAATTTCTATCTTACTATCTCTCTTTGGACATTAGAGAACTTTGATTATCCTAGTTTGGTGTTCACATTTTGTGAGGTCATCTTATCACTAAGCGTCTTTTATTCTCAGTCTTCCTTGGTTAGTCCAGGTTAGATCCTAGGTGATGTCTTGTTGCTCAACATCTCAATGAACGTTAATGGTATCAATTACACAAGATGACTCTTGGTCTTCTTCTTTCTTCTTCCCTTCCCATGTTTTTCTTCTAAAGTCTTCTCTTCACATGGGATATTCTTCTCATCTTCCTAATTCTTTTCCTCTTACTATCTAGTCTATTTTCTTCTATTTCATCTCTTCTGTTGCTTCCATGCTTGATTCTTCTTCTTCCAAAACCATGAATTAAAAATATCTTGCTATGGAACCTCTTTTAAAAATAGATGATCTTGAACTCATTTCTCAATTTGAAGAGTTTTGTTCCTCTAACAGTTCTTCTAAATATGGCAAAGGTGATAAACTTAAGAAAAAAATAGAAAAAAGATTAAAGGAATCAGACACCTTTGCTAGAATCATACGCATGATCTTGTCATGAACTCCTTCCAAAAGTATTTCATCTTATAAATCTTCCAAATCTTATAATGACTCTTCTAAACATTATTCACGTTCTTCATCTCCTAAATCTTTTAAGTCTTATCATGATTCTTCTAAACATTATTTGCATTCCTTATCTTCCAAATCTTATCATCACTCTTCTAAACATTATTCAAATTCCTCATTATCTAAGTCTTCTTCTTCCACTAGGTCTTCACCTTCCTCTTCTTCACGATCTCGTTCCTCTTCTACTTCTCCCAAGAGTCTTACTCCTTGTCTCAAGACATACCATGATGAGCAATATGATAGCCCTTGTGATACCTCTCCCATGAAGAGTGACACACCCATCTTTGATGACTATGATGACTACGATGACTATGATGATGGACAATGTAATGATACCTCTGAAACCCCTATTCCTAAGAGTCCTCCTCATCGTGTGCTCGTGCTTACTGGAAAAGGGTCGTCACAATGGATAGATTGTGATGGTGATCCATATGACTTTGATTTTGAAAGGGACTTTGATGATTTCTGTGAACAATACCTAGATGATACATCTACTTCATTTGAGGAAGAGAAAGCTCAACGTGCTGATTATAAATGTAAATACTATAAGAATGTATCCTCTAAGAACTCTCATGCTGAAAATAAAGATTATACTCTCAAGCAAGATCATGTTAATGCTAGACCTTTGTCTTGTGATGGTTCCCTTCCATCCCCTACTTCTTCCAATACCCACACATTTCCTAAAGCTTTTGAGTCTTCCAAATCTTTCACAAATCCTTCATCCAACAAAGATCCTAATACTTTTCATGCAATTCCCTATAGTTATCCTCAAGGGCTACCTCTTAAAGAAACTCAAGCTAACCTTCACTTGGCTGCAAATACTTCCAATAATGCTAAACCTGAAGAGCCTAAATCTCTATGCGTTATAATGCCTACTTCAGCTATTCCTTCACCATCTCTGCCAAAGTCTTCCATACAACTCCAACCTGCTTCCTTGTCCTTAGAAGTGGCTTCATGTCAAGAGGACTCTAAAACTGATACAGAAAAGAATATAAAGAAAGATCAAGACCAAGAACCCTCCTTGTCATCTAATCCTTTTCATGATGTCTCTCATCCGCTGAAGTCTTCTCCTAAGCAAGATCAAGCTACTACTTACACTGCTGAGCTTATTGATGATAGTGATGTTACTTCCAATGTTAAGCCTATTGAAAATCAAGAGAAAAATGATATGTTTGTGCTATCCAAAGCTCCTTGTCAAGATCAAAGTTTTCCATCTTCTTGTTCTACCATTCCATGTTCACTTTCGCTTTCTACTCTTCCTAAGTCTTCGTAAGCTTTGAATGATCCTATCAAAGAAAATGCTCTTATTCAAGATGTCCAGGATCCTATTGAAAATTTTAATGCTCACTCTGAAGATGCTGATATCCTTGGTTGTCATATAGATACTGATGAATTTATTGATTATCATTTTGCATCTTCCACTTCCATCCTTGGACCTCTTCCACCACTACTAAGGACTTCAAGTCTTCCTTCCATATTGGGTCCTTATGTCCCTTCATTTTCCCCTCCTAACTCTCCTAATTCGTCATCTATCTTGGGTCCTTATGTCCCTCCATCTCCTATCTTTCCTCAAGATCAACATAGATGCATACCTTTGAATCTTTTTCATCCATCCACCCATCTATACCAGTCATATTATCCTTCTTCCACATGTCCCAAGTCTTTTGGAAGTAACTTGAATGTTCAATATAAGAAAAAGAAACAATACAAGAATCCATCAAAGAAAAAAGATCACCATGTCTCCTCTAATCGACATGGGGGCATAAAGTCAAAAGAGATATCTAAGAAGAAAACTACAAGACAAGTATGGGTTCCAAAATCCATCATTCAAGATATTCTCTCTAAGTCATCAAAAGGAAATAAAAAGCCTAAGGCTATATGGATTCCAAAGTCTCTTGTAAGAGAGTCTCATGTTGAACAAAAAGTGAAGTTGACATTCAATCTTTCCAAGACTTCCACCTCATATTCTTCCAAAAATATTCTTCCATTCCATGCACCTAAACTGCAACCTCTACTAAACATTCACCATATTCCTTCACGTATTCCTTCATTCAAGTT
The DNA here is from genome assembly GCA_027943335.1 of Chamaecyparis obtusa. Taxonomy (NCBI): domain Eukaryota; kingdom Viridiplantae; phylum Streptophyta; class Pinopsida; order Cupressales; family Cupressaceae; genus Chamaecyparis; species Chamaecyparis obtusa. Next base: position 59,321 of record BSBK01000860.1, read on the forward strand.
TTCTCCATCCTCTCACCACCCTCCAAGGTGTGCGTCAATGTTGATCTTGCCTTCCTTTCCATCTACTCTTTCACAATCCTTCCATTCATTATTCTCTTGCCTTCTATCATTTTTCCTCATTTGCATATTCCTCCTATCTTCCAACTCCACTCGCTTTACATAAAATCGTATCCTCCATTTTTCTCTTCCATCTTTCTTTCTCTATCAGCATCTTTGAGCATATAATTTTGAATCCTTGGCATATCATGGTTTATCCTTTCAAGGAGCATTATCTAAAAGCTTGCCTTCTTCCAAAAATTATAAAATTCAAAAAAAAAAAGATAAAAGAAAAAAAATTTGAAAATATGCCTTGGTGAAAACTTGGAAACAGATGCCTTGGTAGCAAAAGTAAAGAGAAATAAATTCGTCCTATGGTGAAAACCACTCCCTTGTGGCACCTTGGATAAGTACCATGATGAAAACCTGGCAATCAGGCATCATGCGTAGTTCTTCTACACATCTCATCCATTCCATCTTCTCTCTTTGATCTTGACAAGGTTGATCTATACACAAACATTTGGCTATCTTGTGAGCTATCTTACGATGATCTTGCTTTCATTCCCTTCCTATTTAGCCTTCATTTTTATTTTCCTCCATTCATTCTAGCCTTTTTCTATCCTTTTCCCCTTTGGTCTTGATCTAATAAAAAAGAGTAAAACATGATGCTATGAAGCCTCTTGACCTATCTACTCCTTTGGACTGCATCCTTTCCTTCTTTTGCATTATGCTTCTATGACTTATCCTATGCTGACCTTTTATTGCTTGTCTAAATGCGCTTTACATGACAATTTTTCCCTAGTTTGGGTACTCTTGAGGAGTTTGTCTTTGAGGATTTCTTCCCTTCATTCTCCTTCATTCTTTTGTCTTCCATCTCTTCCACCAGCTTGCTAATCCCTCTTGTCCTCCACCTTGCTAGATATTGGGACTGCACGATGTGATCTTTCTTGGGAGTGTGATGCCCGTTCTGTCTAGGGGTATCCTTTGTATATATTTATTGATCCTGAAAAAATTCCAAAAAAATTCATATATGATGCTGAAAAAATTCTAAAAATCAGAAATGTCTTGAAAAAATTATCATCTTAGTGAAAACCTAGCAATAGGCACTTTGATGTATCTCAAAAAAATTATATATTCCAAAAATACCAAAAAAAAAAAAAATTCAAAAAAAAATAGAAAAAGTGCCTTGGTGAAAATTTGGAAACGGGTGCTACTTGAGGCCTTTGCACCCCTATGTCTTAGCATGCGTCCTCAACACTTAGCCTTTCTCCATCATGCCTTGGTTTGGAATTGGTCTTTGTCTTTGTCTAGGGGGCATCACTGTGTTAGCTTTCGTCTCTTGGATATGCTTGTCTTTAGGACACCTTGCAAACGGTGTTTTTCAACACCAACCCAACTGTGTTTTTCAACACAACCCTCGACATCGAGTGTTTTTTAACACTTATCAATTTGGTCTTATCCAGTTTGGTCATGTGATCTTACTTGCTAGCAAGCATTCGATCCTTATCCTCGGAACTCAGTATCAGTTTACACACTTAAAATTTTTAAATGCAACACTTAATGCTTGAGATATGTCATGATTTTTTTTTATGTCCTGACTGTTATTGATTTTCGTTGAATGTCCTTGTCTAATAAGTCTCTCCATGATGCATCACTAGAAGACTTGGGGCATGGGGCATGTTTTTATTTGCTTTCTACTTGTGGGTGTTGTCTTGAACCTCTTTTGTGTCTCTTGTTGTCTCCTTGACACACTTAGGAGATTTAAGGCATCATCCTTGACTATTTTTTTGCACAACCATTCTCATGGTCATCCCGACGTTTATGCCTTGATGCGAGCATGGTTTTGCTACATTAAATTGGGTAAGCTAACATTGCAGTCATCTTGACCTTTATGTCTTTGATGCTCATGTTAGAATCTTTCCACATTCCAATCTGATATACATCACATTCATATCTTCATAGTTGCGTTTTTGACTAGTGTTGATTGTGTGATTGTCCGATGTCCGGTAATAATGGTCCTATGATGAAAATAAGTTCTTTTACATTCTCTAATGAATGATGAACACAAAAATCCTATGTTACCCTATTGCAAGTACACCTTTGCATTTTCATGTAGCTTGCATTATGTAGACTTCATGTTAAATTCGCACTTTTAAGCTGCATCATGAGTTTGAGAGGGTTTCCTTCATCTTTCTTGTGGACTTTTAGTCAACTGTGGTCACATTTTGATCTTCATTTCCTTACCTTCTTTTGTGATCTCAATCGAAATTCCCTATCTTAAACAGTTGATTGATTTTGGGGCATCTTCTTTCTAGAGGCAAATTCTCTTTCTTCTCTCCATTTCTTTCCATTTCTTCAAACTTCTATCCTCCATTCACTTTCACCCCACTTCTTTTCTTCTAATTCAACCTTGGGGCATAATCTTTCTTGCTGATCTACCTTGGTTCTGTGATTTTTTATTTATTTTTTATCTTTCATCTTATGTCAAGAACCTTATGTGTAGTTCGATTTGATCAAATTTATCAATTTACTATTTCTCCTCTATCTCATTTCAATTTCGATCACGAGGGGGCAGTACCTACCAAACTTCAATGCTTGATTCAGCTTTATCAAATTTATCAATTGCTTCTTTTGGGGCAACCTTGCTTGAGATTCTTATTTCTTATTTGAGACTTGACAATTACCTATTCACAGGTGTTGGCCTTGTTTTTTTTAGTCTACTTATCTATGTCCTGATGTGTTCCCATCTGTCGAACACACATCTGGGTTGTTTTGTGATCCCAAATCAATCTCACACTTCAATTCCATTCTTTGACTACATGTGATCCCAAGTCGACCTCACATTAGTCAAAGAGGGGCAAATGTATGCACCCTAAAATGGTCACCTAGACTTTGGGCCCCATTTATTCAATTTGTCAAATATCAATTTCCTGAATCAATGCTTTGCAATTTTCAAATCAATTCCTTGATCAAATCGCAATTAAATCAATAATTCAAATATTTCTAAGGTTTGATCATTTCATCAATAATTTTATTTAATTAAAAGAAATATTCTCTTTTAAATAAATAAAATAGGCTTATTTAATTAAAAGAAATATCTTAAATAAAATAATCTTATTTAATTAAAACCCCTTTTAATTGAATGATTTTATCTTATTTAATTAAATATTCCTCTTTTTATTAAAGAAACTTATCTTATTTATTTAAAAGATAATTCCTCTTTTAAATAAATAAAATCCCCACTTAAAGCAAAATCTGTGATGGAAAAGGAAATAAATCAAATAAAAACAAAATAAAAATCCTTTTCCTGATTCTTTCAATAATTTTATTTAATTGAAAGAAATATTCCCTCTTAAATAAATAAAATAACTTTATTTAATTGAAAGAAATATCTTTTAAAATGAAATAAATTTATTTAATTAAAATCTTTTTTAATTAAATAATTTTATCTTATGATATCTCTCTTTTAATTAAATAATGTTATCTTATTTAATTAATAGAGAATCATTCTTTTAAATAAATAAAAAATCCTCTTAAAGCTCTTTGTGATGAAAAAAGGGAAACAAATAATTAAAAATAAATAAAATCCCTTTTCTCTCCACACTTTCTAAAAAATGAGCTTTATTTCCTCTTTTTGGATTTATCCCACATTGCTCTTGAGGATGCATTCTCTTCCACATTTTCCTATATAAGGAGCCCTCTCCTTCTCATTTCAAATCCGAGAATTTTCATGTTATTGTTATACTGCAAGTTTGGAGAGCAATCTTGGAAGAAGTTTGTTGAGCACATTTGGAGCTTGGATATTTGAGACTTCTTTCTTCTTGTCTTCTTCTCTCATGTCTTATGACAATCCATAGTTTAGATTAATATTGCATTCACATAATAGTTTAAATTCATGTTTCCTTTCATAGATTAACATTGTATAAGCATTCATTTCAATAGAATAGTTTATTTCTTGCATTGTTATCATCTAGACTAGTTTCATTTGCATGCAATAACTTAATGATCATGGAGATTAGCATGCTTTTTATTCATCTTTGAATCTCTCATTTCTTGGTGTACTTGCATGGGCATAACTAGGTCAATCTGAGGGCCTCATATACAAACCCCTGCACTCCACGAATAGAGAGCTGTGAATCGTTGTTTGAGACCTCATTCTTGAGTGTTCTTGAATGTAATGATTCACAGAAGTGTGACTACTTTCTAGCACACAAGATTTACCCATGTACTTTTCATATTTTGGAAAAACCACATTGGGAGGGGAAGGTACCATAACCAAGTTTCAATCAAAAGGAAAAGGAAACAAGGCCTCAATAGAAAATAGTTTTGGTTTGGCCGCTTTCTTCATAGTGTTAATTTGTTCTTGAAACATCTTAAGTTGTTTTTTCATTGCACCTAATGGATTTTCCTCTTCCTCATCTTTCTTTGATGTCATTGTGTCATAATCATGAGGAAGCTTAACCCCTGATTGGGCTAAGTTAAGGAAGTATCTTTGTTTCTTTCTAAGAGTTTTTCCATTATTTCAAGAAATTTAGGGTCTTGGATAGCCCTATTGGCTTTCTCTTTGGTTGTTTCCCTTGGCCCTTGGTTTCTTTGGGTAGTTTTATCTTGATCTTAATTACTTCTCCCTTGGGCATAGTCATAAAAATCATTGTTTCTAGCCATCAGATTGACTATTTCTTCAAATAAGTTGGGGAGTCTTTCTTGTTCGTGTGTTTCAATAAAAGGAGTTTGGAATATGAACTCAGGGACCTCTTATTTTATGCAGGTTTTTTCTTCTTGTAGTGATATTTTCAATCTATGTGATCTCATGAAAACCTACATCAACAAAGGTTTAAGTCAAATGAAACTTCCCCTCCTTGGTGATTGTTCTTTTTGGAAGATTTTTAAAAATATAAGATGATTTTTCAAATGGATATTTCTTCCTCATTATATGTATCTTAAAACAAAGCAATCACAAGTACACTATTCTTTTAAACCCTCTAAACACAAAATGTTTGAAATGTATAGAACGATATCATGAGTTTTTAACAAGAAGACACTTCAAGAAATCTACCTATAGTGAAATTTGGTTTGTAAAAATGGCTCTATTAGGTAGGCTTAATAATTTAACAAGGCACTAGTAAGGATTTTGTTCAAAGAAACATCAATTCTCATACCACAATAATTAGGGCCCTCCCACCACTGGTATGTCAGAGTTTTGCGCAATCTCGAAGGACTACTCAAGGAGGTTCGATTCTTGATATCCTTTTGTCACTCACCCCATTAAGGATGATTGTATTTTATTTTATAGTGGGTTTGATTATTGTGCCAAAGGCAATTGTATACCACTTTGGGTTGTCCCTCTCACCGGCCTCATTAAGGAAAATTCTCAGGAGGCGAGCCCACTAATCTTCTAGCATGTTCATTTAAAGAAAATAAATGAAGTGAAAGAATAGGTTCGGGAGTTTGATTCACCAAAAGGTGAAGAGCATATACCTAATATTTCTCACTTCCAAATACAATTAACAATGTTCAATTTCCAAGCCTTCTAATCTAATAGGAATCATGTACTTCTAGCTTTTTGGTTCACCTAAAAGGTGAAGAGCATAATCACCTAATACCTTTTTCCACAAGAAATAGGCTTCAATTTTAGTGTTTGTTCATTTCCTTAGCCTTTCTTTTAATCAAAAGATCTAGTAGGTTTGGCATTTTGATTCACTTAAAAAGTGAAGAGCGCATAGGCCTACTATTAAATCCTCCAAACAATAATAGGCTGCTACTTACTAGATTTAAATCAAACTTGCCACAATCTAAGCAAAATACAAAAGATTTTAGGCTTTTCTTTTTTCGTTGCAAGCAAAGGCTAGGGGCATTTTTAATTTAATTTTCAATTGATCTACTCACCTAGTGGCGATTGTTCTAGCTCCTTTGCATCCCCTTTCAAGATTGTTAGTCCACCACAAAACAAACAAAGTGAAGAAATCCAAGCAATTTGAATTTGAATTCCTTTCTTTCAAATTGATTAAAAATGAAGAACTTAAGGCACAAAAATCCAATTTAAAGAGATAAATTTTGATTTATACAAATCAATTATATGCAGACATCTCTCAAAATCTTTACCTTCCTGCTTGGAATCCTCCAAAAAGTTATTTAGATGAAGAGTTTTCTCTCTTTTCAACCTTTTATGGATTATCTTGTCTTCACTGTGGATTTTGGCCTCTGCTTTCTAAAATTTTTTATGCCTTGTCATTAGAAAAACACAGAGAAAACATTATTTAATGTCAGATTTAAAAAATTGACAAAAATAGTTGTACGCGCTACAAGATTGATTAAATGCGCTACTTCAGGCATTAAACGTGCTATATAAATATTTAAAAGTGCTATTACATAAATTAAAAGTGCTACTCAAATGCTTAAATGTCTATAAATAAAATTTTAAATGTGTCAAAATAGATATTGAACATGTTGCAGAGTCATGGCGTAAGCACTGAAAGAATGAAAGATAGGAGGCATAAGTGATTAAACATGCTATTTGGCTGTGTAAATGCACTGAACTTTGTTGTGGATGCACTATTTTAGGTATTAGATATGTTGTTTCCTTGTTTGAACGTGCTACTTTAGGTCTTGAACGCGCTACTTCACCTATAAAACAAAGAATTCAAACACAAAATCACACAATTTTGCAAATTACTCTGAAATTCGATTAAATGAGGCCTCATGCCCCATGGTGGGCACCATTTTGTGTACAATAAGTACCTTTATAGGATTAGTTTATCAATAGTTAAATCAAATTGAGCTAAAATATGACAATTAGTAAGTTATTTAATGAAAATAATGACAAGAAGCATCCTATAGCTCTGTATTTAGATATGATAATGCAAAGCTCTCAACAATCTTCCATTAGCAACAATCCTAAAATGAGAAATTAAGCTAAATGATTACACAATTAAGCCTATTTCAATCAAACTATGCTTAATTATGCTAGAAAATGTGATCCTAACTCAAATTCACTATAATTATGATGCAATTCTCAGATGTGTGAGGATCTTTTTCTCCTAATTTTAGCCCTCTATTTATAGATTTTAGTGAGCATAGGGGGTGGAGTTACTTTGATCATGATTGAGTTAAGGTTAAGTCCATGGTTTCAAATATGGGGACAATTTAAATATTTTGTCCTCAAAGCTTGGGACAATGAGACAAAATGAGTGGTCAAGATGCTCTCTCCTTATGAGTGATTGAGATTCAATGTGGCTGTGATCCATGTGAGTCCAATCCTTAATTCCTATTGGTTGAGGTAATTCCTTCCATGTGGTGGGTGAGAAAAATTAAGAATTTATTAATTGTATTTAATTAATTTTTTTAGCCATGTGTACCCCTTGAATGGGTTAAATTTGATTTTAGTTGAACTATACAATTAACTAAAATTGAAACAATTGTTATATTGTCATCGATGTCAAACCTTAATTGGTGAGACAGTTGCTATCTAGTAGAGTTCCATATCATTTGATTGATGAAGATAATTTGAAAAGAGGAGATAACAAGAAGACCTAGTGAAATAGTTGAGTTATGAGAAACTACAATGGGTACTTGATTAGTTGGCACATTGGAAAGATAATATGTTGTTTAGCTATAACACTAAGTGAAGAAGATAGTTGGTTTGGAGCATAGAATAAATGAGGAAAGAAAGTCTGAAAGCATAGGCTTAACCGAACAAAAGAGCAGAAGATTAAGGAACTTAAGTATAAGCCGAGTGATGCTAGTGTTGACCGAATGCCAGTATAAGTTGAGAAATATAGTGTCGATCGAGCATCGGTAATTAATGAGTATCAGATAATGATTGAATGAAAATAGTGATTGCATAGAAGAACAATTTTAGTGATGACTAAGTTATTCAATGAAGACTGAGTAGAAGAACACACTGATGACCAAGTGTCAGTATTTTACAATTTATGAAGGGATTGAGATTCCTAGCCGAAAAAGTTGAATTCTTGGAATATGTAAAACATGTTGAAGATAAGGATGAATGACCTGGAGAATTTAATGTATGGTAAACCATTTTTATGCATGGATTCAAAGAGAAGTTTTGAGAAGTATCTAGAAGGTTAGAGGAAGAACAAAATGTTGGAAGGATTTGATGAATCTGACCTAAACCTAATATCTACGGAGATGATCAAGTGAAAAAATATCAAGAAACCTAATTAAGGAGGTATATGTATAACCTAATTGTAGGTTATGCAAGAGGTTGATTAAGTTGATTGGTGAACCTAAGCAGAAGGCTGAGAAGCATTGTGAAGAGTTGTAAAGTGTTGATTGCTTGAAGGTTTTCCAAGTAGATTAGAGATGGAGATGATAATGAAGGCCAGTCAGTGGATCATCATATGAGCTACATTGGATTTGTATTTTCAAAGTGAGTTGTATGTATCAAATCAGAACCTATTGTTACTTTCTAACCATTGTATCAGTTGAAATCCTTTAATCAAGGTTGACCTAATAGTTATTTATAAATTCTTTAATCAAGGTGACATTCTAATGGAATGTTCTTAAGTCCTCTAACAAGGCCACTCCTGATAGAGTGATTAAATCCTTTAATAAGGTCACACCTAACAGTGTGTAGTGTAACCTTTAACAGGGTTGGCTTCTCACAGAGCTCACTTCAGAAGAGTGAAAAATTGGTAGCATGTTACTGGTGGTTTTTCCCAAATTGGGTTTCCATATTAAATCTTGGTGTCATACTTGTGTGAATGGTATTTGACGTGTTAAGATATTTATATTCTACAAGTTGATTACTTTTGGATAGTGGACTGCAAGTTTATGTTATTAATTATATGCTATAGAGATTGAGTGAATTGTTGAGTAGATCTGAGTTGTTTAAAGTATTTAAAAGTTCAATTAGTACATTTGGACCTGAGGATAACTAATTCACCCCCTCTTAGTTATTCTAAAATCATTCTAACATTAATTATATTAATTGCACAATTAATTGATTATTTTGATTTATTTAATTTTGAATTTTAATTAATATTAGATTTCAGGCTTGATTGCAATTAATGTCTTGAAATTGCCTTAATTGCTCACTTGGTTTGATCTTGACAATTTTTAGGTGTCTACAATTATATTATATTATATTAATATATCATATTTTTATTATTATTATTTTAATAAAATATTTTATAAAATATTAATTTCTATTTCAAAATGGGGACATCACAGAGAAGAAGAAACTAGAAAAAATGAAATTACAATAGAAGAAGCAAATATTGGTAAGAAATGCAAAACACCATGCAACAAAATAAAGACAAAGAAGATGTAACATAGACAGTTGAGAGAAGAGAATAGATTGCAAACAACTTCACCACTATACGTTCTAACAATACCTTGAGGAACTTACTCACCTCACCACTCATGTTTTATCCTATCACTACTTCTAAAATGATTATTGATTTTGAGAAAGTCACTCCTTTCCATAATTTTTAGATCAGTGAGTCCATTTTGGCTTCAACTAAAAATGATTTGTTTGAAGATTTGGAAGAAAATGATAACTTGATTGAAGAGACCATTTGTACTCTTCAAAGCGTCATTCCAAAATGTAATATAGACCAATCTAGAAGTGTAAATAACTTATCAATGAAGTAAAGGATTTTTCTGCATCTGTAGATGAAAAATTTCATCAAAAAGAGGAAGCTATAAAGGATAGGTTGTTACAAAAATTGAAAGCTAGATGTGCAAATACTTTTACCAATCTTCATCAACTTATTGGGAAAGGTCAAGACTTTCTTAAGGAAGCTAATTCTTTATACATGTATATAGTCTTCAATGGTTAGATGAAACAAATGAGATCCAAAAATAGATTGAGTCTACTAATAGAGTTATCCATCTAGCAGGTGTATCTCACTTTCAGATTTTCAAAGATCTAACTGGTATTGGGAGATCCTCATTAAGGATTCACACAAAAAGTTCTTTGCATTGAAACAACAACTTGAGAAAGCATTATTATGCCCTTGGGTAATCTTTGGGAAATGTATGCAAAAAAAATTATATTGATGAATCATGTTGTCTTGAAGGCACAACAAGTTACCTTATCTGACCTTGGCTCCATTGAAGATGGAGAAGATTTACTGGGATTAATTCATGTTCATGTACACCTTCTAGATGATGCAATTTAATAGTGGAAAAGTAACAAGGATAAGTGAGTTGTAGAACTCCATGGACTTAAATAAGTCCTTCAAGGAAGGAACATCCAATAAATCTTGAATTGTTTTGAGTTTTGCAAATTTTGAAGCTGTATATAGTTTATTTAGCATGTACCTTTTTCATTGATGTCAAAAGGGGAGTAATAGGTAGAAAAAGAAAATTTAAGAAAATACTTTGAAAAATGACAAAAACAAGGATATTCATTATAGGGGGACTTTTGGAATTTTTTGCAATTTTGTATTTTCATAAAAAAAAAATTTCCATCAATGACAAAGGGGGAGATTGTCAATTGTTTTCATTGATGTCATTGTTTTGGTCGACTCGACATTCTTATCTCTAGTCTATCTTTGGGTTTGGCAGCTGTATTACTGGTACAATTTCGGTATATACTATGGTGTATTGAAGTTTTGTCTAGACCTATCCATACCATAACATATCTTTTGACATTGCTGACATCTCTAACACTTTTGGGTAGTGTGCTCGCAATATCTCATCTCTAGTCTAAGCTAACATGAAAGAATATAGATCTAATACATGTATATATATGAAGCAACATCAACTCAAGATAATGCAAGAATTTGTTGATATGATAGATGATCTATAAAATGTAAAAGTGACCTATTGTTGTATATAGTGAACTGATATATGTAATTTATTTTTTGTACTTCAGCGAGAACTATATTTTATGTATATACATATGCAATTGTGACAGTTTGTATTTTATACTTCGGTTATAGGCCATCTCTCAGCTATAATTATTGATTTTGTATTTTGGGCAGTCAGCTCCAGTAGCAGTGAGACAACCCGACAGTGACCCACCCTTGTATTTAGCAACTGGTTACTTAATACTTGAGAGTTAAACCTCTTTGTATTTTTTCCCATCTTGAGTTTCCATGATAAAAATTTTGATAGTATGTGGTGTTGTATTTTTTGTTACTACTATTTTCTTTTCAACAAGTTTAATCATGTTATGTTGACAACTATTTAAAAATTTTAAAATTATCAAGGGAATACTGATTCACCCCTCCCCTCTTAGTATTATGTATTCAACATAGTCATATGGGTATTTTGCACATATTGCAATTGAGTTTGTGAAAGACCAATATGTAGTAGGCCAAGCCCTAGATGAGGCCGTGAAAACCTATGAGTTGTTTAATAGGCGGCCTTTCATATAATTTTTTTCCAAGAAAACATATTAATCATATAAGGGCTTACATTGTAGTTTACAATGCCATTAAATAAACATTTGAGGTGTAGAATGAGTATATTGTCAACTATGCCTTAAAACATTTTGAGTAAGATTTGGGGGCTTCTACAGTAGAAAATAGTAAAGTGATCTATGTGGTCATAAAATATCTAGTTATTCATGTACACCACCTTCCACTTTTCCACAACCTCCAATAGTGCAAAATTTTCCTTTGCTAGAGTGGTTAATACTCCTCTCCACCCATTTCTAATTGAACAACAAGGGGAGAATTTGGTTCTAGGAAGTACAATACAAGAATAATTTTTTCTTTGATGTTTATATGTAATCATCTTGCTTAGAGCTACATAAAAAGTTGATAAAAATTTCCAATTTATCTAAAGTTTGTAAAGATCTCATAAACACATATATACTTCTCCAAACTTTGTAGCTAAATTTTGATATAATCTGTAGGGAATATTTTTTATAAACTAGATCCTAATTTCAAATCCATAATTTATTCTTTTAATTAATGGTAATCCATCAAGTATCTCTTTCATCATTTTTTTGAGAATTTTATAAAAATCTCTTATGCCTCCATGGGAATTTGATGTAGGGGCATTCTAGGGTACTCGATGAATCTGCATGGGGGTGTGTTATTTGGCTAGTGTTACTCGATTGCAGCCTTGACCGATGGTCTCAGTCAATGAAGGAAGCTCGGTCATTGAAGGAACTCGGTAATCTCTGGCGCTTGGTGAAGTGTTACTCGGTGATGCCTGTGGTGCTCGGTCGGCACTGGTGCTTGGCATGCTCGGTTATTTCACTGTTGCTCGGTAGTTCTGGTTTACCAACTGGAGTTCTGTATGATTTGTTGGGCTGAATTGGTGCATTTATTATTGGTAGCTATTGTTACAGGCTGACATGTTGAATTAAATATTTGTAAGGCTATTTTGAAGCCGACTTGTATAGCATTTAATATTTGTTTGTAGGAGTTAAGGGTTTCATCCAACCGACTTGTGGCTGATGATTAGTATTTATAGGATGTTTGGGTAGACATTTAGGCATTAGTTTGGTGGGGGACATCAACATCATAGCGGACATTAGTTGGGATGTGCTGGAAAGCTGGAGTTGGTGAAGTTGTGGAAAAGATCTTGCATGATCTTGCAGATCAGATTGTTATCTGATAGATTGTAGTTGCTGAGCTAGTGGTTTGCACACTTGGAGACAAGGAGATTGCTTAGAGGCTTGCGAGCTCAAGTTTAGATCTTCCTTAGGGTTTCTATCAGTTGCTAATTATTTTAGAGCTAAACTAGCTAAGATTGTATTGGATCTGTGTGGATCTTGAAGAACTTATTTTTGTTGTAAATGGCCCTAACTCGGAAGGCCTTACAACTGGGCATGTTAATGAAAATTAAGTTGAAACATCTTTTTGTATTGAGTTTTCCGATGTGTAATTCTAAAGCTACAAGGCTAGACTATCCTTAATTGGATCCTCCTGGCCTTGGTCTGTGTTAGGTGGTATCAGAGTAAAGTTGATCTTGTGGAGCGAAGGTTGACCTAGCAAGGCTGATCTTGCAAAGTTGATCTTTTTGGTGAAGAGATTGTATGATTTGGGTTGCAAATCCATGGCACTGAACTTGTGGATCTTGCCCTAGTTGTTTGTGCAAGGTGGCAGGCTGATCTGAGTTGCATACAAATTGTAGATTGCCACAAGGTGGTCAGTGTAGGGTTTGTTGTAGAGGGTTTCTCTTATCTTTAAGGATTGCTCCGAGAAGATTGGACCCTAGAACACTTGCAGATTTCTATGATACTATTGAATCTAGGATTACAGAGAAGGTGAAATCAGATTTTAGATTTGAGATGGAATTGATGAAGAATGACATGGTCACCAAGATCATGAGAGTTGTTTTTGGTGTACCCCAGAATGTTGGTATTGAAGATGGTTATGAGGAAGCTGATGAAGACTTTGAACCTGCTGGATCTAGTGGTGATGACCGGGGGGATAGATCTGGTGAAGACATAACTACTTGGTTGCCTAGATCTGGAGCTCGGTTAAGTAGTAGTTACCAAATGGAAGTATCTACTTTCTCTGGTACTTTGAAGCCTGAGAACTTGATTGATTGGATTGGTGAAATTGAAGATTTATTTGAGCTGGAAAAATTGAAGATCCTCTTCGGGTGAGATTAGCATAGACAAAGTTGAAAGGACATGTTGCTCTTTGGTGGAAAGAACTAAAAAGAGACAGAGAAGATGAAGGTGAAATGAAGATCAATCGGTGGAGGTTGATGGTGACAAAATTGAAAGCTAAGTTCATACCATTGGACTATGAGCTTGACTTGTTTAAGAAGTTGTAGAATCTGAAATAGAAGGATTTGTTTATTGAAGATTACACCGAGGAATTCTACAAACTTACTATTTGGTCTAGACATTGAGAGCTTGGTAAGGAAAAGGTAGTTCAGTATGTGAATGGTTTGAGATTCAATATTCAGGATGAGCTTGGTATGCTAAAGATTGATTCTATTGAAGATGCTTATCAGCATGCTTGGAAGGTAGAAGATAAGTTGAAGAGGAAACAACATAGTAACTCCCGAGGGAAGGAAAAGATTGATCACTCAGTGAAGGATAAACTGACTAATGCAGACGATGAACAGAAACCTGTAGAACTGAAGAAGAAGATAGGTAGAGTTATCTTTAAGGGTACTTGCTATAACTGTGGAGAGGAAGGACACCATTCTTTTGAGTGTACATAGAAGAAGCTTGGTGACCAATGAACTATTGTGGTGAATGAGATTGAACCTGAATCTAAGAGCTTGCTGCTTCGGCAAACATTAATCGATACAAAGGAGGAACCTTGTTAGAGGAGTAACTTGTTTAGGACCTGATGCAAGTCTGGAGGTAAAATCTGTGATGTTATTATTGATAGTGGTAGTACTAATAACCTTGTTGTTGAGGACATGGTTCAGAAACTTGGGTTGAATAGAATGAAGCATCCTTGTCCTTATAGGATTGGCTGGTTGCAAGATGTTCATGCTCTAGAAGTAACAGAACAATGCTTTATTGATGTTTAGATTGGCCAGTATAAGGATCTCATGTTATGTGACATTGTGAAGATGAATAGTTGTGATATATTGCTTGGCAGACCTTGGCAATATGATTGCAGAGCTATGTATGACTATGTCAGAAATGTGTTTACTGTTGAGAAGGATGACATGAAGTTTTCCTTGATGCCTTTGTTGGATAAAATGCTCAGTAGGAGAAGCCTGAGTATTGGTAGCTGAGTTGAGTTGGTAGATCCTGAAGGTATGGTTGATCAGTGTGAAGGACAGACCCGTGTTTTGTCAAGGAAAGACTTGACGAGACAGAGAAAGTTGAAGTGGAAGAGTATGCAAAGTGAAAAGGTGGAGGACTTGTATGTGAAGAACCAGTTCGGGGTTTATGTGCTGACTCCTGAAAGATGTTCTTCTCACATATGAACATCTTTTTGAACTTGGGGTGTCTGATGCAGGGACATTCTAGGGTACTCAGTGAATTTGCATGGGGGTGTGTTATTTGGTCGGTGTTACTCGGTTGCAGCCTTGACCAATAGTCTCGGTCATTGAAGGAAGCTCAATCGCTGAAGGAACCCGGTAATCTTTGGTGCTTAGTGAAAGTGTTACTTGATGATGCCTATGGTGCTCAATCGAGATTGGTGCTTGGTGATGCTTGGCATGCTTGGTTATTTCACTGTTGCTCGGTAGTTCTGGTTTACCAACTAGAGTTCTATGTGATTTGTTGGGCCGACTTGGTGCATTTATTATTGGTAGCTGTTGTTACAGGCTGACATGTTGAATTAAATTTTTGTAAGGCTATTTTGAAGCCGACTTGTATGGCATTTAATATTTGTTTGTAGGAGTTAAGGGTTTCATCCAGCTGACTTGTGGCTGATGATTAGTATTTATAAGATTTTTTGGTAGACGTTTAGGTATTAGTTTTGTGGGGGACATCAACATTTAGTGGACATCAGTTGGGATGTGCTGGAAAGCTAGAGTTGGTGAAGTTGTGGAAAAGATCTTGCATGATCTTGCAGATTAGATTGTTATCTAATAGATTGTAGTTGCAGAGCTAGTGGTTTGCACAATTGGAGACAAGGAGATTGCTTGGAGGCTTGCGAGCTCAAGTTTAGATCTTCCTTAGGGTTTCTATCAGTTGTTGATTTTTTTAGAGCTGAACTAGCTAAGATTGTATTAGATCTATGTGGATCTTGAAGAAATTATTTCTATTATAATTGGCCCTAACTCAGAAGGCCTTACAGCCAGGCATGTTAATGAAAATTGAGTTGAAACATCTTGTTGTGTTGAGTTTTCTGCTGTGTAATTTTGAAGCTGCAAGGCTAGACTATCCTTAATTAGATCCTCCCGACCTTGGTCTGCATCAAAATTTCTTCTTTCTTCTCTATTTCCCTAACCTTTGTAGGCTTATGAATGAAAGTGAAACATTCTTTCTCCTTCTTCATGTCCTCTAATTTTTTTTCCTGGTTACAAAACAAAATCTAGCATTCTTCTCTACTTCCTCCTCCCTATCCTTCATGATATTCAAGTTGTACTCCTTTCTATTCTTCTTTTTATTATAACAACTAATTTTAAACCATCATGAATGACTCATCTATCATATTGCCAAGGTCTTCTTGACATAATATAGAATGCATCTATTGCCATAACATCACATAGTATCTTAGCCTTATAAGTACCAATATAAAAATTCACTGAGTATTATTTAGTCACCAAAATATGATGTTCCCTTTGTCATCAAGAAAACATGTAGGCATTGAGATGTTTTATCCTCTTTAATTACAACTTTTCCACCATCTCTTTTGTAGCTATATTGTTACTGTTGCTACCTCTTTCTATTATAACTTTGCAACATTTACCTATACTTGCATCTAGTTTGGAGTAAGTTCTTACTGCACTGATTCTTCCTTTTCATTTTTTGGTTTTAAGAAGATTCTTCTCAAGGATAAATATTCTCCATCTTCAAGGTCTCCTCTATTCTTATGTAAAGCTACACTTTCTTCCTCAACTTGGGCCACATGAATCCTAACCTCTTTATCTTTATTATTGTTCTACTATATTTAAGGGCATTCAAATTATCTATGCACAATTTCTCCACATTGGAAACATGTACTAGTGAATCCTCTTTCTCTTTCTCTTTGAATAATCACTTCTACCTCTTGATTAACTTCCTATTCCTCTATTTATGTATAGTAATTTTTCTAAGAGGTTCTAGCCTCTTGTATCATGGAATAACCTCTCCCACTACTAGATTTTCCTCTACTATGGGAGTTTCTTCTCCATCCTCTTGATTCATTTTTTCATTTTCTATTTATTTTCTCTTCTACCTTTAAGGTATACTAATAGGCTTCTTCAACAATTTTCAACCTAACTAGAACTATTTCATTTTGAATGAATAAAAATAGATCATTTACATATCTCGACACTTGCTCAATATCATTTTCTATATGTTCATTCATTATACTCAATTTTTGGAATTCTTTTGTGTAGTCTATGACACTACTTTCCCTTAGTTTTAGATTCTATCTAAATTTATAAATTGAATCAAATGATAACCTAATGGAAATAATTTCTATCTTTCATTTTATTCCCCATTCTATCCCATAAATTGATCTTTTCCTTTCCTCTTTTTTTGCCACTTTGTCTACAAGTGATCCCACTATATGCACTAAAATTTTCTTTCTATTTAGTATAAACATACTTAAGCTTTCTATCAATTTTAGTTCCTTCAAAATCATGATGCTTCTCCATTTACAATATCTAATCTACAAGTTGCTCAAGATTAAAATTTCCATTTTAACTAGGATGATCAATCTTTGGTTTGTGGTTGAGTTTAGTTTTTACCTTTAAGAATATTTCTTTTTCTTGGTCTACTTTGCCTCCATTTTCTCCCTTTGTTGCTTCCTCTTTTTCATCCTCAATAAGATAATTAATGTGTACCCCTCTTCTATGTATTACTCCATTTGTGTCTAGTCTTATTTTTATTCCTCTTAACAATCCACAATTTCTACATCACCAACTCTTGGTGCTCGTCCTCATCAACCTTTTTGGGATTTTCTATAGTTTCAAAGTCTACACTCACTTTTCTCTACCCAAAAAAAAAATCTTGAAAATCCTTCTATTAACACACCCACAATCTATAATGGAAAATGTAGTTTGATACCACTTAGTGCAATTGAGGTTGGGGTCCCTTACTAGGTAGCCCAATCAAATAGCTCTACAAATAAGAATTATGAAAATTTCCTCAATAGGAGCAAATTCTTTATCATCTTGCAACATTATAAGAGTTCAATTGAAATATTTGTTTGCATATGGACTTTGGCTTTTTTTTCTCTTACTTCTAAGCTTCTTTTTTAAATTCATCATCCTTTAAAAACCATCATGTTTGTCCCCTTTTATTCTTTGACATGAGGGATTTCAACTACTTATAGAGGAGTTCAATAGTTTTCACTAACTATTTTAATGATATCTTACCTCATATCTTCAATATAGTTTCCCTTGTATATACATTTTATCTTCCTCTGCCAAGAGTTTGATTTTTGTTGAGGATTTGGGCTTATTTACGAACTTGGGCACTTTTTCTCTTTTCTTCTTGAAGCTACAATTTTTATAAAAGAGCTCAATATTCATCTCTTCATCTATTAGGGTTTTATGGGTCTTTAGGAATCTTGTCCACTTCCCTAATTAAGGTGCACTATTCTTTTATACCCTATATTCATTTTTTGTGGTGATTTTTAACCTATTATAAACTCCATACTTCATTTGTTTTAAGTGGTTTCCCATTAACTATAGGGAGTTTTGGTAGTTATAAGAACTCCTTCGTGCTTTGACTTGAAACTCTGCAAAGATAAGTCTTAGACTTGTTGGATGCAATCATGGGAACCAAAACTTGTTGATGGTTCTAGTGGTTCCCAAAACTACAATGAGCTCTAATTTTTCCTCGATGACACGTGAACCTCTAATTATCAATAAATTCACCAATTTGTATTTGAAATTCATCAAATTTGAAACATGGATAACCTTTTCTCTTCTCTTCAAGGTAAAATCTTATCTTCATATAAAATCAAGGGATGAATGCTTGTTGACGATTCCATTAATTCCAAGAATAATAAGAGCCTCTAATTAGTTCCCAATCAAGGGTAAACCTTTGATCAACTATAACTTAGTTTATTTTACTCTAATATATACCAAATTAAAATTTGATATATCATTCTATAAGATGAACTGCATATTTCAATCGAATTTCCTCTTACAACTCACAAAAAAAATCAAAGAAAACTAAAAAAATGGAAACAAAACAATATTTTTGAGATAACACAAGATTCTTCCTAAATCTGAATACTCTTACATCACATGTAATTAGGACTATTCATGGAGCCTTTGGACTTTATAATAGTTTTTGATGAATAGTAATGACTTTTCCACTAATTTAATCAAAGTACACTATTCACAAAAAAGTAGGGGGAAACAAGATCATCCCCGAGGAGTCATTTAGGCAAAGCCTAAATAAAAAAATACACATGGGCAAATATCAGATCACTAAATGTAGACAAATATTAGAGAGAAGAAAGAGAAAATTAAAGCTGCACTAAGTAGTGAGAGTAGTAACAAAGGATGATGGTGACATATATTTGTCATCCTTTTAACCCCATATATGACTGGGACTAGGGTGGTATCCAAAAGGGACCACCCTTCTTCTATAGAAACCTTCTCCTTGTCATTATCTTTGTGGGAAGGAGAAATCACCATATCTAGGTGGGGGAACCATTTGGATGAACTAGGCCATCTACTATCACTACTGAAAGAAGATCAACACTATCACCACTAGTGGGTGGGACCACACCCCCTAAAATCCTCCTAGAGGAAGATCCTCTTCATAAAAAAGAGGAAAATCATCACCAATTGAAACCATTGGTGGCAAGGAGCTTGAGACAATATAATTTTGGAACAAAAAGTTGAGGAACTATGATCACTCTTAAGGTCATGAAGTGGAGAATGATCAATAGAGGTAGAGAAAAATCATGAGAGATAGAGTTATTTGGAGGGACTCTAGAAACTGTACAAGGTGCATTCCCCTAATGCTTGAGAAGGTATTAAAGGTGGGCCACCTCTAGAGCAACTTTATTTTCTTGCACTTGAATATGGAGCTTCACATTATTACATATACATGCTTTAGTAAAAAGTGAAACATGGATGATTTGGAATTCCTACACTATCTCGAGCACTTTGCAAGTTGGCCCAAAGGTTTTGGAGTTTGTGTCATCACTAACTGCAGTAGGAGGGACCCATGGCTCCTCTATACTGCTCCCATGGTGGTTTCCTTGGTTCTTGGGTGTTGTGTCCTTTTTCTCTCTCTTGTTGCGTGTTCATTTTCTTTTATTTCCTTTTTTTATTCTTTATGTTTCTCGTGTGTTTTGTCTTTCCCTCTGCTTCGTTTCATCATTTCATTATTTCTTCCTAGCTTCGGCCCTGGTTCACTTGTGGGTGCCTTTATTGTCTGTGATGAAGGCCATCTAGTGCTAGATTTAGTTTGATTTGCCATGATTTTTTTTGATGGCCATAGAAGGCATTCATGATGGAAAAGATGGGCAAGGTGGTGATAAAAGGAAAAAAAGAGGTATTCAGGATGGTTGCAAAGAAATAAAAAAACCCTCTTACAAAGCAATTGTGGTTGAGAAAATAGTTTTTCCAAAGTCAACATAGTTTGAAGTGGTCGAGGAATATGGAGGAGGACCTCCCAAACCCGATGGACATTGACATAGAGGAGAAAATAATGATTCTCTAGTAGAATGCTCCAGAGGAGAGAAGGAAGGAGGAGAGGAAGGTAAGATTGCGTAGCCCGGTGCTAAGATCCTCACTCTCTCTCCAAATGCAGACATGGTATATGCTATAAAATCCAAGCAATCCCAGTTAAAAAACATTGCTATCTTTTTTGTTTGTATGGATATGAAATTTCTTCCTGCTAGAAAATTTTTGGATGATTGGATTGGTAATATTTGGGGAAAAAATCTTGGCATTAATGTTAGTTTTAGCTGAATGGCGCAAAAAGGCTTATTTTTTTTATCTTTTTCAAGAGTCATGCTATGCAAGAGAAAGTTTTAAATAAAGGCTACTGGAATGTTGGTCAAATGACGTTTAGGGCTCTTCCTTGGTCTCCTAGTTGTAAATCTGAGAATGTTGTAGCCTGCTCTTCACCATTTTGGATAGAGCTTAGGAATGTTCAACCCAAACTTTGGCAGTTTATTCCTCACCTTCTTAAACCTCTCGGCTCTGTCCTCCAAGTCAAAGAAGCCAAAGTCACCTTACCTCATCTTAATGCCTTAGCTTTGGTCATTTTTAACCCTGATGTTGTTTTCCCAGATGAAATTTCTCTTGATATTGAAGGTTAAAAATGGAATTGGTCTATAGTGAAACTTGGGGACATTGGAGCATGTTTTCATTGCAAGCTTAATGGTCATAATAGGAAGGATTGCCCTCTATTGAAGAACTTTTCAAAAGAATTCAATGAAGTCCCTCGGAATGAGAAAGACCCCCCTCCCATGGCTAAAGATAAGGATAATTTGGCTAATAGGAGTAATAACTTGGATAGTATCCCTCTCCAAAGAAATGAAGACAGTAATACTAGAAAAACTCAAGATGTTAATAATAATGAAGGTAATAATGATAGTCTAAGGGAAATCCTCAACACTTCCCTGGATAAGTTTGTATCCCTATCTAACCCTCTATTTGAAGATGAATTTGAAATTCACACTGCTGTGTAGAATAAGGAACCGCATAACCCTTTTGTTTGTCACCCCCAGTACATACTTGTACCTAGAGAGAAAGTTAATGAAGATAATGCTCCCTTTCAAATTGCCCAACAAATAGCCCTCTCCAAAATTAAGAATAATAACATTTTAAAAGGGGTTGAACAACATTTAGTTGAACAAGATAAGACTTTCCCTAACACCATGCCTCCTGAAATTATACAAGAAGGATGTGGAGCTGAGAATTTGGACTAGGTATCCCTTGAAAAAGTCCCTGGATGCATAGAGGAAAGTCCTTCTCTGTTGACTTATAGTGAACAAGGAGAGGACGAAGATGGGTTTGTAGAAATAATTTCTAAAAAAAAGAAAAAAAGGAAAACTTATGAAAGAAGCAGCAGTATAAGAAGTAGTGGGAAAAATAACAAAATTAAAAGCAATGAGCTTCTAGAATGCTTTAATATAGATTATGTAAGAATCAAAACACCCCCAAATCATTATGATGATAAACATACATAGCTGGAATGTTAGGGGATTGGAAATGCCAGATAGAAAATACATTGTTAGAAATTGGGGTAATAAGATTCATAAAAAGGATATAATATGCCTTCAAGAGATCAAGGTAACTGGTTATCATGCTCATAATACTCTTAAATTCATTTGGAACAAAGCCACTTGTATATATTTAGACCATATTAGAGGCAAATAAGGGGTTGCTATGTTGATAGGAAGCAACTGGGATGATAAGATGACCTCTAAAGGCATCTCTCCTTGCCAAAAAGTTATATGGGGGAAGTTCAAATATAAGGATCAAGAAGTCTAAATTTGCAACATATATGCTTCAAATGATTACAAAGAAAGAACAAATTTATGGGATTGGTTAGCAAAAAATTTACCTGACACTAAATGGATTTTTATAGGAGACTTCAATATGATTGAAAGCAAACATGATAAATGTGGAGGTAATAAGCATGAGTGGAAAGTGAATGAATTTTTCTTTTGGTCTAGATTCAAGAGGAGGTTTCAAATTAATGATCCCTTGGAGAACATGAAGCAAGAATACAATAACATCTAGTTTTCTTGGTGCAATAATCAGGCCTATAAAAATAGGGTTTATTGTAGATTAGATAGAATTTACTTTAATGAGGTGTGGTTCAGGCTGACTCAGTAACCTGGGCAAAACCATGTAGAAGTACCCCTGCTAGTCTTTCTGATCACTCTCTAATCCATGTGTACATCTTCCCCAAAGCTTACTATAATAAAAAACCCAAAAGTAAGAGGAATACCACCTTCAAGCTCAACACATCCCTTTTGGATGATGAGGATTCCTTCCATGTCATTTAGACTGCTATTGCCTTGACTAAGTTATGTAATTTTACTCTCTCTGTAAGAGATAAGTGGGCTCTTCTAGTACAAACATGGACAAGCATGTTTCAAATTATAGGGACTAAGGGAGCTATTGATAGGAATCAAGAAGAGAATTTCTTTTAGACCAAACTTAATCATATTGAATCCTAGTTGCAAGCAAAAGGCAATGATCAAGAGCTCAAACACTCTCTCATAGACACCAAAGCCAGTCGTAGAAGAATTCAAAATTATAAAATCCAAGGCTAAAAAGTTAGAGCCAAAGCTAGATGGATTAAAGATGGGGACAAAGGGTCCAAGTACTTCTTTAACTTGATCAGAGAAAAACATAATAGAGAAGAAATCTCTGGCATACAAATAGAAGGAGTTACTAAAAATAATCAAGAAAATTTGAAGCTTTTGTAGAGTTCTACAAGGAGTTGTTCTCCTCTGAACACAAAGATGAGAATGTAGAGGCTATGAGCAGATATATTAAATTAATCCCAAGAAAGGTTTCTTAGGAACAAGCCATGGTTCTGGATCATAAAATAAAAATTAAGGAGATTGATGAAGCCATAAGGTCATTAGCTAATGATAAATCCCTTGAAATTGATGGCCTACCTGTTGAATTCTATAAGAAAAATAAAGAGTGGATCTCTAGTGAATTTATAGAAGTCTACGGGGAAGCATTTAAAGTTGGGTCATTAGGAGAAAACATTAATAGAGGGTTAATCTAGCTCTTACCCAAAGATGGAGATAAGTCTTAGATTAAGAACTGGAGGCCTATCACACTGCTAAATATTTCTTATAAGATCATTGCCAAAATTATGTCTAGAAGAATTAGTGATATCCTTAAGGAAGTGGTGTCTTTCACTCAAACTAGATTCATAAAAGATAGATATATACTAGACAACCTCATTACCAATTGGGAAGCCATGAATTGGGCCAAAGTGGATAACCAAAATGCAACCATAGTCCTCTTAGACTTTGAAAAAGCCTATGATAGAATTAAATGGACTTTTGTGCTCCAAATGTTAGAGGCATTTGGATTTTCAAAGTATTTTTGTAGATGGGTCAACATTCTGTTTAAAGACTCCTCAATTGTGATTGATGTCAATGGAGAACTATCTAAACACATTCCTCTTGGAAGGTCTATTAGGCATGGGTGTTCTCTTGCCCCTGCATTATATGTCATTGATGCTGATGCCTTGTCCTTTATCCTTAAGGCTATAGAACTAGGCCCACCAGTAAAAGGGATTCAATTGCCCAATAATGAAGATATCCTTGTTGAATAGTTTGCTGATGATACTTCCCTCTTCTTAGAAATGGAGGAAGAAAACTTTGATAATGCTATTAGTAGACTCCAAATTTTTTGCATGGCATTAGGAGCCAAAATAGCCCCTCACAAATCTACTGTGTTGGGATGGTTAGAACTGGCTTCGAGATGGTTACAAAATAAAGAGTAGAAGTGGTCAAGGCATTCTACCATTGTAAGATATCTGGGTATCCCCTTTCCTATTAATCCTTCTATTAATGATATGTGGGCGTGGATCTATAAAAAAATGAAAATAAACATCTTAGATGACAATCTCATATGTTGTCTTTAGTTGGCAGAGTGCAAATAGTTTAGAAGGTGCTTTCCTCACATGCGATATATTATGCTTCCATTTGGGTGATTGTTAATAGCCAAACTAATAAGATGGAAAAAAATCTGAGGAAATTCTTGTGGTATGATGGACTTGGAAATAGAAAGAGACATTGTGTGAAATGAGATTGGTGTTGTACTGCAAAGAAATTGGGAGGGCTTGCTCTGAGGGACCTAAAAGCCCAAGGTGTTGCTCTGGCAACCAAATGGATTCTCAAGGCTCTGGAAGGGAATGACCCATGGAAAGTCCTTGTGAGGAATAACATTGCAAGATCTACTATTAAAAAGGGCAAGAAGTGGAAAGATACTCCTCTAATTGATATTGTATGTGGAGATTTCGAGACCCAAGCTTTTGGGTCCAGGGCTTTCCAAACCATATGGAAGGCAAGGTGTCAGGTTAGGCCTCTTGTATGTTCAAGAAATGTTATTAGAAAAAATCCTTGTTATGCAGTTTTGGATAGGTCTATTTGGTGGGGTGTGTACTTAAATGGTAAGCCTCTTGCTTTGACATAATGTTATTCTGCAAAAAATTGGCAACAAAAAAGGATCTCTCTAATTCAGGATGTACTAGTGGACAAACAAATGGGCTCTTGGGAAGATATTAGAGACAAGTTTAATATCCCAAATTCTTAGAAAAAAAATGTTTACCTTGATTTCTAAAGCTGTGGGGAGGTAGTTCCCTGGTAAATTGTTTAATTCAGATCACATGTTTGATTATATGGAATGGAATGATGGTAATAGATTGAATGATTTTTCATGTAAACAAATCTATAACATGCTTAAAGAGGATGCTGAAATTATTAATATAATTAATTAAAATTGGAAAATTAACTAGTCTAGCACTAGATGACACTTTATTTTTGATATTTTTTGGCATTCACAGGTTGAACCCAAAATTATTTGTTTTCGTTGGTTGCTTCTCTTGAAGAAAATTGTTGTTGGGTCTTTTTTCTCTCAATGTGATCAACATAATATTTTTTGTTCCTTGTGCAATTGCCCTGAAACTTTTGAGCATCTCTTTTTTGAATGTAAATTTGCAAAAAAAATATGGTCTAGTTTTCTTGGTCACCCCATATTGTGGAATTGTCAAAATTATTTTTCATGGCATGAGATTGTTATTGTTTTTGTGGAATTTTTTGATTGTATGTTGAATAAATTGTGGTTTACCTTAGCTGTTGAAATCCTTTGGGTCATTTGGAAGTAGAGAAACAAGGAGATTTTCCAAGCTAGGAAACATGATTTTACTGAATTTTTTTTATTAAACTCACACATCTCCATAATGTCTCACAGGTCTATGCAAGGATAGAGGTACCAGAAGAAAGGTTTCTAGCACTAATAAAGGAAGGTACAATGATCGTATACAAGAAGGACATTCAGTTATCTTCTTATGTTGAAACTTCTCAAGAAGAAAATAGTGAGTGAGTTCAAGCTTTCAATTAGGACACCATTTGGGAAATGAACCAAGGTGAGGAAAATAGAAATGACAATCAGGAGGATGTGGCCAATAGTGAATGGGAAGCTAAGGCTAAAAATGACAACTAGAACAGTCAAGAGCAAAGGACTAGCAATAGTGAATGGGACAATAATGTTCCCAGGGGCAATACAAGTGGATGGGAAGAATTCTAGTTTTATGTTTTGACTTCTCTTTTGTATGAAATCTAGATAATATACTTTGTGTAAGGCCATTTTTACTAGCTTCTTGTACACACTATAGATAGCTGCTGCTGGTAGCAATAAAAACACTGATTGTTGCTGGTTATTAATGTAATTTTTAGTTGATACTCTATTGCAATATATTAAAAAAAAAAGTGAAACATGAACACTAATAAGCTGTGACAAAAATAACATTTCCATCTTTCCACAAAGTAAAAGGATCTCCACCCTAAAAGCATGAAAAATATGGGTAAACTTGAATGGAATGTTAGAGTAATAATTTGTTTTACTTATTAATTATATCATATTGATTTAATTATTAAGTCACTTATTATCTCTTTCTTTACTCAAGCAAAAATTTAGGCATATAATGATTAATTCTTTTATTAATTATTATTATGCAACCTAGGTTTCCTTTTAGGGTTTTGATCTCCTTTTATAAGGATTAATCTCTCTTGTAAAACATAACACATTCATTTTATTGTATTGCAACTTTTGTTTTCGCACCTCAAGAATGCCTCCTCTTTCATGGATCCTTACGTTCAAGCCTCCATAAATTTTGCTTCTCTCCTTCTGTGATAGGTGTTTGCATGTAGGTGATTCTCGGGAGATGTGGGTTGTTTTCTCATCAACTCCAATATGGAATCAGAGCTTCAAATCTTCATGCCCTTGTTCTCTTCCTGAGAGATTCAACCTTATTCATTAGATATGCATTTTTTAGAGGTTTTATGTTGGATCTAGGGTACGTCTATCTCCGGTCACTTTAGGCTCAAACATACCTCATTTTTGAGCTCAGAGCACCCAAAAACCCTTATTTCCATATAAAATTTGTCCAATTTGGACAACTTTACAATTTGAGGCAAATTTTTTTTGCATGAGTCGTACGACCCTAGTATACACTTTGAAGCGCATTGCAATTTTTTTAATAAAAAAATGGGCATGCCACTTGGGTGCCACCTAGCATCCACTGCAGCAGCCCGCGGTGTCTGCTCGGGGGCTTGTACCAGTGACACTGTCGGAGTCACCATTGGTGTAATGTCCCTATTTGAGATCCCCTTATATTTTGTCCTAAATTCATAATTCCACAATGAAATAGGAACAAGGTGAGTAATTGTTACTCAAATAAGATTAGATAAGTTGTATAAATATTTGATTCTTCATATCAGATTAGTCTCTTAGATCAATATCCTTTATTGGAGATGTCTCCCATTTGGTCCTCCTTGAAAATTGGAGTAATTACTTCAATCCTTACACTAATAACTACTCTATGTATTGAATAGCATAAATAATGTTTACCACTAGCTTGTACCAATAACTCTTTTATCATTAATCCACATCATTCTTCTCATTCGGATGTCCACCATTAACTGCTTTTGATAATTATCATTGGGTTTATGTAGTATTACATCATTCACTGTTATTTGTAATCATAATCCATCTGGATCATAGTATGACTAGTGTCAATCAGAAATCATCCTTTTATTTGTAAATAATTAATTCTATCCGAATCCATGTGATTGCGTACATTGCACTTATCGTATCAATGTTGGCTATTGTCGACACATATATCCAACTTCAATTTTAAACTACGCTGGCCATTCTGTGTGTAATGATAGCAATCACTGTTACTTATGGATAACTTTGCAATTGACGATGTTCAATCTGCAATGAATTAATTTTCCTCATGTCCCCTGGCACTGACTATAAAGTGTCTTGTGTCTGATTACTATGCGTTGTTTTTGTGCTATATACGGGAAGTATTGTTCGTTGATATCTTTTATTGATCATTCTTTATCGATTTCTGACTGGACATTCTTTAATTTCCTATTTGCTACTCCCTGCACGCTATGTCCAACTTTTATCATTCATGTCTTTCTCTCTATGCTAATATAAAGATGCGGGCTGGGTCTTGCATCATCCCTTTGTTCCCTGTGACGTCTGATTCATATCGTATATGTATTATCAATAAGGAGAGATAGTCGTCCCTATCTATTGATCTTCCTTAGTGTACGATTTGATATGTGCATTGTTGCGGTGAATGACCCCCCTTCTAATGGATGATATCCTTCGCCATATTATAGTTGATGATTATTACAACTCTCCTCCCCTCCGATTCATACTGATGTGGAACGGTGTGCGGTCACGACCCTTCAGGCGTGTCGGCCTTCAAAAATATTAATATATATTTTTATTATATGTGTAAACTTAAACACGTATTAATATTTATTATTATATATATTCATTATTTAATATTTGCATATTTAATATTAATATTAATATTAATATATATGTTTCTATTTATTATTTATTATTGTATATAGTAATTGATAATATTACATTATAAATCAATTATATTAATAGATAAATATTATATGATATTAATATCGATTAATATCATTTACTCTTTAAATAAATAAAAACTAATTATTGTTAAGGAATTTGAATAATTAATTATATATATTTATATTTAAAGTAATTGTATATGTATACGGTTATATTGTTCATTTGACTATTTTGGATCATGACAATATTATATAATAATATTAATATTCAATATATCAGCTTTAATATTTTGATTATAGATATTATATTATTTTAATGTTATATTAATTAATATATTATTATTTTAATAATATATTATTATTTTAATAATATATTATTATTTTAATAATATATTATTATTTTAATAATATATTATTATTTTAATAATATATTATTATAAATTATATAATAAATTAATTTTAAGTTCTCATACTTTTACGTTAAAGTTCTAATTAAATTTTATTATTCCCATTACATCTTATAAGAGATTCTAAGTTGACGATATCGCTAAAGGTCTTTAGATCGAGTGACATGACAACTGGTGACTGCTGTAGTCACCAAGAACTGTGTGGTCACCGTCATGTTGATCGATGCTGTGACCGCTAATGGTAACCGCTAGGACCAGAGCCCCAACTACCTTAGCCGATGGTCATATGCATCACTAAGAGCCTCAAGTGCCAACCCTCAGCCGCCAACCCCTAGTCACCACGTGATTAGGGCCCTAGTTTTTTTGGCCCCCAAGCTTGATTGGTTTTTTGACAATGATGGCCATATGACCGTCAAATTTAAGCTCAAATTTTTCTTAAGTCAGCACTGCATCAACACTTTAGTTTTTTGCTCATAACTTGAGCATACTGTTTCAAAATCGGGAAATGAGATAACGTAAAAAAACATTTTATTGTATTGCAACTATTGTTTTTGCACATCAAGAATGTCTCCTCTTTCATGGATCCTTGCATTTAGGCATCCATAGCTTTTTCTTCTCTCCTTCTGAGACGAGTTTGCATGCAGGTGATTCTTGGTATTTGTGGGTTTTTTTATCATCAACTCCAATAGGGAATGCAAGGTCAATCCCCCAAAAGAGCCATATGCTAGGAAAAATATTTTGGCCAATAGGGGCAAAATCAGTCATGAATCTAACTCCACAAGTTTTGTACACAACAAAACTAGAAGAGATGTTTGAAAGACTTTGGTTGACCACAAAAAGGGCAACAAGGATCACAAAAAGGGAAAAAATAATGACATAATAAATAATCTAGAATATGCATCACCAAATGGGTTAAGGGGATTGCGAATTCTATTGGAGATTCAACATAGGCACCATAAGAAGGTGTAGAGAGAGAGAGATAGCGGTAAGCATTGGGAAACCAATTTCAATCTTTCCTCTAAGATTCACAAAGTGAATGCCAATCTTGTGTAGCATATTTAGAGGTAGAGAAGACATGACCATGTTAAATGTATGTCAATTTGGCCTGAAAAGATAATATTGAGCTTGCATATCTTCCTAGGAACAAAGATTAATAGTGACTTTGGAAAAAAAGTCTCAGGGTGTGCAGGTGCCACGATTGTGAAAATGTAGGGCATGAACCTAGGCACTTGGGCCAAAGGAATCCCTTGGATCTGAATATGAAAAGACCACCAAATATTATGTTGTTTGAATTAAAAACCATCCTTGAATCCAGATCTGACCTAGAAAAGCCAAGGTATAATAATTACCCAAGCACGCCAAATGTTTTTATTCATTAAAGTGCCTTCAATATGAAAAACATCTAACATACCATGAAATCCAATCCCCTTTGAAGAAGACTTGTTGAATTAATATCCTAAATAAATGCAATGCTAAAGAAGGAAATTTTAGGCATCATTGCCATAAATGACACAAATTATCTACTTAGCACACAAGGCTAAACCTTGATTCTAGGCGGATGGAAGCCCCAAGCCACTAGAGTCATGCGGGATGTAGAAAAAATCCCAAGCAACTTTGTGAAAACTATGATGGTCAGTAGATGAAGGCCATAAAAAATCCCTTAATAATTTCTTGACCCTATTGTAAGATGCCTTTGAAGGAACCCAACAGGAAAAGTAACAAACATGGGTGGAAACAAGGATTTTAGAGAACACATAAAATTTACCTGCCAAAAAGCAACTTAGTAATCCAATACACTATCTTTTTCTTGATTCTTGCAAGGACTAAATTTTAAAGGTCCATAGAAGAGCCCTTTAAAGAAAAGGGAATGCCCAAAAAATAAATGATTTTGTAACACCCAATCCACTTCCACCCATTATGGAGCATCCAAGATGGAGCTAGAAGGAAGGATTGCTAGTAGCATTGAGTTTTATGTCACCAAATGATAAAAATAGAGACCAAGCAAAATTTGTCAAGATAAAAAAATTTCCTCCTTGATTTTGTGCTCATCTTGAATCAAGGTGAGGAAATAATTATCCACAAAATGACCATTGATCAACTATGAAGGTGACTCAGGCAGGGAAATTCACTTGACTTGTCCTACAAAGATAGAGTTTTCCAACAAATATCGAAATCCTTCAGTAACCAAAAAATATAAGGAGCCAAAGGACACCCTTGATGGATAGATCTAAAAATCCTGAAAACTAAAGACTAGTGGCTATTAATGGCGATGCAAGTAAAAGTATCCCCAAATAATTTTTTCACATATTGGATAAATTGAGGGCCAAAGCCAAAGGCACCTAGCTTGGCTAAGATAAAATGCCATTTAATTCAATCATAGGCCTTGGAAAAAACAATTTTCAAGAAGATGACACTCTGTTGGAAGCAATAAGAACACTCTATACCTTTCCACATGATAATGATGTTGTCCATAATGAAGTTGGATTTGATGAAACTAGTCTACTTTGGCTAGACAATTTGTGGAAGGAAATGACGGATCTTTAAAGTGGCTTTGGCATTAATCTTATAGGAGACATTGAGCAAGGTAATAGGCCACCAATAACAAATATCTTCAGGGTTTGAAGCCTTAGGTATGAACTTAATATTCCCTTTGTTGATTAGTTGGCCTAGAGATTGAAAATAAAAAGTCTTAATGTATACCTAATGCAATTCAGGTCCCACACAATACTATAAGGCTTTATAGAATTTGTAAGGAAATCCATCACACCCAGGGACCTTGCCATCAACCATGGAGAAAACCACTTTCTTGAGGTCTTTGATAGAGTGCATTTGGTAAAAAAAATCCCTTCAAGCTTTAGAAAGATAGGAGGGCATAATACTACTCAAGTAAATCATGAAGAGATCTGTCTCACTCTGGGAAGCATCTTGAGTAGTGAAAAATTTCTCATAATGGTGAACAAACACCTAGAGAACGTTCAGTAGCTCAGAGAGCACGTTTGGTATTAATTTTTTAGATACTAGGTGAGGTATGACAAGTATAGAGAGCCAAGAAAAAAATATTTGGAAAAATGATCCCCCACCTTAAGCTACAATCTAGCTTTGATCTAGGTATCACATGAAATGTGGCTATCAACAATTTGGTTTTGGTGGCAGTATTGCATGACCTTAACTTGCAAGCTAGGAGTGAAGATGTTAGCAGTGAGAAAACCTTCGTAGGATGGCAGAGATCAAAGGTTGTAGCCTCATTGGACCTCCAATGAAACATGGCCAATTAGCGACCATCAATTTGGAGGAAGCAAGATGTGTGTTGGATAGCATGATTCCACCAAGCAATCCAATTGAATTGTTGAGTTGGATGACACTCCAAGTTCTAAAATTGCTAAATGTGGGCTACCACAGGTAGATGACTCAACAATGAGGTATTAATAAAGAATAAGGTCTTAGATAGTCACATACAACCCACTTTCTATTTAATGTTGAACTTGATGGGATAGTGGTTTGACAAGGTGACCTTAGTGAGAGGTAAATTTGATAGATCTTGACAAGAAGAAAAAGAGAAAAAAATTATGTTGTGATCATGACACAGTCAAGCCATTTAAAGATCCTATTAAAACTTACCTAAAAATTACTCCACATATTCCAAACACCTTGAGGATGGTGGCAGTTTGTATTGGGATTAAAAAGCCCCAATTTATGTGCATTTAAAACCATGCTTCTCTCTCTCTCTCTAGCATTAAAAGGGAATTAAGACTTCTTTGTCAGAGGCCACCTCAACCATATTAAAGTGTCTACATAGAACTCAAGTGGCAAGCAACAATAAATTAGCGATCTACTACCAAAGAGATCTCTCCACAACATCATTGTGAGTATAAACATTAATGATTTGAAAGGAATGATTACCAACTACAATGACGACCCATGCCAGCTATTGAGTGGGATCAAACCCATGGGTCATAACATAAGACTACCACTATGGCACAAGGGTGACTACCCCTCCATGACCTACCTCGGGATTGGAAGCAAAAACTAAGCTAGGTGCCCAAATAACATAAGATGCTGCAGAAAGCATGAATGAAACAATTTTGATTTCATGAAGATAAAAAAACATATATACTAGGATATTTCTATTGAGTATCTCACGCAGAGATTTCCTACTGAGGCCAGTGAGACCTCGGACATTCCACGACATGAAATTTAAGATTCAAATTCTTGCATGCTATTCTTGTTTTCAAAAGAGGAGAAACTATTATGCAAGAAACTAGATGCCTTCTGGAAGCCAGGGTAAGGAAGCTTGCATTTTTCTAGAGTGTGATCACCATTCTCTACATGCCTAGAAAGGCTACAAGAGCAATAAAGAGTGTTTGGTTGAGTAGTAAGCACTGAAGCTGGTTGAGGGGTTCAAACCCAAGATGGTGAATGATGACACCCTCAATAGTTGCAGGAGAAACATACTCTTTTCCCTTTTGTGTAAGGTTTGATGCTGGCAAAAATGGGTGTGGGTACTACAACAATAGTTGTGGCTACATTGCAGTTGAAGGTTGTTACTTTTGGGTAGCGGTGAAAAATGAGGAACACTTCCCCTTGCGGGGCACTGTGATCCATTTCTCCTTTTCTTTGGGGGCCTTGGATGGTTGAGGAGGTTCCAACTCCTTAGGCGAGGCTTTAACTTGGGAGCAACCAAATGATAATCTTTAAACTTGTGCTATGAGGATTAGCACTGAAAACAAGTATTGGGCAAGTTTAAATAGAGCACATGTTGAGTGTGATAAATACATCCTATTTGAATATCAATCATCTCTTTGAGGTCATGAAACAAATCAACTTCAACAGAAACCCACTTTTGGGTCGAGCATGGTAAAATTAGTCAGGATCAACATAAATAACCTTACCAATAGACTAGGAAATAGTTTTCAAAAATGGCCAGCAAGGCAAAGGGAGACTAGGAAACTCAATCCGGAGGAGAACTCAGAGCTTCTTTTCATTAGAGATAGAGAAGTCCCACGACCATGGTTGAAACACAAGTAGGGAGGATTGAACATACCAAGGCCCATGTTGAAAAATGGCTTGAACATGGCTAGGCTCAACAAAGTAGGTTTTTGATGCCATCGAGATGGACCCCACGAGGGGCCTAGATCTTGGTGACCCAATCCAAGAGCATGCTTTTAGGGGGGAGCCTCCTAACAAAATAACTTATTAGAGTAAACTGCTCTAGCCACTTCACGTGCTATCAAAATCTTGAACTAGTAAAAGCACACAAGGTGTAACAAAAGACATACCTCATGAAAGACCTTGGAAACAAATTATTTGAGGCATTTGTTCATGGGTGCGATTATCACCAAATGCGAAAGCTTCAACACTAGCAAAAATTGTTGTGTTGAGGTTGGCCAAGGCCACTATAACAAAGGAATTCCCACAATAAATGTGGTATGACATTAGATAGACACAACAAATAGACAATAGACTAGGAAAATCAAAATCCCAACAAAGCGCAAAACCATCCTAGAACATCCATTACCAATGTCAACTCTCCAATGTTTGACCGACAATATCTTTAAGAAAAGTTGCCAAATTCTAATTACATTTGTAAGCTCTTTTATTCATTTACTTCACCTAATTAAAAATGAAAAACCTTTTCCAGTTCTATGCCACGAATGTTTTTAATGAAGGCTACCTCTAACGAGGAATAGACTGTTACCTTAATTAATCATTATTGTTAATGAATATAACAAAAACAAATGTAATCCAAAACTTTCTCCAAAGAAAAAATAAAAAATAAAAAACAAAATAGTTTATAAAAACTTATGTCTCGGTCATATTTTGCCGAAGCCCAAACAAAATTATATCGAAAGGGAAACGACTTAGTCACAGAAGACTTCATAAAGCAGTTGTTGCATCCAAATCTCAAAACCCAGAAGCAAATTGTGGGTGCCCAACAGATCTACGAGCACAAATAATTGCTTTTCAGGTTTCAGTAATTCTAATTTTTGATCTGCAGATCTGCATTGTTAGGGCTTGTTTAGGTAGTAATGCTGTAGATTGTTGGACAATTTTATTTCCGAGGGTAACAAGATGGAAGGTTTCACTGCCAAGGATTTGTCAACTATAGGCGGAATAGCAACTGTATCACTTCTCCATTCCTTCATTCCGACTCATTGGCTTCCGTTCTCCATCGTTGGACGAGCACAAAAGTGGACACTCTCAAGGACATTGCTCGTCAGTGAGTATTTTATTTGCCCGTTTACAGTTGCTACAACAATTCTTTGTTTGAGTCATAGTGTATTTCTTATCGTTGATGAATAGATGGTAGTGCTCAATTGAGTTTCTTTTGTTTGGGAGGCTTACGGCACACACATGAAATGCATCATTGAATTTCGTTTTTCTGTCTTTCGATTTTAAGCATAACGATAAAATTGCTATTTACGCAATACCCATCAAATGCCTGAGTACGTTTCTTTGTTGCTTTACATTTTGATGCGTCCCCGTGAAACTATTTCTCTTCATTTTTGTAGGTTCCCATTTTAAGCCACACCCATGATATGCCTCAATACAAAGCTTGTGGCGTGTTAGCAATTAATTAATTTGGTAGTTTTTTCCTGTGGGGTAGCCTTTGGCTTAGATACTACAAAGAAGGATATCTCTAGCCTCGTCTGTTTGGATAGCCAATTTTTACACTTCAAACATATCTGGTGACCGGGGGCTTTGCTACAAGGCTTTCAACATGCGTTCATCACATTGACTGTGGTTTGAACTTTGCATTGTTCAATATTTATACCGACCCCATGAAATACATTCTTGTGCGTGCATGGGTTTTCTGTCTAAGACACACAAATTTCTTGTAGGTTTCCATTTTGATCCATGTTGATGAAATAGATGCTCACATTTATTTGGAACTGTTTGTCTAGCATTCTGAATGCAATGTACTGTATAGAATAATTCAGATTCCTGTCAATCTTGTTGGTTCCAT
This sequence comes from Chamaecyparis obtusa, assembly GCA_027943335.1. NCBI lineage: Eukaryota > Viridiplantae > Streptophyta > Pinopsida > Cupressales > Cupressaceae > Chamaecyparis > Chamaecyparis obtusa. The sequence goes on from BSBK01000860.1 coordinate 94,798, forward strand.
GAAGAGTGTTCTGTACTCCAATCATATCGGCCTCCATCTAGATTTTCTATGCTCCAATCTTATTGGATTCTATATAGAGTTTTTAGTACTCTCCCGGAATCTATATAGAGTTTTTAGGTTCTCATTCTAAACCACACCCATGAAATGGCTTGCTACATTGTTTTTGGATTTTCATGTTGAGCAACTGTAAGAACCCCTGCTAATTCTGATATGTTTTCTTCAAGTTTGGATGTTTGACATTTTGTCAAACACTTGGCACTCAACTCACTGTTATGTGATATCTGATTATAGTTTATGTTTTTTGGGTTTATAACTATTGCCAATTCGGATAGAATGCATAGAAAATGAGTAACCTTCATTTTTCATGGAAACATTGTTGCCCACATATTATTTTAAGAGAGAACATAAACATAATGAAATAACAGTGATTGCAGATATAACATATATGCAGATTACAAATCAATAATGAGAATATCTGACCTTATTTTCTGAATCAAACTCAGAATATGTGCAACAACTGCATTGCTAGAGAACCCAAAAATGTGGACATTACAGTCCTCCCTTCCCGGCATTGCTTGTCTGCAAGCAATGATTCACTGTACCCCAATCAGTCTTAGAAATATTGTTTTGCCAATCTGCTGCACCACTCTGATATTACTAATTTCAATCATATTGTCATCCCGCAACACCCTGATAAATACACCATCAATTATGAAAATTCTTGGATCCCAGGTCTGAGTTTTAGAATACACTTCAAGAGTGATTGAGTGGACATGCCTGCATAAGTCCACCAAAAGGAGCATCCTCAAACTATTACCAACTCCCTGAAACATGACACCCATGGGAATACACCACTTGGATCCCACAAGTGAAAAGGCCATCCACCTTTCCCATCATTTGAAATATCCTTTCACTTCATATTGATTACAGATGAAATGCCCAATTGCCACAACACTGCCTGTCCAACCTGTATCCCAAATTGGTGACCATACTGGAGAAGCAAACAGGAAGGCCTCCAGAATTTGAGCGCTTCCTTTGCAGGAAAAAGCACCTCATACCAATCATTCACCCCACTCTCATGCATCATTCGGAGCACAAGTCATCATTAGGTGGCTGAATGAAAAAGAATGTGCATATCTCTCAATGTAATTACAGTGAAATGCATGTCTACTAAGTGTAGATGAATCATACTCATCCCGCTCTACCCTTATGTTATCATCATGCACATCTTTAGTGATAACGAAACCATTACTACCCTCAGTTATTTCATTATTCCCAGCATCATATACTCCATCATTAACATGTTCAATCTCTACAACCCTTGTACCTCTCTCCCTGCCAATGCTCTATATAGCTGCCTTGCAAACGTGGTGGCATGATCTCTACCTGAAAGCAATTGCAGGTAATTTGAATTTATTACTCCAAGTGCTCGTCTAAGTGTTTGCAAGCTCGATGTTGAGACTCCATCCTTGTGCCTGTTTCATCCCTCATCAAAATGATTAATCCAGATGAGTTATTCAATGAATTTATTTGCAGTATTAAAACGAGCTAAGGCTTGTGCAGCTTCCTCCTTTGAGAGCTCACCCTCAAGAGCTGCTCCAAGAGATGTAACCTATTGGAAATCAAATATATCCTCTGTCAAAGTTTTTCCCTCACGGCTGCAAGTTGCACATCCCTGTGAATCCTTCTCATCTTTCAAGAGTTCAAACACTTGATGTGTTTTAACATCATTATTGCTACCGGGCAATGAAGTTTCCTCCTCCACAACTGATTTACAACCAGCATCATGCTCACCTGCAACAGTCTCATGGCTGCAATCCGAATCTTCTTGTACCAACTCTTCCACACTCCTATTACCTGCTGGTCCTCCACACTTGTCATATATGAATGTAGCATCTTAGTTGATGATGCCATAGGTGGAATTTCTGATTGAGCTGAAGAAGAGTGTAACATAATCAACTTTTGACCAAGCTCATCTACCTGATTTTCTGCTTCACATAATGTCCCTAAGGTAGTCTCTAGGGTGTCCTTAGTGCTCGAGAGCTCAAAGGTAAGGTTGTCTACTTCTTCTTTCTTGCTCAATGCCTCTGAATAAATCCCTGCAAGATCAAGGAGATGATCACAATCTGAAAGAAGATGTAGATAAATCCGATTTCATTGTTTTCACCCCTTCCATGATAACCTACAAATGTGAGAATTCTTCTTTGAGTCCCTTTTGTCTCTTCTCCAGTTGTTCCTCCCAAATATGCTTTTCAATTATCCCATATATGTCATCAAAATGTGCTAGAGCTGCAACAAGTTTATCTTCAGAGACTTTCAATTGTCTCTCCAAATTATGTGAGCTAGCAGGTGTATGAGAGATTTTAGATTGACATGAAGTACCTGAATGTCCTTCATTACACATATCAATATTATTAATGCCATCTTTCATGCCCATCTGTGTAGATGAAGTGGGAGCAACACTATGGTCAAAAGTAGATCCATCCCAAGAAGGACTCGCACCATATATAGGGACCATTTCACTTGGACCAACATAAGCATCAACACTCACATAAGATGTAGAGTCATCATCATTGGATGATTGGAAAAAATCTTCATATGAGCTATCAATATGCTCATCATATGCGTGCTCATCATATACACTAGTGTGATCAGCCTCGTAGGATAGCTCTACCTCCAACCTTCCTACCAATAAACTCGTGCAATCAATAACATCTTTCCCATGACCAAGTGTAGGCTGCAAGTCACAAGTAGTTGGTTCCTCTTTCTTTTCCATCCTCTCTAAAAATAGATTCTTTTTCTTTCCTTGTTCTTGCATCACTTGCTCTTCTTCTTTCCCATTGCCTTCTCTGCTATCTTTTGATTCTTCTTTCCTTCTTTGCTGCTGATATGTACTTGTAGATGCCAAACCATAATCATCATCATCTGGTATGCCCATAAATTGTGTGAAGGAAAGGAGGTCACGTTTCTCTTTAGGAAGAGTGCAATACTTATGGTAGCTGCTCATAATTGCATCATTGGTTGCCTTAGCACGAGGCCTCTTACTTGTACTTGTTGATGGAGATGAAACCTTAGAATGCCTAGTTTTCCTTGAATGTACATCATTTGAACGCTGCAATTTCCGATAGTTCTGTTGTGTTTCTCTTAACTTTGCAAGATCCTTTGTTATTTTCTCCCAGCTGGGCACCTTTTCCTTTGATGGTGAAGCAAGAAGGAAAGTAGGTAACAATCTACCATCCTCAATTCTGACCATTAATGTAATATGCAGTTGAACCAATCTGATTTCTACCTTTAGGCTGGTAGAATTTATGTTTTTTGGGTTTATACCTATTGCCAATTTAGATAAAAATGCATAGAAAATGAGTACTATGTTGTCCACAATCAACAACTTTCATATTTCATGGAAACATTGTTGACCTCACATTATTTTAAGAGAGAACATAAACATAATGAAATAACAGTGATTGCAGATAAAACATATATGCAGATTTTAAATTTATAATGAGAATACCTGACCTTATTTGCTGAATCAAACTCAGAATATCTGCAACAGCTGCACTGCTAGAGAACCCAAAAACGGGGACATTACAGTTACACCCATGAAATGTCTTTGTATGGGCTTTCGTTTAAGCCACACCTTTGATAATTCTGTGTGTTCCGATTAAAAGCCATGCCCATGAATGCTATTTTAAAATTACTAATGCCTTTGTCTTTCCTATAGTATTCTGTTAACAGTTGGCCTTAACTAATCCCTTTTATTGGGACACAGTGGTTTGCTGAATTGGGATTTTGAGAGATACATGTGTAGATTCATTGTAAATTTAGGATCCTAAAACTGATTGGTTCCTGGGTCTTTGGTTTAGGGTTTGTGAAACATTGTAGTCATGTTGTGCATGCAAACAAATTGACTCTAATGGAACTTGGAATTTTGGTCAGTAGCTCTCAATTAACATCTATCAAAAATTTAGTTTCTTCTATGTCACATGTCAGCCTGATTCATGGGAGGTCTCCAATCTAAGTTTTCTTGTGTATGCTGTTTTCACATTTGGGATCTTGGTACAGAAGCAACTGCCTCATGGTGATCTAAAATTTTTATCGTTGGCCAGAAAATCTGTATTCTTCAGCTGTTGGGATATTACATGCTACACTGCAGCGCTTTGTAGGAGGCAAGCATCCTAGTTGTAGGTTATTGTGTCTTCTGATTATTATCCTGTATTCTTTCTGATTGAAATGGCCTCAATGTATTCAACATTATGACAAAGTAGCTAGAAAAAGCAATTTTCCAACCATCATCTATGTATTCCTTAGACATATCAGCACACAATATATTAAATAATATCACATTGTGTTTCCTGCAAGTTCCTGCTAAGTGTATATTGCAAGATATATGATTTATAGCATCATGCTGTTTGTCTTCTGAGTTTGCATTCTGTGTATTTGTTCAATATTCAAAGATTTGAGTGAATTAAGCTTCTCAATTTAAAGCCTGACGTAGTGTTGGATATTACAGTGCAAGGGAAAGTACATCTTTGAGAGTAGAAAGCCTCTCGTCTAATTTGATGGCCAGAGTTATCATTGGTTTCAATACCATTGATATTACAGCTGTGGGTTGCAATACTTGCAAAGGCTGGTCACTTTGGCCAATATTCACAAGAAATACCTTTGGGGCATATGCAACATAATTTGATTTCAATGACACTCATTAAACCACATGGATAAGTTTGGTAGAATGGCAGAGCAGTTTATGCAATCTAAAACTGCTATACTTGGAATTAGTTTGATGGAGCTACAGCTATGTAAATTTCCCTTGTTTTCTTGTGTTTGTTGCACTTTGTTGAAGTTGGAACTTGCAGAGTTTAGTATGGCAGCTTGTGAAGGGAGCTAGAAATACCTGAAAATTGTGTGATCTGGTCAGAATAACTGAATCAATAATTGTATCTTTAGTAATGTGATATATGTTTGTCTTTATACACAAATATATTTGGTCCCAACTATATGCAATCTAGTGTATGACTTATGGGCAATTTTCTAATTTGTATTCAATCCTGTGCCATATGACAGCGGCCTTTGGAGCAGTCTGCCATGTTATTTCAACATCTTTACTTGGTATTACTGCTATAACTATGGCAAACACCATTGCTGGAGAAGAAACAGTACATCAACTTGCATCTTTGCTACTCATCATTCTTGGTGCTAGTTACGTGCTACTGTTTATTTTTGGAAAAGGAGGTCACAACCATTCCCACAATCACCCAATGGAGAAGATGGCTGTGGCTGGCCTTATACTTGTACCAGCACTGTCACCTTGTGCTACTACTCTTCCAGTCTTTTTGGCTGTAGGAAACTCATCCTCAATGATGATACTTGCAGTTATAGTACTGTTGTTCAGCACAATCACTGTTATGATTACTCTGGTTGCATTGTCATTTTATGGTGCTAGCCAGCTAAAATTTCATTGGGTGGAGCGATATGATAAAGCTTTAGTGGGGACAGTGTTGTGTCTTGTCGGGATCCTTACCTATGTGTTTCATGATCATGAAGGTGAAGATCATTCTGGTAGCAATGCTTTGCACATTGATGGAACGAGAAAGTTAATGCTTTTCTAAGGTGGAGTTGGACTGTTATTTTGTTGAGAATCAATATGAGATCAAGAATTATTATTTCCTCTTCCACTGAATACATGCAAGTGAAGATATTGACCATAGTTCATGGCATGTAAAATGGTCATCATGAATAGGCTCTTTGATTTCAACATATTGGCTTTGCAGTCATTTCATTGAACTTTTATGTGGGTATACCATTACTATATCTCTGTCATGTGAGCTTCCTATAAATATAGCTTATGCCCATTTTGAAAAACATTAGTATAAACTGCTCTTATTGATCTTTATGTCTATGTGGGTGTTTTCATTTTGACTTGATGAGAATCGTATTCTTCTTTGTTCAATCCCAGATTGTTTTCATTTGAGGATTAAGGATTACATTTTGCTATGAGGTTGTACATTGTTAAAGGCACACACTTAGCATCTGTCATATAATTTGAAAATATGTAGTTTTAAATGTGCACTTTCAAACCAGGTTGCTCCGCCCTACTCATGTTTCATCTTCTAGATTTTTTCCCTCTTATGTGAGCCTTACATGATTTGGTCTGATTTGTTATGGAAGGATATTGATAAAGAACTTTATTGGTGATTGACAAAGCATATGATATACTCATATTGTATAGCTGTTAAAAGTGGTATGCTACTGCTAGCTAATTCAAATATTCTCCATAAATAAATGACCTAGCTCTTGTAATCTTTGCTGCTTTTTAAGGCATATTTCTACAATAGTTTCTTTGGCTCCTTGAAACTACTTTTAGGATTGGCCTATGAAAAAGGATTCTTGAAAGATCCTCAAATTATGTTTTGCTTAGCAAACCTTTTTCATATTCTATACTTATGCCACCATCTGCGTCACACTTTTGTTTGGATACTATAAATTTCTTGTTTAATTAAAGTCCAAACTTCATGCATCTTGACCTTGGTCTTTGTAGTTGCCGAAAGGGTACTAATAAAGAACTTTATTGGTAATTGACAATGCATATGATACAGAGATGTTCGAAACCAGTTAAAATGGTAAGCACTCAGTGTTCCCCGTATTCAAGTATTATCCATAAGCAAATGGCTTAAGTAATGGCTTGCACTTCCTGTGTTGTCTGTGTCTTTGAAGGCTTATCTCTACAATAATTTCTTAGGCTGCTTGAAGCTACTTTCAGGATTGGCTCTGGTAGAAGGATTCTTGACAGATTCTTTCATTAGTTTTTGCTTATCATAATTTTTTTTATGTTCTGTATTCGTTCCATTGTTTGTCACTGTTTGTCTTGACACTCTAAATTGCTCCTTTAATTATTGTCCATACTTCAATGTATTTTGGCTTTGCCAGGTTATAGCTTCTCTTGGAAGAATGACAGTGTTTCCAACACATTTGAACAAGATAAATGTTATTCTCTTGGATTCCCTCTGCAGAATATCTAATGGCATGGATGTGAATATTGATTCAGCAATGTAGATACCCTTGTTACTGTGGAAAATTTATCATATTTTATATGATTAATTGTTTCCTATATGATTTCTAGAGAAACTTTTCATCTTTATCATAACTGAGGAAAACAAATATTGCTATTAAAGGAAGAGCTATATACATGCTTTACTCTTGAGAAAAACTACCGCAGTTGTGGAAGACATTGAAGATGATGCTGAGAACACTGATATCAAAAGAAATTAGTCGGAGCTTAAATTAATAGAAGCATAGGGCAGCTTAGGGGCAAGGATGTTGATTGTTTCTTTAAGATCATGGAAGAGCTGACTTGAATAGAAAATTTGAGGCCCTGCCCTTTTTTGGCCAATATCTTGCTGAAGGGTTAACTTGAGCAATGGTAGACAAATTTGATCCAACTTCAAAATCATGTATGAAGATATTAATGTGTTTAGGAAGAGCGAGATTCTGTGCAGCATATTTTAAATGTTAAAAAATAAAAAATAATAAAGTGAAGCTTTTATAATTGATGTGATTGAAAATTCTTCTAAGTAAAGCTGACTTATTCGCTGACTTATTTGAATAACATTTGGGATCACACTCCACCACCATCATTAAGGATCATAAAATGAAAGTAATTCCCTAATAGTGTATTGTGACTGGAAAAATTCATCTGAAAAAACTTAAAAGCTGATTTAATCGAGCCTCTGCAGTGAACACCATATGGCCTAGGCAATAACCAAAGAAATATAACATGACAGAGTGGGCGATACTAAAGAATCATCGAGAGGGTAGAGATGCATGCCTAGTGCCAAAAGACACGAGGTAGTGTAAAAGACCAGAATAATGTTGTAATGTTAGAGAGGGATGAGAGTAATAGTAGGATAAAATAGGCGCTTTGATATGAGAGAAATCAATGTAGGGAAGTTAAAGCGCATAAATAGATGAGGATAAGGAGGCTAACCAGTAACACAAACAGAGATAAAAATAGTAAAGAATCTTTTGCATTGTTAAACTCTCTCATTCTGATGATGGATCATAGAGTTTGATCGAAAATGTTGATGCTAAAAATTTGCACACAATCTTGCCCAGAAGTATATCACTAACATAGTAAAGAATCATTGAAAGGGTAGAGATGCATGCCTAGTGCCATAAGACACGAGGTAGTGTAAAAGACCAGAATAATGTTGTAATGTTAGAGAATGATGCAAATAATAGTAGGATAAAATAGGCGCATTGATATGAGAGAAATCAATCTAGGGAAGTTAAAAATGCAAAAATAGATAAGGATAGGGAGGCTAACCAGTAACATAACGGAGATAAAAATAAAAGCAGACGATGAAGGCATGAATATAGTTTTGTCCAAAGGGATAAGTGAGTAAAGAGATGAAAAGTTAGTCGAGAATACAAAATAACTGACTAGCAAACATGCAAATCTGTTGTCTAAGCTAGATGACATAAAAGTGAAAGATGGTTGGGGGATAGACTCGAGACCAAAATCCAAAATGCCTCGTGAGTGTAGTTTTAATTAGGGTTTTTATAATAGGTTCTCACGAGTAGCTCATATCCCATCAACTTTGTGGAGATGGTGAGGATGTTTGTTCATGTCAAACTATTTTTGTATTGATTTTTGTTGGGTTCTAAGCAATGTATTGTTAAGTATCATGTGAATGTTTTCCTAACTCTTTTCTTCTTGGATTGAGCTTGAACCATCCTACTAGCTTTGAGAAATCCTATAAATTAGGCTTATATATCCTTTGCATCTTTTGAATCGTGGATCTCAACCATTTTGGCTTCCTTGGGTCTCCAACAAAAGTCTCACTTGTCATTCTTGGGAGGAGTTGGCTATCTTCGAGGAGTGGTAAGTAGGGGGAATATTTTATTTTGATGTGAACTCTTGAGAAGAGGTGCTAAGGGTGCCAATAATTGATTAGGAGTGTAAGACTTTAACTTAGAAGATTATGTAGCACCATGAATTGTACCATTCTTTGAAAGTTCTAAAGGTTTTTGTGATTCTTTTCAAGCTTGTTCATCACATAGTTCTTCAATCACTACTTCCTTTTCAATATGCTATTCAAGAATATTGGTTTGTGGAGGTGGAGGAAAGAGTAGAGCTTGATGGACATGGATAAAGAGGAGGTGAAGCAATTGCGGATTGAATTGGAGAAGTGGTACCCAAGATGCCTCATTAGTTGCCTTGTGTTGTAGTAGATGATATCATCCTCAACCTTCTTTATAATGGCTCTCTTTAACTTCTTCATTATTACCTATAAAAATTTGCACATTGGTAGCTTCACTCTTCTTTTTTTTAGCCTACCTTTGTGTTGCCATAGATGATGCATCTCTTTGTACCTTTTTAATAATCTAAGCTTCAATTGGTTTCTATTGTTGTGGGTGAGGGTCATCCATGAGATAGAGATTTCTCAAGATATTTTAGTTTTGATAGTTATATCCTTAGTTTTGGTCTCAATAGAGATATCCTTTGATATGGACCAATCCGCTCTACCCGTTGACGAGTTGTAAATTTTATCCTTGTTGTACAAAGGTTTCATTCTCTTCATGAATGGTCTTTGGAACTTATTCTCAAGTATCTTAACCAAAGAGAGTGTCACTTGGCAATAATTTCTTATTCTTAGTTCATGCTATTTTAGAAATCTACCATGATGTCATTAATAGTAAGAACAATCACTAGAAGTGACCCAATTAGGGGCCCAATTCTTCCAATAAGATCAAGCCTATTCTTTGCTTCATATAACTACATTAAATCAGCCATTTTTAGCTCAACATTTTTTGTATTTTGAATACTAGAGCATAAATTCACACCCATCTTGATGCGGAAAGAGATCCAACATTATTTTTGTGGGCAATCAATCATTGGTTTTCCACTACTTGTTTACAGATCTCTAGTAAAATAATCCTCCAATTGAAATACCTAGGGAGCATGTAAGGTGCTTTATGAAAGCCACCCACTCTAATATAAAAAAATGTCTTGAAATGTACAAATTAGTTTCCTAGGCCAACTATAGCCTAAGTTGCCTCATAAGACAAACCCATTATATAATAATCTTCCAAACATCATAGTAAATTGCAAAGACAAATGTATCATTTACTGTGTTGTAGTGTCCTAGCTTTACTTCAATTCTTGTTACAAGTAATGAACATATAATTTGGTTTCTTCTAGTTGTAGGTTACCTACTTGACCCATTCCAAGAAAGTTGGTCCAAAAAGCCAATAGATAAACCAAATAGTAAGTCATGTGGGATCTATTGGATTCTTGTACTTTTGAAAGTTGCTCATGTAGCATATCTCTAATAAGAGTAGCCTAGTTTTTTCATTTCCACTATAGATCTGCAAGATAAAGAGGTACATCCAAAGATAGAAATTCTTGGCTCTACGTGATCCAAGATTTTCACTAAGAAGAGTGATGACATTCTTGTAACTCAAAATCATTTTGGCTATTTTGACTGCAAATTTCCTCCTATGGAGTCACGTGTTATCATTTACAAAGTATCCCATCTAGTATGACTCTCACAATATCTCACTACTTCCTTCATATTTATCTTATCATATTGGGCATAAGTGGGTATCCCAAATACTCTATCATCAATCTCTAAATTGATATCCCATGTGATTTTGACTTGTAGGACCAGTCACTTTCTTTTCTTTTGATGATATGCTTTAGTATTGCTAGGAAGAGGTGTTTTGTATGCCTTGCATAATATTATAATGTATAATTTATTATTAGTTGTGGTGCACCTAGGGGACCTATGGATGGGTGCATCACATGAGGTTAACATTCTTGGGTCCACTTTATGTGTTGTATGTAACATTGTGATAAATATTCAATGCGGGGCTTCATATTGGAAAAATATTTAATCTCGAGAAAACGTAGTACCTAATATCAAATGAGGGGTTAATAGTTTTGTAATCTCATGGTATTAGTTACACTATTTTATGTAATGCCATTTGGTGGTTTTGTGTGAGCTTATTTCTATTAAAGAAAGCACATGGGTAGTTGTCTAAGGTTGATTGTTTTGGTTGGGAGGTTGAGAGCATATCTTAGTTGTATTTTTGAGGGTTTGAAGCATGACATGGGATGTGTTGTTACAGGCTTGTTCACATGGAGTGCATGTAGAAAGCTTGTTTTTCAGAGGTATTCATGAAGACTCTTCATATGTATTGTAATGTTTTATTGTTGAATAATACATAGGAGATGGATGTCTTTGGAGGCATGATTTTTCCCTCTCGAGGGTTTTCCTAGGGTATTTTTTGTGCAATCTTTGACAATATGTTGTCAATTCTTTTGCGTATGGATTCTAAATACTTGTTTGTATAGATTTCCCTATTTGGGTTATGTGGAAATTGTCATTGTATAGCTGAAAATTTCCCAACAAGCATAGGTCAATACCAACTATGGGAGAGTAATTAGAAAAGTTGCTTGCACCAACTTTGACATTGTCATGCATTTGCCATAAGTTTTTTGTATCCTTCATCTTCATTCTATGTAGGAACTCTTGAACATTTACATGTCCTAGATAAGTATCTCCAATGTTAGCCTAGGGAGAGAACACTTTTGAGGGAAGGTGATAAGCCTTGCACTTTATTTCTTCCTAGGATTTTTGTTTTCATTTTAAATATTGTTAAACACACATGAAACCATTAGCATACTTAACAAGGTATGCCCCATTCAACCCAGGTTAGCGATCATGATCAATTCTCTAACTAATAACTATACCTAGCATTTTATATTGACATTAAAAATTTTAAGATGAAAATGCAATGAGTAGACATGGTTAAAAATTCACAATTCATGCTCCCATCATGCAACCAAATACCAAGCTTAGAACCCAAGAAAATAAGCCTTTCAGAAGTTTTAGGGTTCATGGATTAGAGGTACCTTGAAATAGGTACACCAACAAGGGTAAGCCTAATCACATGATGTGAAGAGTCAAACATGAGAAACATGTTAAGATCAAATTTTAGACTTGTCACTTTTTGGAACGTGTTTCCATTGTTCCAAAAGATCGACTTGTTAATGCCTGGTATAAATGCTAAAGATAAACAGATCCATAAGAGGCGGTTAGTCCATGTCCCAAATCTAAAGGGGTATGCTAGCAATTAGTCTAACAATCCCCCCTAGAGTCACCCAAGGGGATTTAAACTTGTGACTTGGCTCTAATACCAATTGTTGGAACAAGTTTGCTATTGTGCCAAAAGATTGACCTATTAACACTTGATACAAATGCAAGAGATAAACGAATCCATGAGACGTGGTTTGTCCATGTCCCAAATATGAAGGGTGACACTGACAATTAGTCCAACATCACTAACCAAGTACTCAAATAAGGCCAATCCCAAAACTATGATTTTGAAGACATAAGAATGAAAGTTTTTAGGTTTGAACTCTAGAGGAACCACTATCTTGATACCAAAAATAAGAGAAACCTCAAAGACTTACTCTATAAATATGAAATATTTCTACATATGGCATAAAGGCAACATCAACATGACATTAGAAAACAAATGACTATACCAAGCCTTGACAAGCTAATGACATTACCAAGAAAACATCAAGAAGGAACTTTGATAGAATGAGGACATTAGAATAAGGGTTTCAAATAAATAAATACAATCATACCAAGATGACCAACATTAAAATGAGTGACATCAATATGACATCATCAAGGGAAAAAATAATCTCAAACTTAAACAAAGAGACTTGTTGAAGGGGAAAAATAAAAGTACGACTAAGGCACACAAGAAACTAGTAAAGCAAAATGAAAATAGTAATAAAGACATGGAAAGAAAGAAAAAAAGTAAATGATGAAAAAATGTGCTCTAATTGCATGAAAGGAAAAATGAAGGCTAAACAATGGAAAAGACAAACACAACATAGCTGGAATGAAAGCTAGTATTAATGTATTATATAGAGCCCTACCTAGTAGATAATGGTGAGAAATGAAAAGGCATGACAAAGAATGACCATCCCTAACCATGCACAATAACACACAAACACGAACAAGCATAGGTAGTCTCTAGCAATTATGAGATCTTTTTCGACCAATAGGTTGAGGGATATAGATAGTCAAAGGAGCATGAAAGAGTTGAAATGCAAGAGCATAGATAAAATAAAAGACAAAACAATGCAAAAAATAAGAGGAAGAAACACATGCTAGAAAATTGCAATTAATACAAAGCCAAAGGGAAACTTGTATGAAGGTTTTAAAGATACCTTTATGGTCATGCCAAGATGACCAATTCCTAAAGTCTAATAAGGTGACATATTGAGTTTGCTAGGTCTAGTCTAATAAGGGCTCAAAGTTTGAAAGGTTCCTTTACAATCATACCAAGATGACCAACTCTAAAAGTCCAATAAAGGAAAAATATCTAAATTAAAACAAAGGGAAACATCAAGAATGAAGAAATCTCTCTCTCTCTCATGGAAGACTACCAAGATTACAATATCCATTTGTCCTTTCCTCTTGGTAGTAGTGATTAAAATCTTTATAGAATGGGGGTTACCAAACAATATATATGGAAAATAATGATGGCTCCAATGACTCTCTTTTGTTGCTCATCCTGGAAAAAAACCGAATCCGTTGACTTTAGCAAGATTCCTAGGTTGGGATCTAGGGTCATGGGTGTTGCTGGAGATGGTAATGGTGATGAATTTGGTGGATTGCTGCCTTCTTCCTCTTTTACACCTATTTCAATGTTTATGGGTTTTAAAGGTGAGTGCATCTCTAGTTCAAGCATTGCTTTTTATGTAAGGGTTTCTATTGCGATGGTGCTTGCTGGGTTGGGTGCTTTTGTACTTGTCCTCACTGGGGACTCTATTGGGAAACATGCTACTACTGATGGGTGAAGCTTTTCTCATGTTGTTACTACTGCTCTTTCCCCTAAAGAAAAATCTCGGCCTCTGGCTTGTGCCAAGACCTCCTTGTGGTGGTATGTGGCCTGAATGTGATGGATAATGTGGGCTTCTACCAATGTTGTGGCTTAGTTTGTAGATTTTCTAGTTTATAACCCTTTCTATCAGATCTTCATCGTTGGATGATTTATTCTTGGAGACCCTTAGTTTCTGGTAACATTGAGCTTTTACCTTGTGCTAAGGTGTTTTTTATTGCTACTTTTGTTTCTTTTGAGGAATGAGATCTAGTGTTGAGAAAGTTGTGGGTTTGGGAGACTCGTTGTCTTTTGGATAAACCCTAGATAGCCTCCTTTAACCATCTTACTGAACCACTTAGTGTCTGTCCATTACAAGCTTATTTCCCCAATCTTTCTCTGCATTTTTGGGATAATTCTTGTTTCAAGGCCATCGACAACTTAGTTGGTTGTTTCTTAAAGGTGGACGATGTTAGTACTATAAGGTCCAAGACTACTGAGTGGGGGGGGCATATCAATAATCTACCAAATCCAAACTTTTCACCAACCATTCAATAACATTCATCAACATATAACTTGTATAGCAATAAACAAAAAACCATCCAAACATGCAACACAAGAACACCAAGATTTTTATCGTGGAAACCCTTAGTCAGAGGGAAAAGCCACGGTGAGAATTAGCACCCACTAATAATTTCCACTCTTTGGAAATGTGCCCCGTTCTAGCCTTGTTAGGAGCTTTACAAATGCCTGGTTAGGAGCAAATTTGTTAGGAGTCACCCGATTAAGGGATTTACCTCTAGCCTTGTTAGGAGCTTTACCCTGTTATAAGTAACCTTGTTAAAGGATTTTAAGCCTTAATTAAAGAGCCACCTGGTTAAAGGATTTACAATTTCAGACCTGTTAGGATCTACCCGGTTAAGGGATTTTTAGGTAGAACCTATTTGGATTCAACAAGTACAATGATCTGGGTGCAGCACTTCTCTGCTTGTTCATATCCAACTAAGCACAAACACTGCTTCTCTTGCTGACAATCTTCCCTCTTCACTTGACCGCACCTTCTCATCCACAATCTACACTTGTATAATTCATTGATTTACACATAAATACATTACATTTTCATTAGGGCATTAGTCACCTTACAAAATGTATTACATTTGAATTTCATTCATTACAATCATTCCTGCTCGATCTTGAGACCTAAAACATATTATTAATCTAGAGTATTCAATTACAAATTTAGGTCAGCCACAAGATTCATTGCACATCGATTTAAAACAAGAACAATCAAAATTTATTTGACTTCCCCAACACACTTCCAAAACTTGATAGATCCAATCACCTCAAACAATGAAACAAAAAATCAACATTACAAATATGTTATGCCACATCACCATGCCACCTGGATTACGAAGAGATCCAATGCAACTGACCACATCATCACCGGCCACTAATCTAACACCAACTATTCAAACCTATTCAAACATTTTTCTATCTTGCACATAATGATCTTCTGTCAACTGAAATGATGCCTTGTAGTAGTTCAATCTTGTAGTGATCATAGTATCAATAACATCTCCTAGTCAAGATAATCATATCATGACCACAACACTTTGATCCATATTGATTTGATAGAACAATCAAATTATTCACTGTTTGTTCTTCTGTCTTCCCTATTGTACTTTAATCGATCATAACTCTCTTCATACTTATTTCCAGCCACTACGGTCATACATACAACAATATGAAACATCACTAAGTCTTCCTCTCCGACCACACATTCCAATTCCTTCACATAGTCATCACACATAGGATTCAACAACTCAAACACTTATCAACTCACTATCAACAAATCACTGTCCTTAGTTGACATCAATGACAACTCCATAAATGATCTTCCTGTCACCAAACCTATACCAACCAACACTCAATCAAGATTTGCATTAGTTATGCCAACACTATCCCCCTTTGGCATTAATGGCAACAACATGTTGATCTGATAACAATTTCTCCCCCTTAGATGATGCACCAAACTTCTTGTCTTGACTTCATGGTCTTCTCCCCCTGTGCCTTCATCTGGTTCTTCTAGTAGTCTTCTCCCCCTTTGACAACAATGCCAAAGGCACCACATAGGTCATCTATTGTTGCAACATCTTCCTTTGCCTTTGACTACTCCCCCTAAGGAGTAGTCCCCTTTAACATCAACCAAATAGTGAAAGATATTCAATGAGTCTACTAGATTGATGCTTACAACATCTTAGTGTCATTCAGGTATGGGAATAACCCCTAACTTACCTCTCAGATACTCAAAAGTATCTTTAGGTAATGGTTTAGTGAATATATCTGCTAGTTGCTCCTTGGTTGGCACATATTCCAACTTGATTACCTTTTCTTGCACTTGCTCTCTTAAGAAATGATAGTTGATTGCAATATGATTTGTCTTAGAATGCATCATCGGGTTCTTGGAAATGTTGATTATACTTGTATTATCATAGAATATAGTCATCAGTTCAGTTACATTCTTTTTGATACTGATGAAGGGTGCTGCCCTTAATACCACAAACACATAACATAAACAAAGAAACAACAACAATTTGCAAGAGCAGAAAATGGGCTTCTTATTATCTCCACACATGTGGAATTACAAATTTTAGTATTACAAAATGTAAAACCACATGGGCATTTTCCCTTACAATATTTTGTAGGACAAAGCCTTGAGTTACTACACAGAACTGCTCCCAACTGCCTAAAACAACACTACAACCTTCCTTATATAGGCAATTTTCCACCACTTGGGAAGGTTCCAGAATTTTAGCCAATAAGGCCGACCAAACTTATAATTATTTTATTTTACAATTTATTACATCAGAGTCAGCTCAAAACAACTTTTGAAACCCAAATAGAAATTTTGAAGGAAAATCATTTTTCACCATTTCAGGTGACCCAACTTCCGGAGACCATAAGTCATCACCTGTTGACCCAATTGACTATTATGACCCCATTTTGGAAAGGGCGTGAAGTGCTCTACAACACTTAAATCACAAAAGTTTCATTCATCCAAAGTTTCGACCTCATCCGGGGCCTCTAAAGCCTTCAAAACTGAGTTCAAAGTTTCTATACGCTGTTGCCAATACCGAAAATTTTCAATATCTTCAAAACTAGACTTGATCTGACAATGAAACTTCACTGGGAGGATGATATGACCAAAATGAACATCCAGGAAATAAAATAGACCATTATGATCTCGAACGAAAAACTTACTAAAAATAGTAAATTTCCAAAAATAGCAGGTCTACACAAGATAGCCCTTATTGAAAAGAAACCAAAAATATTTTTGGGAGATGCAAGATTGCTCTTACACCCAGGATGCTCCCGCATTAGACACTCAGGGTAATTTGAGAAGTGACCTTGTCACGACTCAGGGGTGAAGAGGAAAACCAAGACAGTCAACCTCCTCCCTTGTCAGCCATGATGAATATTCAACAGGTCATCCTTTCCATTTGACTAGATATTCTTCATATGTCTTGTTTCTTGTGCTTCTGCCAACACGACTATCCAGTATGTCCTCAATCTCCTTGGTAGCTGAAAGAGTTGCTGGAATACTCCATTGTGCTGCTATGATGTCATCTTCAATACCTCCTTCATGATACTCTATCAAATCTGAAATGTTAAACACTGGTGAAATATTCAGCTCAGTAGGCAATTCTACCTCATATGCATTTCCTGAATCATGCTTCTTCAGTATCTTACATGGCCCAAATTTCTTCATTTTCAACTTGTTATATGTACCAATTGGAAATCGCTCCTTCCGCAAATAAGCCATGACTTCATCTCCAACCTGAAATTCCTTATGCCTTCTTTTCTCATCCGCCTTAGCCTTATAATGTGCATTCATCTTGACAATATGCTTCCTCACCTCCTCATGGATGTTCTTCAAGTGTTCTGCAAAATCCTCAGCTTCAGCACTACTTATCTCTCTTTTATCTATCTTCCTCAACTCTAAAGCATTTTTGGGACTACTTCCATATACAATCTGGAATGGTGATTTACCAGTGCTCCTATTGACAGAATTATTGTATGCAAATTCTGCCTGTGGTAAAATCAAATCCCATCCTTCTGGCTTATCTCCAACCAAACATCTCAACAAATTTCCCAAACTCCTATTCACCACCTATGTCTGTCCATCAGTCTGTGGATGATGTGATGAACTGAACTTCAAATTTGTCTTTAACTTCTTCCACAATGTATACCAGAAATATCCAACAAACTTAGTGTCCTAATTTGAAACTATACTCTTTGGCAAACCATGTAGTCTCACCACTTCTTTGAAAAACAATTCTGCTACATGAACATCGTCATTAGTCTTCTTGTAGGGAATAAAATGTGCCATCTTTGAAAATTTATCAACTACCACAAAATTTGAATCATGTCCTCGTTGTGTCCTCGACAAACCAAGAACAAAGTCCATACTGATATCCTCCCAAGGTTTCTTTGGTACAGGTAATGGCTGATACAACCCTATATTTTGCTTCACTCCTTTCTCCATCTGACATACTCTGTAGCCTTGTACAAAATTCTTGACATCTTGCTGCAACTGTGGCCAATAATAATTCTCACTAACCAAAGCAAGGGTTTTATCTCGACCAAAATGTCCAGCCAATCCTCCGCTATGATTCTCCTTGATGAGATTCTCTCTCGTAGAACTTCGTGGAATGCACAACCGACTCCCTCTGAATAGCATATAATCTTGAATGATGAAATCCAACCACTTTGTTCTGCCTAGAGTAATAGGTTTTTTACAAGCTTTCCAAGCTTCTCCAAAATCAAGATCCTCTGGATACAAATTCTTGAGTTCCTTGAACACAACCACCTCAATCTACATCTCTGTCAGCAATAGTTGCCCTCTGCTAAGAGCATATGCAACCCTGTAAGAATTTCCACTCCTACGCTTCAAAAAAAATGTATAACTCTACAAAAACTCAACCCATTTCAAATGCTTTTGATTCAACTTTCCTTGACTATTCAAATATTGCAAAGCTTGATGATCAGTATACAAAACAAACTCCTTAGGAAGTAGATAGTGTTTCCACCGCATCAATGCTTGAACTATAGCATAAAATTTCTGATCATAAATAGAATATTTTCTCTTGGCATTATTTAACTTCTCACTGAAATAAGCAACATGTTTACCTTCTTGGCAAATAACAGTTCCTATTGCAGTACCACTAGCATCACAGTCTACTTGAAACACCTTATTAAAATTTGGAAGTGCTAAAACAAGTTGTTCTATAAATTTTTGTTTCAACAATTTAAAACTCTTATCTGACCCATTAGTCCACTTGAACTTTTTTCTATCCCCTCTCATTGTTTCAGTCAAGGGTCAACAAATACTGCTAAAATTTCTGATAAACTTTCTGTAAAAACTAGCCAAACCATGAAAAGATCTTACCTCAGTAGCACTCCTTGGAGTAGGTCATTCAAGGATAGCCTGCACTTTCTCTGGGTCCATTTTGAGACCTTCTGCTGAAACTACAAATCCCAGATACACTAACTCCTTCACAAAATTGCACTTCTTCAAATTAATCAACAATTTCTCTTCCCTCAACTTCTCAAACACCATACGAATATGCACCATATGCTCCTCCAATGTCTTACTAAAGATCAAAATATCATCTAGGTAAACAATGACAAACTTACCTAAAAATTATTTCAGAACCTCGTTCATGAGCTGCATGAAAGTGCTCGGTGCATTGGTTAGCCCTAAATGCATGACTAACCAGTCATACTGTCCTTTCTTTGTCTTGAAAGCAATCTTCCATTCATCTCCTTCTCTGATCTGAATCTGGTGATATCCACTCTTCAGATCTATCTTTGAGAAATACACAACTCCACTCAAACAGTCCATAATATCATCCATCCATGGCAATGGAAACCTATACTTGATTGTGATCTTGTTTATAGTCTTAGAATCTGTACACATCCTCCATTCTCCATTCTTCTTTGGTGCTAATTCTGCTGGTACAACACATGGAGTTAAGCTCTCCCAAATCAACCCTTTATGTAACATCTCATGTACTTGTCTGTTCAACTCTTCACTTTCTGCTGATGTCATTCTATGTGTTGCCTTCTTTGGCAAACTGACTCTTGGAATCAAGTCCATCTGATGACCGATTTTCCTTACTGGTGGTAATCCATCAGGAACATTATCGGATACAATATCCTGAAACTCATTCAACAAATCTGCAAATTCTATAGGTACATCTTCTACTTCCTCTTTACCAACTTTTGGAATTAAAGCAAAACACACATGCTCATGCCTCATACTATCTAGAAATTTTCTTCCATCAACAAAATTTATTCTTGCATTACCACATACCTTTTCTTTGGTCTCTTTCAATGGATTTAGCCTATGTCACACTCTATCCTTTTTTAGGGAATAGGTATTCGCACAACCATCATGTACACCACGCCTATCAAACTGCCATGGTCTACCCAACAAGATATGGCATGCATCCATTGGTATGATATCACATAGTACCTCATCATGGTATCCGCCAATCTTGAACTTTACTAAGCACTGTACACTGACCATGACCTTGTGGTCATCCTGCACCCAAAAAATCCGATATGGATGTGGGTGTTTCTCTCTCTTGAGTTTGAACTTTGTCACCATCTCTTTTGACACCAAATTGTCAGTGTTTCCGCTATCGATAATCACATCACAACATTTACCTTCACACTTGCACCTGGTGCAAAATAGGCTTCTTCTTTGGTCGGGTTCGTTCTCCCCAATTAGCATGACTCTTCTGTTAATTAGTGTTTCTCCTCTTTCAACATCTTTATAATGTGATGATCTGGCATCTTCATCTATATGTGCAATTCTAGCCTGGCTTTCAGTTCTCTTATCCGTCATTCCTTTGCGTTGAGGACATTCATATGCCCTGTGACCTTCTCCACGATGAAAACATGTTCCACAAAATCCTCCTCTTCCAGATCCTTGTCCTCTTCCTCTTCCTCTCCGATCTCTATTATTCTGATCTTGGAAACGATTGAAATTGTTTCCTCTTAGATTTTGACTGCTACTGGCCTCATCCTTCTTTTTTGGATCTTCATTTCAGCCTCCATATGACCATGCACTAGATCTTCCACCATGACCTCTTCCATTTTGTCTGCTCTCAAACTTCTTGTTCAACTTTTCCTCTACTTTTAGGGAAAACTCGTATGCCTCTTCAATATTGCTCATTTGAACCAAATTCAACTCCTCCTGAATGCTCGACCTCAATCCATTAAGGTAACATACAACTTTTTCCTTATCAAATTCTACATGGCTTGTTCTAATGAGGATTCGATAGAACTCCTCTGTATACTCTTGAATAAATTTTCCTGCTTGCTTCAAACTTTGCATTTTCTTTAGCAGGTCAAGCTCATAATCAACATGAATGAATTGTCAATTCAATTTGTCCACTATTCGATCCCATCTTGTGATTTTCTCCTTTTCTCATCTATTTGTCTCCAATTGAATCTCTTGCCACCAGATCTTTGCATGACCCTTTAGTCTGGCCTTCGCAAACTTGACCCTATCAGAATCCTCAATATCTTCATACTCGAAAAATTCTTCACATTCATTGATCCAGTCGATCAATTCCTCCGGGTTAAGATTTCTTGAAAATGTAGGAACCTCAATATTAGGTTTTTTCCCGATCTTGGAAATGGCTCGGAAAAGTCTTTCTTCTTCCTGATTCACAATTTTGACTTCTCCTTCATAATTTCCTTCTTCGGCTTCATCCTCACTTTCATCTCTGACATTAAGATTCATTCCTCTGCGAATCTCTTCTTGCAATGCTTGCACTTGTCTTTGGAGCGCTCTAACCTCAGGTGTCACACCACTAGCTCTTCCTTCACATTCCCTTCATGGAGGCATTTTTGCGCTACTTGCTGGAACCCTAACCACAGTCCTAGTGCAAACCGCCTCATAGTTGGCGATCTATTTACACACTCAAGAACTCCCACTCTGATACCACTTGATGAAGGGTTCTCCCCTTAATACCACAAACACATAACAAAAATAGAGAAACAACAACAATTTGCAAGAATAAAAAATGGGCTTCTTATTATCTCCACAAATGTGGAATTACAAATTTTAGAATTACAATATGCAAAGCCACATGGGCATTTTCTCTTACAATATTTTGTAGGACAAAGCCTCGAGTTACTATCTAGAATTGCTCCCAATTGCCTAAGACAACACTACAACCTTCCTTATATAGGCAATTTTCCACCGCCTGGGAAGGTTCCAAAATTTTAGCCAATAAGGCAGACCAAAGTTAGAATTATTTTTTTTTAAAATTTATTACATCAGAGTCGGCTCAAAACAACTTTTGAAACGCAAACATAAATTTTGAAGGAAAATCATTTTTCGCCATTTCAGGTGACCCAACTTCCGGAGACCATAAGTCATCACCCGTTAACCCGATTGACTATAATGACCCCATTTTGGAAAGGGCATGAAGTGCTCTACAACGCATGAATCATGAAAGCTTTATTCAACTAAAGTTTTGACCTCATTCGAGGCCACTAAAGCCTTCAAAATTGAGTTCGAAGTTTTTGTATTCTGCTGCCAATACCAAAAATTTTCAATATCTTCAAAACTAGACTTGATCTGGCAATGAAACTTTACTAGCAGGCTGATATGACCAAAATGAACATCCAGAAAATAAAATAGACCATTACGATCTCAAATGGAAAACTTACTAAAAATAGTAAATTTCCAAAAATAGCAGCTCTGCACAAGATAGCCCTTATTGAAAAGAAAACCAAAAATATTTTTGGGAGATGCAAGATTGCTCTTACACCCAGGATGCTCCTGCATCAGACACCTGAGGTAATTTGAGAAGTGACCCTGTCATGACTTAGGTGTGAAGAGGAAAATCAAAGTGGTCAACCTCCCCCCTTGTCAGCCATGATGAATCTTCAATAGGTCATCCTTTCCATTTGACCAGATATTCTTCATACGTGCTATTTCTTGTGCTCCTGCCAACACGACTATCCAATATGTCCTCAATCTCCTTGGTAGCTGAAATAGTTGCTGAAATACTCCATTGTGCTCTTGTAATCTCATCTTCAATACCTCCTTCTATCAAATCTAAAATGTTAAACACTGGTGAAATATTCAGCTTAGTAGGCAATTCTACCTCATATGCATTTCCTGAATCATGCTTCTTCAGTATCTTACATGGCCCAAATTTCTTCATTTTCAACTTGTTATATGTACCAACTAGAAATCGCTTATTCCGTAAATGAACCATGACATCATCTCTAACCTGAAATTCCTTATGCCTTATTTTCTCATCTACCTTAGCCTTATACTGTGCATTCATCTTGACAATATGCTTCCTACCCTCCTTATGGATGTTCTTCAAGTGTTCTGCAAAATCCTCAGCTTCAACACTCCCTATCTTTCCTTTATCTATCTTCCTCAACTCTGAATCATTTTTGGGACTACTTCCATATACAATCTGGAATGGTGATTTACCAGTGCTCCTTTTGATAGAATTATTGTATGCAAATTCTGCATCTGGTAAAATCAAATCCCATCATGCTAGCTTATCTCCAACCAAACATCTCAGCAAATTTTCTACACTCCTATTCACCACCTCTATCTGTCCATCAATTTGTGGATGATGTGATGAACTGAACTTCAAATCTATCTTTAATTTCTTCCACAATGTACACCAGAAATATCCAACAAACTTAGTGTCCTGATCTGAAACTATACTCTTTGGCAAACCATGTAGTCTCACCACTTCTCTGAAAAACAATTCTACTACATGAACAATGTCATTAGTCTTCTTGCACGGAATAAAATGTGCCATCTTTTAAAATCCATCAACTACCACAAAAATTGAATCATGTCCCCGTTGTGTCCTTGGCAAACTAAGAACAAAGTCCATATTGATATCCTTCCAAGGTTTCTTTGGTACAGGTAATGGCTGATACAACCCTGTATTTTGCTTCACTCGTTTCGCCATCTGACATACTCTATAGCCTTGTACAAAATTCTTAACTTCTTGCTACAATTGTGGCCAATAATAATTCTCACTAACCAAAGCACAAGTTTTATCTTGACCAAAATGTCCAGCCAATCCTCCGCTATGCTTCTCCTTGATGAGATTATCTCTCATAGAACTTCGTGGAATGCATAGTTGACTCCTTCTAAATAGCATATCATCTTGAATGATGAAATCCAACCACTTTGTTCTTTCTAGAGTAATAGGTTCTTTACAAGGTTTCCAAGCTTCTCCAAAATCAAGATCCTCTGGATACAAATTTTTGAGTTCATTGAACCCAACCACCTCAATCTGTATCTTTGTCAGCAATAGTTGCCTTCTGCTAAGAGCATATGCAACCCTGTTAGACTTTCCACTCCCGTGCTTCAAAACAAATGTATAAATCTACAAAAACTCAACCCATTTCAAATGCCTTTGATTCATCTTTTGTCATGCCCAGATTTCCTTAGGCAAAAACACAACTATTTTTTTTTGAAATATTAACATAAATAAATAAGAATATTACTCTTCCTACAAGTTACAACTATAATCAAAGAGATACATCAATAAGCATTTCTTTTTTATTATTACAACTTGGAAACATGTCACTCCTGACACACACTACAAATCTTTCATAGCCCTGGCTTGGTCCAACCAAGATATCTTGAAAAAAAACCTGCAAGAAAACAAATCCGACAAGCTAAACCATGGTACTCTCCTCCCTACCATATGGCATCATGAGACCTCGTAGGTCCTATCCAACCGCTGAGCAAGGGGAAATCAAGCCAACAAGAAACACCCTTACATCCCTCATATATTGCACACATCACATTACATCAAGAAATAACAACATATACATCGTTCTTGCCCTCACACAAGGAATACAACAACCCCCCCCCCTTTTTTTTTCTTACATGGCCATTCACAACAAGATCTACTAAGTCCCACACCACAAGAAGGAAATAAGAACTTCAAGCAAAAACAACCAAGGTTCATCTCTAGCTCACCTAACAAACACATTTTTCACTACAACACAAGAGATTCAAAACACTTTGCCCACACAATACTCTCATGAATAATCTCAAGGACTTACATAAAGCATAACAACAACTTATGATACACATATACAAACTGTAATACCTTCCTACTCATATGAACTCATAAAATGCATAAACTCCATTAATGGAGGTTGAGGTGCGCATACCTTCACCTGAAGTTATGGTAGATAGATCTAATGAGTTTTTCCTTTTCTTCCCTTTTTCTTCTCTAACTTTCTCCTAGCTCCTAGATTGTCTCCAAAGTTGGAGAGTGGGTGATTGGGCAACTCCATCTAAGTCTGCCACTAAAATAGGCTTCTCACACTCTCCCATGCCCTTGGGAGAGTTGTCAGCTTCCCATTGGGTGACCTTCCCAAAACCTTACAACTTTCCTAAGGTGGTACTACAAAAAGGTGCATGGGGAAGAGAGTTGGAAACTTTTTGACTCATGAAGTTTCACATGTGAGCTTTTGATTTTCGTCATTTGACAAAAGCCCACTTTTGGAGGGCTTCCCAAGGTAGCTCTAGGGTGTCCTATGGTTAAAAAGGACCCTTACCCATAGGTATAACCCATGGGCCTACTATTTTTGTGAAAAACAACTCCCTAGGAGTCAATTTGACCCCTCAAAACCCCACCTAAAAGTGAAATTCGAGATTTAAGGAGATGTGACTTCCCATGTGTGTCCTAACCAAGGTAGAGGTATGGGGAAGACCAATTTGTACTAGAGTTGGATGGTGACAACTTCCTTATTACCAAATAAATTTAAAAAGCAACTAACTTCACTTTACAAGTGTCATAGACAACTCCAAAACACATCACTTTCTTACTTGGCAAGGTCCACAATTAAACAAAGAAAAGATAAAATTAAATATAAACATAACCCCCTTTCTTTTCAAAAATAAGACACATCACAATAGGCCTAGTCCCCCTTTAGGACATGAATTTGGTGTCATGGGAGGCACGCAAAGAATAGCTTGATTTCCCCTTTCCATGATTTTAGTCGTGCACACTCAATGTAATTATCAGTATTCCCATAATAATCAGAGCATGATCAAAATACAATTAAAACTTAACTTTCATTTTATCAATACACTTTCAAGTTAGGTCACGAGTTATCCTCTAAGGAATCCATCAATTCTCTCATGATACTAGATTTCAAAATGCTTCAAATTACAATTAATCCATAATTCCAATCTATGAAATCATCACTATTTGCTTTATTGAACCAATCTTATTCTATCAAGAAATTATAATCTTCTCAATTCCCAAAAGTAAGATTAATTTTGAATAAACATCGTGACCTAAAGTTAAAGTTACCTAGTTATCAACCCTTCATTATTAACCCTACCTCAGGGTATACTAGGGACTATGGTAAAATAGTTATCAATGCTATTTCAAACTTCTCATTTTAATTCAAGGTTAAGTAACCTAACCATTCATTGCAGTTTCACCTCTAATTCGTAGCAATTAATTATCTAATCTAATTTTTCAGGATGTTCCAATTCTACAATATTAAACTTTGAACAAATTGAACTAACTATTAAATCCATAATTACATGAAAGTGCAATGAGAGTTTCATTTGTACATCATTTCCTAGCTTAACCATAATTATTCATTAGGGCAATATTATAATCCACATAAGCTCCTTGTTATAATTTCTGATGGAATTTCCAAGCATCTTAGAGTAATATTAATTCTATCATGTAAGCACAAGTCTACACCTTCATGTTCTAATACCACAATAGTTAACTAAATGTAATATTACTTTCTAAAAACTATGTCTTAAATTAACATATTCCATGAATTCATTTGAAGATAAAATCTATTCTAATTAAGTTGACGAACTACAGTCAAGATATCTAATAACTTTGCATAAAATCTATGGAAAGTTTTGCAAGAAATAACAGTAGTGCTTACCAGAGCATCCTTACCAAGATGAGGGAAATGGAGGGGTCCTACATCCTCCCCCCTAGGTCTCGACTTACTCTTGGAAGTCGCGAGGTTGCGCTAACACCCTCAAGTTGTATTTCTACCAATTTCCATGTCATCAACTTGATCCATGGTACTAACTTCCTGCATGTTAGCATCTAGAAATAACTATGCATTTTCTTCATAAACAATAATATAACCACGTTTGTTATGCCAAAAATTATTTGCAATCATCTTGGAGGCAACTGTTTGTAAAAAAATAAATCATTTTCTAGTCCTCTTTCAATTTTTACAAGAAAGGTACATAATAACACAATATAAACATGTTTTAATGCCTGGGTAGATGGTGTACCTGAACCTTGTAGTAACACTTAATAACAATTTTATTATGCTTTATTAACATCTCTCATGTTTCAACAGAAATTCCTACAAACTCATTCAAAAATTTCCATAAAAAAATCCTCTACCATACAATGATGTATGACAAGAATAGCAAGATTAATCACATAGACATTCTTGCAGACACTAGCATTCTCACAATTGTGCCCTTTTTCCAAGGAAAAGTTTAATATTACAAAAATTCTCCTTTCCAACATTCATTAGCACAAATGACATCATAATCACCACACATGGTATTGTAAATGCAAATATTCATGCCACTTTCTTTAATTTTATATGACATCTCTCTAAACATGAGAATGTACAAATCCACACAATCACACAACAATCCACATCATTGGGGTACACATCACTACAGAAGGCTCAGGAGTGGGCCATGCCATCACACTCCAGGGTACAATGTACTAGTCTTATACGCATCCATGATCCAAAATCCATAATCCAAAGATACATAATCCAATGATACATATATCATCAAGTGGCTTGATGGTACTAGAGTCACTCACATACATGGCATCTACTCATATATGGTGAGGCCCACCATACAAGACCACGTGACCTACCCCTTGTTGAGGTGTTTAGCCTCCAAGGAATAGTCACCACTCTAAGGTAGGTAGTGGATATTAGCTGCATAACAGCCTCACATACCCCCATACTCGAGGGTTCCCTGCGTCTGCTTCCTCACATACACTCACCAAGTCTACCTCCTGCATCCTTGGCGAGGAATCACATTACTACACAGGACCAACATTCAAATAACACCAAGGAAAATAGTTTAGCCACCGAAATCACAAATGAAGGTAAAAGAGTTACCAAAATTCAACAATAAATAACATAAAGATGTTGCAACAATAAATCATTATAACATAAATTTCCCAAAAGTTGTGGCTAAACTTTCACAAACAAAAATGAACAATTGTTGGTCCGCACAAGCAACGAAAATCATCATGAAAAGGCACAACACATCACGTTGTGACCATACATAGTCACCAACGAGGAAGGAGGGAACATCATCTGGCTGTCACAATAGCCCTTCATGTGGCAACTCAACAGTCTCTAACCACATGGCATAACAATAATAATAATGCATATGCTGGTAATATATCATATGGTAGTGTTCCTTGCGGATATGGCACGCATAGGACACACTCCAAATAGTGATACCCCTAGGGTCATCACTATAGCCAGAGGTATACATGGCTAGGGACCCCCATATGCCTACCACGTCCAATGACTGAGCATCCATGGGCACCCTTCTACAAGCATGCAAGCGTCTCCCAATCGCTCTGCATCAAGTAGGAATACATAACATACATATATTGCGCCTTCATGTACCTATGTACATGGCATCATGTCCTCGAGCTTGACTCACTACCATCAGCAACACGACATCATCACCCAACACTATGTCAAAACATCAATGGGGTGTGGCATCGTACCTTATGCAACATGTTGGAACATGTGTAGTACAGAATAATCACAGCAAGGCATACACTTCCCACCTCATGCTGGACCACAATGAATATATGTGAAGCTATAAAACATCAATAATGTCCAATCTATCCAAAAGAGTCTCACATTGAATATCGGTACAATGCTCAAATTGTGGGGATAAGGGATATACACATATGAACCACGTACTTGGGTCCATAGAAGGGGAAGTAGTGAGTACATTCCTTGGTTAGTGGAAGCTAGAATTGCTTCACGCCGCTATAATGTGTACGCAATACCCTAATAACCAAGAAACTTTGTGGCTGCTACCACCCCTATACATACTGAGTCCTTGTGGGGGAACCGGAGGATAGTGTCTCTTACTCCATCCCTTGAATAGTTGAGGCTCATGTCACCTCATGCTGCCAGACATACACAATACATGCTACCCGAGAGATTCAAGTAGTGGAAGCTAAGGTTGCTTCGTGTTGCCTGACATACACCTTACGTGCTACCCAAGGGATGGGTAATAACACTAGCCTAGCACAAAATACCCCGCTAGCTATAACTCAGTAAGGTAACACACATACATACAAGTGTTAACAAATAGTGGGTATGGTGTCCCCATACCCCTAACAAGCAGATATCCCATGGGTGATGCTCACTCACATCACTCCATGCAACACAAAGAATGCACTGGCTTTATCACAACACTCATTATATGCACTGGTACAGGTCCAATCACATTTACAAGGGATTACATAACACGTTTACATTACTAACTTTTCAAAATTTCAAAATTTTCAAAATAAAAATCTTCTAACACCAATGCCATGTTTGATATCATTTTCCTCTTTCATCAAACTATATATAGCATCCCTAACATTTACATCTCTAATTCACTTTTTGAATATACATAATTCCATCTTTTATGGTAAAAGAAATTCACAATTAATACTTATTACATAAACACAAGATTCACTTGCATAAGTTTCATAGTCAATTAATGTATTCACAATTCTAATGATCAGTATTCAAGAAATAAGGGCATAATTCAAATTTCAAATTAGGAAAGATAACATGTCTACACTAGTATGCATGAACTCATTCAATTTTTAATATACTAGGTACAAGCAAATCATCACTCATTTCAAGACATATAGCATTGTTTTCAACTTAATTGGTGTACTAAAATTATCAAACCTTGAGCGTAAAAAGAAAGACACAACACAATAATATTTTTGCAAGGTTTCCATCTAGTGTTTAGTACTTACTCTCTAGTCCCCAATTAAATGAAGGATAAATACCTATATAAGATTTCCTCCCATTTTCCTATAAGGTTTACCTTTAGAATTAATGGCAATACTTAATTTTCAAGGGTTTAATTAATACTTTCAACCATACCCCCTGTGATCGATACTTTATGTTGGTTGATATTCTTTTAACATTAATGAGGGAAGATACTTAATAGGATACTCTATTTATGTATTATTTAGTTAGAGTATGGTTTCAACTCTCTATAATTGAGATGATCTTAATAAGTCCACCTTGTTCAAAGGTTAATCATTCATTTTAAATTTTCACACAATTCTGATCTACATTATTTCAATACAACACGTTATGAAATTAAATAATAGTGAAAATTGATTAATATTGGATGATAATATATTTTCGAATAAACTTTATATATGACACCTTACAATTTCATTAACCACATAGCCCATAATTTTCAACATATAATTTTAATTTTATTTATCTATTTATTTGATCAAATAATCATTTATCGCCACAAAATTAATCATGTTAATAGAAATTAATAATTACGAGGTTAATTTTTTTTATTTTTTTTC
Organism: Chamaecyparis obtusa; assembly: GCA_027943335.1. Lineage (NCBI taxonomy): Eukaryota > Viridiplantae > Streptophyta > Pinopsida > Cupressales > Cupressaceae > Chamaecyparis > Chamaecyparis obtusa. Next base: position 125,394 of record BSBK01000860.1, read on the forward strand.
ACTTTTATCAGCGCGTTTTCTCCCCAAATTAATTAACGGGGGTTTGGGGGCAGAGCCCCCAAGATGGGGTCAAGGGGCAACACCCCTTGCAGGGTCCAAGGGGCAGCGCCCCTGGCACGTTCCCTGTCGCGATACAGGGCAGGGTCGAGCGGCAGCGCCCCGCAAGGCCAAAAATAATTCACCTGATTTTATTAAGAAGTTTGAACCATTTTTTTTTTATAAACCACTCACTAGTAAAAATAACTAATTTTCTATTTTATTAAGATACTCTCATATTGTGGTGTTATATTAAAATTAAAATTTATTAGTTTGAGAAGTATTTGGAATAAAGAATTAAATCACATCTAGATTCTAATATGATTTTCTCCATATTTAATAAAATAAATCTTCAGCTTATTTCTCAAGAAAGCTAGAGTTTTATAAAATGAGAATATATGTTATTATGAATTTCAAAAGATAGGTTATCATATCATTTTTTTATTTGTTATATTAGCCTCTCTATATATAGATATATATAGCACCATTTACAGTTTTTTTTTGTCCAATCAAACTGAAATTAGCTTATTCACTTATTAGACATCTATTAATTGCACATTTCTAAACAATTTTAATGTTAGAATACGATTAGTCTATGTTTTATATATATCATTTGTAATTCTAATTGTCATATACTAAAGTCAATTTATTTTCCAGACTTTTGCAAGGAAACTCTGTAATCTCTTACAAATTGAAAACAGGTCTCTGCTGACCTCATTCTTCGGTCTACATAAACATTGCTTGCCGACCTCAATACTCACATTTGAATGTGTTGGGCTATAAATAATTTGCCTACCCTTCTTCCTCTCAATTGAAGCCATTTAACTACCATTGATGTTCCTGACCAGACTGTAGGCGATTATGACTGATACTTGTCTGAAAGGCTTGACCCAGTTCTCTGTACACATTGCCATGAATTTTCATGTCGAAAGGAAAGGTTTTGGTTCATATTGGCCAAAGCTCAAATATTCAATTCATTGGCTTGCGAGAAGAAAAGATTTAGAAAGATGGAACGTGCAGTCTGGCAACTATCTTTTCCAAGTCAAAGGGCACATAAATGCTCGCTTTAATTTATGAAAATGGGGTCTCTGTCACCCTATTATTCATGGCGTGAATAAGTGGGGAAGTGGAGACATCAAAGATATAGTCTTACATGTATTGTCCAATCAGCCCATTTGTCAAACCAGCTAAGCTTTGCAGACAATCTTTTTGAATCTTCCCAATCTTCAGTGTTGTCTATTCATGAACTAGAGTGGGAAGGAGCGTCTATCGATGTCTGATCAAGGCAATTTGTGTAATGATTTGTTGTGACCGAAAAATAAATGATAATTTTCCTGTCTAACCTATGCATAAAATGACAATAAGGACGTGTACCTTCTGAAATAGATCTTATCAAATCTCTATGCAGAATTACTCCATGAACGTCAAACTTGCTGTATGCCATTGATCTGGTTCAGACATCAGAAGAACAAGTGGGTATAGATTATCATCAATAATGCTGGTATGATGATGAATTAAGACATCAATTATGTGGGAGTATCGATGTGAGATAAATGGACAATGATATATGCTATTAGGGACAAGCTTCAACAACAACGTCTTAAAGAATCACATTCACGTATATGTCCATTGGCAATAGAGATGTCATGAACAATGATTATATAAGGATGATTCAATCAACTTCCATGATTTATGGAGGTTAAGGTAAAGATTGAGATTGACGACTTATGATAATGTCTTTAAGCGGTAACTCATAAGTGATAAACATTATAAAAATATCAACAAAATAGATAAACTTCAATGCGATTGTGGATATTGAGATTTGTATAAATATAATATCTTCTCTCCATTGTTGTATAAACTTCATAATCTCCCTAGTCCCACTCGTCAAAGATAACCACTACGCTACGGAACATCTAAGGCTTTTTATGAGATCAAAGACATTGCATCATAGAAATGGTGGACGACTTGTCACAGTCACATGTCACATGTCCACCGACACAAATTATGGTACTTTGAACCTCCTTGTTTGGAATGGAAATGTTAGGTATGGTGTTCACTACTTTTGGGTCCACTGAAAGAACCATTTAATGAAATTTGAGGGAAGATCATTCCATGCTGCTTACAGAAATTGATGAATACGAAAACAACGTCATTTTAATAGTGTCAAAAGATTTGTTGGCACGTTGAATCACCACATGAATTGTGGTCCAGACTGACAATTCTAGGGATTCTCTTACAAAGGCATTCAAGCCTCGGAGACTTCCATAATTCTACTTTGTAAGGCCTGAGATACTTTTGTTCTAGCATTTATGGAGTTCAAGGAACAATATGCAAACCATCATTGCTGCCGTGCTCTTTCACCTAAGAAGGCAAGAGGCCTGATAGAGGAACAGTTAGGAGCGCCAGTTGATATGATTTTTAGAGAATTAGAGGACCGACCTATTGCAGCTGCTAGCCTTGGATAGGTTCACAGAGCTGTGCTACAAAATGGAGAACAGGTTGTTGTGAAAGTCCAAAGGCCTGGTTTAAAGAGACTTTTTATTGAAACCAAGAATTTTTATGTGTAGGGGAGTTTTCTTTGTTGAAACCAAGAATTTTATCATGTAACACATTTATCAATTTCATGCTTGATCATTTACTTATCTTTTGTGCAAGCTTGTTTGTATTCCAAGCTCTGGAATTTGGAACATATCTCTTTTTCCATCTCGCCAGTCTAGCCATTTTGTTTGGATATGAATACTAGTACAGCCATTGGAGATATACTGCCAAGACTGCTATCATGGATCCAACACAGATCAATTTCGAGAGCTACAACCTGTTATTTCACTAAATTCAAAGGTGGAACCATAAGGGACAAGTCAACAAGAAATCACAGACATATAAACATCATTTGGTGAAAAGACTTAGCAGTTAGTATGTTGGATCTTATGCTTGATCCTAAGCTACTTTGGCTATTGCTGGTGAATCGACAAGATAAAGTGATCCAGCTACTGGCATTTTTTTTTTTTAATAGGTAATGCCATGCTCTCCGCATTTAGAACTGTGTAAATTTAGTAGCATCTCTTTGTTTTAATTGAAGTAGATTGTTGATTTGGTTACTACCGGTTCTTAATTTTATGAAACATAGTGGGTTGTAGGGTCCCAAAGTTGTAAACCGGCTCTGATACCAGAATGTCATGCCCAGATTTCCTTAGGCAAAAACACAACTATTTTTTTTAAAAAATATTAACATAAATAAATAAGAATATTACTCTTCCTACAAGTTATAGCTATAATCAAAGAGATACATCAATAAGCATTTCTTTTTTATTATTACAACTTGGAAACATGTCACTCCTGACACACACTACAAATCTTTCATAGCCCTGGCCTGGTCCAACCAAGATATCTTGAAAAAAAACCTGCAAGAAAACAAATCCGACAAGCTAAACCATGGTACTCTCCTCCCTACCATATGACATCATGAGACCTCGTAGGTCCTAGCCAACCGCTGAGCAAGGGGAAATCAAGCCAACAAGAAACACCCATACATCCCTCATATATTGCACACATCACATTACTTCAAGAAACAACAACATATACATCGTTCTTGCCCTCACACAAGGATTACAACAACCCCCCCCCCCCCCCCCCCTTTTTTTCTTACATGGCCATTCACAACAAGATCTACTAAGTCCCACACCACAAGAAGGAAATAAGAAATTCAAGCAAAAACAACCAAGGTTCATCTCTAGCTCACCTAACAAACACATTTTCCACTACAACACAAGAGATTCAAAACACTTTGCCCATACAATACTCTCATGAATAATCTCAAGGACTTACATAAAGCATAACAACAACTTACAATACACATATACAAACTGTAATACCTTCCTACTCATATGAACTCATAAAATGCATAAACTCCATTAATGGAGGTTGAGGTGCACATACCTTCACCTAAAGTTATGGTAGATAGATCTAATGAGTCTTTCCTTATCTTCCCTTTTTCTTCTCTAACTTTCTCCTAGCTCCTAGATTGTCTCCAAAGTTGGAGATGTTAGAAAGTAAAGATCCCAAGATAACTGAGAGGGGGAGGGGGGTGAATCAGTTATCAGATAATTTATCCATTCAAAAACTTTAAACAATATAATCAATGTACTGATCAACCATAAAAAGATAACCATACACAATTGCACAATAACACAAGATATGTTAACTAGGGAACCTCTTGAAAAGAGTAAACCCCGGTGGGAATGATGCCCACAAAATGATGTACTAATATGAAAGTTCCTTGTTAGAGGATGGACCCTGTTAGGAGTCTTATGAAATATATTTAGTACATATAAATCCCTGTTAGGAGATTTTGAATCCCTATTAAAAGATTCTAACCTAGTTAAGAGTTTATGGAAGACAGAAGGACCCACTGCCCAAACAGCTTCAAGGCAAGATCTCTGAACCCACTGTCCAAAAGATCTTAGAATTATTCAATAGAATAATATGAAATAAATATTACCTCCTTCACACTGTGCCAAAACTACACTCTCTGCTACACAAGATCACAATTCCAGATCTCTGTACTCACAAGTCTTCCTTCATCACTGAATTAGCTCTTTTCTTCACTTCATGCATATATTCGCATCTCACTCTTCATAGTACACATTAAAATAAGGAAAAAATTCCTTCTTATATACCAAACTCAAATAATTACAAATGAGTCGGTCCTCAATTACAAAATAATAAATTCTACACGCTACACATAGAATTCACATAAAACTGTCGGCTTCCAGTTACTGTAACTTTCTCTAAACATATCTTCAAAGTTTGTGCTATGAACCACATCATCATTAATGAGTCTCCAACATCCCTTTAACTGCACAAAATCAGATTCCATCCCAGCTAAGAGATATCCTCCAATTTCTGAACATTGCTACACAGAAACACTGTCTAAACACTACTTTCACCAAAATGCTCATAACTCTTACAAATGAATGAATTTCTTTTTGCACTGTTAACCATAGGTTAATAATAGACCAAAGAACATACCATCAACTGTGCAAAAGCTAATCTACAATACAACATGTGTGCAAAACAAAATTGTACCTGCTTTCCTGCTAATATTCAAAATATCACTGTGTTGACATCAATGACAATCCAAGTCATGAATGCAACAACAAATGCTACAGAATGACTGCCAAAACACTTTGCATTCATTCCTAACAATCTCCCCCATTGGTATTGATGGCAACATAGATGAAAAATATCCAATGTTCCAAAAATCCAATACTGCAACATCACTGCAAAATATCAAATCAAATCTTGCTTCATTTTCCTATTCAACTCTCTCATACAATCCACAATGTTTTTCATGTATATCTCTCCCCCATTGACATCAATGACATAAATTCTATCACTAAGTCAACAAAAACTTAATGTCAAAAGACACTTTTCAGAAGAATACAATAACAAGAGTCCTCATGACTTAGCTCATAAACTTCCCCATAGAGGAAGTTCTAACATCCAATCTAGAAGAAAGATAGGGCTCATATACCACTGGATGGATGCAATCATTTGCATCAATTCTCAAAAATAGGTTGGGGCATAACCCCAAGCATACCTCTCAGATACACAAATGTATCCTTAGGTAAAGGTTTTGTAAATATATCTGCTATCTGCTCCTTTGTACTTATGTACTCCAATCTTACTTGTTTTTCTGCAACTTTCTCTCTTACAACATGATACTTGATCTCAATATGTTTAGTCTTAGAATGTAAAACATGATTTTTTGACATACTCACTGTACTGGTGTTATCACAATGTATAACAATAGGTTCATCAAACTTTATTCCAATATCTTTCAACATCTGCTTCATCCAAATAATTTGATTACAATTATTTGCTGCTGCAACATATTCTACTTTTGCTATGCTTTGTGAAGTACAATTCTGCTTCTTACTTAGCCAAGAGACCAATTTAACTCCAAGAAAAAAGGCTCCACCACTCGTGCTTTTCTTGTCATCAACGCTGCCTCCCCAATCTGCATCAGTATAGGCACATAAAGTAAAATCATCAGAATTCTCATACCATAATCCATAATCCATTGTTCCTTTTAGATATCTCAGCATCCTCTTTACTGCTGCATGATGTGATTCTCTAGGTTCTGCTTGAAATCTTGCTACAATCCCCACTGAATGTGCTATATCAGGTCTTGTATGTGTCAAGTACTACAATCCTCCAATCATAGATCTGTACTTTTTCTGCTCAACTACTGGTGTCTCATCTTTTGCTAGATAACTTATGTCTGGTTACCATAGGTGTTCCAACAGGTTTAGAATCTTCCATTCCAAATCTTTTCAATAATTCATTTAAATACTTAGTCTGACTTACAAATATACCTTCCTTGCTTTGTGTTATCTGTAATCCCAAAAAATATTTCATTTCTCCAATCATGCTCATCTCAAATTCAGTCTTCATTTCATTTGCAAATTTGTCACTAGCTTCATCTTCTCCTCCAAAGATAATATCATCAACAAATATAACTATAACCAACAAACCATTCTCAATTTCTTTTGTGTATAAGTTACTATCTGCTGTTCCTTTTATAAATCCTAATTTCAATAAATACTTATCCAATCTTGCATACCAGGTTCTAGGTGCTTGTTTTAATCCATATAAAGCTTTCTTTAACTTACATACCATATCTCCTTCTTGTGTCAAAGGAAAAACTTCAGGTTGCTCAATGTAGACTTCTTCTTCCAATTCACCATTCAAAAATGCTGACTTCACATCCATCTGATACACTCTGAATTTCTTGTAAGTTGCATATGCTAGAAACATTCTCACTGCTTCAAGTCTAGCCACAGGTGCAAAAGTTTCTTCATAGTCAATTCTTTCTTGTTGTGAATATCCCTTACATACCAATCTTGCTTTGTTTCTTATCACTTCTCCTTGTTCATTCATCTTGTTTCTGAATACCCACTTTGTTCCAATCACATTCTTGTCTTCAGGTCTAGGGACCAATTTCCATGTCTTGTTTTTTTCAATCTGCTCCAGTTCTTCTTTCATAGCATTGATCCAATGTTCATCTTCACAAGCTTCATTAGCAGTCTTAGGTTCAATTTGAGAAATCAAACATAAATGTACCTTATTCTAAGTCAAAACTCCTCTATCTAAACTTCCAATAACTTGCTCAACAGGGTGATGTCTTGAAGTATACCTGTTAGGTGTCATAGTTACTGATCTTGTTTCGACTGTAGATTCTTCTCTGCTTTCTTCTCTATTTTCTTCTCTATTTTCTTCTCTATTTTCTTCTCTGTCTTCTTTAGCATGACTTTCATTCAGCAAATCACTGTTAGTTTCAAAAAATAATTCTGCATTTTCAATGTTAGGCTGAGGTTGTGCTTCTCCATCATATTCATAATCAAGCATTCTTTCCTGAATTTTAAACTTCTCATCAACTTTTACATTTTCACTTTCAACAATAGTCTTAGTTCTTTTGTTATAACATCTATATGCTTTGCTTTTTAAAGAATATCCAAGAAATATTCCTTCATCACTTCTAGGATCAAACTTTCCTATATCATCATCTCTCTTTATATAACATTTACTTCCAAAAATTCTAAAATACTTAACTGAGGGTGTATGTTCAAACCATAATTCATAAGGTGTCTTGTTAGTATCTGCTCTGATTTGTACTCTGTTCATAGTGTATACTGTTGTGTTCATTACTTCTCTCCAAAAAGTTTTAGCCAAATCATTTTCAAACAACATAGCTCTTGCTACTTCAGTTATTGACCTGTTTCTTCTTTCTGCAATACCATTTTGTTCTGGTGTTCTAGGGGCTGAAAGTTGTCTCTTAATACCATTCATTTCACAAAAGGTGTTAAACTCTCTAGATGTAAATTCACCACCTCTATCAGATCTTAGACACTTAATCTTCATTCCAAATTCATTCTCAATTTTGCTTTTCATGATCTTAAATTTATCAAATGCTTCAGATTTTTCTTTCAAAAATGTAATCCACATCGTTCTTGTAAAATCATCAACAAGAATCATAAAATACCTTTCACCATAGAATCCTCTAGTCCTAGTAGGACCACTCAAGTCTGTATGAACAATCTCCAACTTCTCTGTCGATGTGAACTTCTTATTGGGAAATGAACTCCTTTTCTACTTTTCCATCATACATTCTTTGCAAATCATGTTAGTAGGTTTCATAATTCTAGGTAAATCTCTTACCGCATGTGTAGTGCTCACCTTGACAATATTATCAAAGTTTATATGACAAAACTTTTTATGCCATAACCAACTGTCATCAATCCTAGTTATCAAACATGTCATCTCAGTAGGATTCAACTGAAATACATTACCTCTAGTTCTGGATCCTTTTCCAATCAGATTTCCATCTTTATCTTTTATCACACAAGTTTTCTCAGAAAACCAAACTTGATAACCCTTATTAGCCAATTGTCCAACGCTTAGTAGATTATGTCTTAGTCCATCAACAAAGTAAATATCATCAGTGTTAGTCTTTCCATCAAGAGTAATAGATCCTATACCCTTAATCAAACAAGGTGCATTGTTACCAACTCTAACAATTCCTCCATCATAATTATCTAACTTAACAAACTTTCTTTTATCTCCAGTCATATGATGTGAACAACCACTATCTATAATCCAATCAGATTTCTTTTCAACTTGTGAAACTAATGTTTTTTCATCCCTTTTATCAGATTCAAAACTTTCTTCTTTAATTGCTACAAATCCTATTTCCTCAAAGTTATCATTATCACTGTCACTTAAATGTTTTTCAATTCCTGCTTCAAGATCTTCATCATTTGCATAATAACATTCTTTAGATCTCCTAGGTTTAAAGTTGCTTCTATACGTCTTAACTCTTTTAGGACATTTAGATGCAAAATGACCATATTCTTGAGAAGTCCAACATTTAAAGATTTTCTTACCATCTGGTTCTCTTTTTACAAGTAATGCAATACCTTCTTCAATCTTCTTATCTTCCTCAGATCTGCTACTGCTGGCATAATCTCCATTCACACTAGTACTTCTTGTGGGTCTAATGCTAAGAGCATTGAATGCTATTTCCATTCTAGGTAGCTCTCCTGATAATCTCAAGTTAATCTCTGCTATTTCTAATCTTCCAAGAAGAGTCTCTCTTGAAAATTTTGATGTACAAGGTATCACTTGTTCAATCATCTACGTTGTCTGCTTGAATACTGGTGTCAAAGTTCTCAGGATTTTCCATATCACTTCATTCTCTGTCTTATCACCTCCAAAAGACTCTATTCCTATCACAATCTTAGACATCCTACCAATATAATTTCTAATAGATTCATCTTCCATCATTCTGATATCTTCAAATGTACAAATCCAATTATGTAATCTAGCCTTCTTTGCATGTTCATCACCTTCAAAAGTAGAATGTAAAGCTTTCCAAATTGCATGAGATGTTTTCAAACATCTTACCTGACTATATTCATTCTCTGATAGTGCTGATAAAAGTGCTTCTCTTGCAAGTATGTTACACATGAATAGATCTAGTTCATCTTTAGTTCCTGCCTCTAGATTGTCTTCCTCAATGATAGTCTTCTCATTCTTTGTAATCAACCAATAACTTGGTCCTAAACATAATAGATGTGTCTTCATCTTTTCTTTCCAGCTTTCAAAATTTACTCCATCAAACTTAGGGCTTTCTTTTCTAAAATTCGCCATGGATCTCCTTAAGTTGTTAAACTTTTCTTTCAAGGACCTGCCGCTCTGATACCAATTGTTAGAAAGTAAAGATCCCCAAGATAACTGAGAGGGGGGGGGGGGGGTGAATCAGTTATCAAATAATTTATCCATTCAACAGCTTTAAACAATATAATCAATGTACTGATCAACCATAGAAAGATAACCATACACAATTGCACAATAACACAAGATATGTTAACTAGGGAACCTCTTGAAAAGAGTAAACCCCGGTGGGAATGATGCCCACAAAATGATGCACTAATATGAAAGTTCCTTGTTAGAGGATGGACCCTGTTAGGAGTCTTATGAAATACATTCAGTACATATAAATTCCTGTTAGGAGATTTTGAATCTCTGTTAAAATATTCTAACCCGGTTAAGAGTTTATGGAAGACAGAAGGACCCACTGCCCAAACAGCTTCAAGGCAAGATCTCTGAACCCACTGTCCAAAAGATCTTAGAATTATTCAATAGAATAATATGAAATAAATATTACCTCCTTCACACTGTGCCAAAACTGCACTCTTTGCTACACAAGATCACAATTCCAGATCTCTGTACTCACAAGTCTTCCTTCATCACTGAATTAGCTCTTTTCTTCACTTCATGCATATATTCCCATCTCACTCTTCATAGTACATATTACAATAAGGAAAACATTCCTTCTTATATACCAAACTCAAATAATTACAAATGAGTCGGTCTTCAATTACAAAATAATAAATTCTACACGCTACACATAGAATTCACATAAAACTGTCGGCTTCCAGTTACTGTAACTTTCTCCAAACATATCCTCAAAGTTTGTGCTATGAACCACATCATCATTAATGAGTCTCCAACATCTCTTTAACTGTGCAAAATCAGATTCCATCCCAGCTAAGAGATATCCTCCAATTTCTGAACATCGCTACACAGAAACACTGTCTAAACACTACTTTCACCAAAATGCTCATAACTCTTACAAATGAATGAATTTCTTTTTGCGCTGTTAACCATAGGTTAATAATAGACCAAAGAACATACCATCAACTGCACAAAAGCCAATATGCAATACAACATGTGCGCAAAACAAAATTGTACCTACTTTCCTGCTAATATTCAGAATATCACTGTGTTGACATCAATGACAATCCAAGTCATGAATGCAACAACAACTGCTACAGAATGACTGCCAAAACACTTTGCATTCATTCTTAATAGGAGAGTGGGTGATTGGGAAACTCCATCCAAGTCTGCCACTAAAATAGGCTTCTCACACTCTCCCATGCCCTTGGGAGAGTTGTCAGCTTCCCATTGGGTGACCTTCCCAAAACCTTACAACTTTCCTAAGGTGGTACTACAAAAAGGTGCATGGGGAAGAGAGTTGGAAACTTTTTGACTCATGAAGTTTCACATGTGAGCTTTTGATTTTCGTCATTTGACAAAAGCCCACTTTTGGAGGGCTTCCCAAGGTGGCTCTAGGGTGTCCTATGGTTAAAAAGGACCCTTACCCATAGGTATAACCCATGGGCCTACTATTTTTGTGAAAAACAACTCCCTAGGGGTCAATTTGACCCCTCAAAACCCCACCTAAAAGTGAAATTCGAGATTTAAGGAGATGTGACTTCCCATGTGTGTCTTAACCAAGGTAGAGGTATGGCGAAGACCAATTTGTACTAGAGTTGGATGGTGACAACTTCCTTATTACCAAATAAATTTAAAAAGCAACTAAATTCACTTTACAAGTGTCATAGACAACTCCAAAACACATCACTTTCTTACTTGGCAAGGTCCACAATTAAACAAAGAAAAGATAAAATTAAATATACACATAACCCCCTTTCTTTTCAAAAATAAGACACATCACAATAGGCCTAGTCCCCCTTTAGGACATGAATTTGGTGTCATGGGAGGCACGCAAAGAATAGCTTGATTTCCCCTTTCCATTATTTTAGTCATGCACACTCAATGTAATTATCAATATTCCCATAATAATCATAGCATGATCAAAATACAATTAAAACTTAACTTTCATTTTATCAATACACTTTCAAGTTAGGTCACGAGTTATCCTCTAAGGAATCCATCAATTCTCTCATGATACTAGATTTCAAAATGCTTCAAATTATAATTAATCCATAATTCCAATCTATGAAATCATCACTATTTGCTTTATTGAACCAATCTTATTCTATCAAGAAGTTATAATCTTCTCAATTCCCAAAAGTAAGTTTAATTTTGAATAAACATCATGACCTAAAGTTAAAGTTACCTAATTATCAACCCTTCATTATTAACCCTACCTCAGGGTATACTAGGGACTGTGGTAAAATAGTTATCAATGCTATTTCAAACTTCTCATTTTAACTCAAGGTTAAGTAACCTAACCATTCATTGCAGTTTCACCTCTAGTTCGTAGCAATTAATTGTCTAATCTAATTTTTCAGGATGTTCCAATTCTACAATATTAAACTTTGAACAAATTGAACTAACTATTAAATCCATAATTACATGAAAGTGCAATGAGAGTTTCATTTGTACATCATTTCCTAGCTTAACCATAATTATTCATTAGGGCAATATTATAATCCACATAAGCTCCTTGTTATAATTTTTGATGGAATTTTCAAGCATCTTAGAGTAATATTAATTCTATCATGTAAGCACAGGTCTACACCTTCATGTTCTAATACCACAATAGTTAACTAAATGTAATATTACTTTCAAAACTATGTCCTAAATTAACATATTCTATGAATTCATTTGAAGATAAAATCTATTCTAATTAAGTTGACGAACTACAGTCAAGATATCTAATAAATTTGCATAAAATCTATGGAAAGTTTTGCAAGAAATAACAGTAGTGCTTACCAGAGCATCCTTACCAAGATGAGGGAAATGGAGGGGTCCTACATCTTTCCTTGACTATTCAAACATTGCAAAGCTTGATGATCAGTATACAAAACAAACTCCTTAGGAAGCAGACAGTGTCTCCACTTCTTCAATGCTTGAGCTATAGCATAAAATTCCTGATCATAAATAGAATATTTTCTCTTGGCATAATTTAACTTCTCACTGAAATAAGCAACAGGTTTACCTTCTTGGCTCATAACAACTCCTATTGCAGTACCACTAGCATCACAGTTTACTTGAAACACTTTATTAAAATATGGAAGTTCTAAAACAAGTTGTTCTGTAACTTTTTGTTTCAATAATTTAAAACTCTTATCTTCCCCATTAGTCCACTTGAACTCTTTTCAATCCCCTCTCATTGTTTCAGTCAAGGGTCCACAAATACTGCTAAAATTTTTGATATACTTTCTGTAAAAACTAGCCAAACTATGAAAAGATTTTACCTCAGTAGCACTCCTTGGAGTAGGCCATTCAAGGATAGCCTGCACTTTATCTAGGTCCATTTTGAGACCTTCTGCTGAAATTACAAATCCCAAATACACTAACTCCTTCTTAAAAAAATTGCACTTCTTCAAATTAATCAACAATTTCTCTTCTCTCAACTTCTCAAACACCATATGAATATGCACCATATGCTCCTCCAATGTCTTACTAAAGATCAAAATATCATCTAGGTAAACATTGACAAACTTACCTAAAATTTTTTTCAGAACCTTGTTCATGAGCCACATGAAAGTGCTCAGTGCATTGGTTAGCCCAAAAGGCATGACTAACCAGTCATATAGTCCTTCTTTTGTCTTGAAAGAAGTCTTCCATTCATCTCCTTCTCTGATCCCAATCTGGTGATTCCACTCTTCAGATCTATCTTTGCAAAATACACAACTCCACTCAAATAGTCCATAATATCGTCCATGTGTGGCAATGATAACCTATACTTGATTGTGATCTTGTTTATAGTCCTAGAATCTGTACACATGCTCCATTCTCCATTCTTCTTTGGCGCTAATACTGATGGTACAACACATGGACTCAGGTTCTCTCGAATCAACGCTTTATGTAACAACTCATGTACTTGTCTGTTCAACTCTTCACTTTCTACCGGTGTCATTCTGTGTGCTGCCTTATTTGGAAAACTGGCTCCTAGAATCAAGTCCATTTGATGATCGATTTTCCTCACTGGTGGTAATCCATTAGAAAAATTATCAGATACAATATCCCGAAACTCATTCAACAAATCTACAACTTCTACAGGTACATCTTCTACTTCCTCTTTACCAACTTTTGGAATTAATGCAAAACACACATGCTCATGCCTTATACCATCTAGGAATTTTCTTCCGTCAACAAAATTTATTCTTGCATTACCACATACCTTTTCTTCGGTCTCCTCTAATCACTTTAGCTTATGTCGCACTCCATCCTTTGTTAGGGAATAGGTATTCACATGACCATCATGTAGAACACGCCTATCAAACTACCATGGTCTACCCAACCACATATGACATGCATCCATTGGTATGATATTCACATAGTACCTCATCATGGTCTCTGCCAATCATGAAATTTACTAAGCATTGTTCACTGACCATGACCTTGTGGTCATCCTGCACCCAAGCAATCCGATATGGATGTGGGTGTTTCTCTCTCTTGAGCTTCAACTTTGTCACCATCTCTTTTGACACCAAATTGTTAGTGCTTTCGCTATCGATAATCACATCATAATATTTACCTTCAAACTGACACCTGGTGTGAAACATGCTTCTTCTTTGCTTAGGTTCATTCTTCCCACTCAATAGGACTCTTCTGTTAATTAGTATTTCTCCTCTTTCAGCATCTTCAGAATGTGATGATTTGACATTTTCATCTATATGTGCAACTCTAGCCTAGCCTTCAGTTCTCCTATCTGTCATTCCTTGGTGTTGAGGACATTCATATTCCCTATGACCTTCTTCTCCACAGTGAAAACATGTTCCACAAAATCCTCCTCTTCAAGATCCTTGTCCTCTTCCTCTCTGATCTCTATTATTCTGATCTTGAAAATGATTGAAATTGTTTCCTCTTAGATTTTGACTGCTACTGGCCTCATCTTTCTTTTTCAAATCTTCATTTTGGCCTCCATATGACCGTCCACCAGATCTTCCACCATGACCTCTTCCATTTTGTCTACTCTCAAAACTTCTTGTTCATCTTTTCCTCTACTTTTAAGGCAAACTAGTATGCCTCTTCAATACTATTCATTCAAACCAAATTCAACTCCTCTTGAATGCTCAGCCTCAACCCATTAAGGTAATGAGAAAATTTCTCCTTATCAGCTTCTGCATGGCCCGTTCTAATGAGGATTCGATAGAACTCCTCTGTATACTCTTGAACAAATCTTCTTGCTTGCTTCAAACTTTGTATTTTCTGTAGTAGGTCAAGCTCATAATCAACAGGAATGAACTGTCGCTTCAATTTTTCCACCATTCGATCCCATCTTGTGATTTTCTCCTTTCCTCTTCTATTTCTCTCCAATTGAATCCCTTGGCACTAGGTATTTGCATGACCCTTCAGTCTGGCCTTCGCAAAATTGACCCTATCATGATCCTCAATATCTTCATACTCAAAATATTCTTCACATTCATTGATCCAGTTGATCAATTCCTCTGGGTTAAGATTTCTTGAAAATGTAGGAACCTCAATCTTAGGTCTTTTCCCAATCTTGGAAATGGCTCGGAAAAGTCTTTTTTCCTGATTCACAATTTCGACTTCTCCTTCAGAATTTCCATCTTCTGCTTCATCCTTGCTTTCATCTCTAACATTAAGATTCATTCCTTTATGAATCTCTTCTTTCAATACTCGCACTTGTCTTTGGAGTGCTCTAACCTTAGGTGTCACACCACCAACTCTTCTGCCACGTTCCCTTTGTGGAGGCATTTTTGCGCTACTCGCTGGAACCCTAACCACGGTCCTAGTGCAAACTGCCTCATAGTCGATGATCTGTTTACACACTCAGGAACTCCTGCTCTGATACCACTTGATGAAGGGTGCTCCCCTTAGTACCACAAACACATAACAGAAACAAGGAAATAACAACAATTTGCAAGAACAAAAAATGGGCTTCTTATTATCTCCACAAATGTGGAATTACAAATTTTAGAATTACAATATGCAAAGCCACATGGGCATTTTCCCTTACAATATTCTATAGGACAAAACCTCGAGTTACTACCCAAAACTGCTCCCAATTGCCTAAGAAAACACTACAACCTTCCTTATATAGGCAATTTTCCACCACGTAGGAAGGTTCCAAAATTTTAGCCAATAAGGCCGACCAAAGTTAGAATTATTTTATTTTACAATTTATTACATCAGAGTTGGCTCAAAATAACTTTTGAAACCCAAACAAATTTTTTGAAGGAAAATCATTTTTCACCATTTCAAGTGACCCAACTTCTGGAGACTATGTTGGATCTCCTTTTCTTTCTACTTGCAGATTTACACTATGATTGACAAACTAATGTCATTGACTCTATCACCACTCCAAAATCTTCAAGGAAAAGGGCCAATTAAGAAGGATCAACGAGGATCCTCCTACACTTTGAGCCTAATGGTCAGGCAGGTGTACCCTTGACTCACTTCTTGAAAGGATTCTCCAAAATATTACACATTCATAGCCTTTACAAACTGATTTAAGGATTTCATCATTTACATTTGTTTGATTGATGATGGGACAATGCCTCCTAAGAATGGACCAGTGTCTTCTCCTAGGGTAGAGAGTCACAATACAACATGCATCAACTGAAAATCTAACTTAAACACACCCAAATCTAGAATAAGTGCTTTGCCTTTTATTCTTCTTACTCACACACCTGGACATCAAATTCTTATTTCACCCTGAATTCTTTGAAACTATCTTTAAGGATTTAATCCCAACTTTGGCAAGAACTCAAAGACAATCTCACAATATACTTTGTAAACCATATACTAATTCACTTTGTGATATTAATATATAAGAATTTAAGATAGAAACAAGAAGACATATACAAGTCTGAAATTGGGATTCAAGTGTATTCTCATTAAAGTTTTCAGAGTCAATACACTACAACGTGAGAAAATGCTAAAGAAAACAAACCCTAAGCCCTACAAGCTCTCATTACTCAATTTTCAAATTGACCATCAACCACCTTTCTACATACATCAGACAAAAATATAGTCATTAGCTATCTTGGAATCCTTCGGAAAGGATGCAACAAGCTTCAGATAGCTAGGATACAATTAGGGTTTCAACTACCTTGCCAACCAGATTCAATCAAAATTTACTGCAGGGGAGAAAACCAAGCAAACTCAAAGAAAAACAAATCCAAGAATGATCTTCATTAATGGCACTATCCCTGATTGGCATGCAAAAGACTGGAAACCTATCATGTTTACCCTTTGCAACTCTAACAATGACGCAACTTGAATGGCTATTTCACCCACCACTATGGCACAGACACCTTCCAGAGTCAATCATACCTCGGGCCATACTATACCAGTGAGCGCAAAATTATATCATGCAGATTGGCTACCAAAACATTGAATTTTCTATCATTTTTCACTAAGAAACCCTTAAAATATTCAAATTTTGGGTAGCAACGGTTAATCAGCAAGCTTAAAATGCAGTTGTCGATCTATTTCCTTCCCGACAAATCGGGCGGCCCTTAAAAATTGGCACAATAGCCTCAAGGGCCCTTTGATAAGTCTTCACCACATCACCACGTTGGCAACAAATAAAAATCAAGCACATCACACTTCTGGCAACTTAGACCCATTGCTTACATTAATTTATGGCCTGATACCAAATCAACGACTGTTGCAATGGTACGAAGACTAATCTTCAAACACTTTTCCTTAGCGGAAATGTGAGAACCATCAGATCCTCTGACAACTGTCAGACCTTTAATTCTTGCAGAGAATACAGTCCCATTGACAACTACCACATCACCAACCCTTCGGCCAATCAGGAACGAGCGTGACCGCAACATCTGACACGCGGACCCACCTGGACCCACTGCATACTTTTACAAGAAAATCAAACGGCCATCATGAAGCCATGATGATTAACATCTGGGCACTTTTTCTTTGCGGTATCACGCCCACTGTAGATCTCAACCAAACTTTACCCTGCTTCCAAATTGGGACCGCGAAACATTGACCGCTAGAAAGAAAATTGACTACCTTCCAGGTCGCTGAAGGCTAAGGAACTAATCACTCGGGTTGCACGAACATGTGACTGCAATCTAGAAGAACTGGGCCCCACTCGATCGCAACAGTGCACATAGGAAATACTGATGTCAGAGACTTGCTGCGAAGAGGTGAAAGGTTGAAAACAACCAGGGCTTTCTCTCAAAACTAAAAAGGCATCAAAGAAATAGAAAACATCATGGGTTTTTATGCTTAGATAATTTTTTGAAACCACCCGTCATGAAGTAAACTATTTTTGCAAGCCATATAACTTGAATATCTCCTTGGTTGTAACTTATCAGGACATGCACTCTTAACCCGACCTTGGAAACATAATGAACTATCATATGCTAAGGGCGTAAGCCATGAAACATAAAAAAATTAGCTTGGAGATCAAAACTGTGTCACAGCTAGGGCATGGCATCTTCTTGGATTTTCTACATATTAGGCCATGTGATCTGGACTGAAGCATGATGACATGAAAGACTACCTCAGGCTAAGGGCATCAACAATAAAAACTTGTATATCTTCTGCGCTGACTGAAACAAGCTTGCAGACATGGCAAGGCAGCTTCTTAAGACTTTGTGAAGAAATAGGCCATTCTCTTATGATTTTTACTATGGCAAAAAAATGGCCTAGCAGACCATAAGTCATCACCCATCGACCCGATTGACTATTATGACCCCATTTCGGAAAGGTTGTGAAGTGCTCTACAACGCTTGAATCAAAAAAGCTTCATTTGGCTAAAGTTTTGACCTCATTTGGGGCCTCTAAAGCCTTCAAAACTGAGTTTGAAGTTTTTGTACCCTGCTGCCAATATCGAAAATTTTCAATATCTTCAAAACTAGACTTGATCTAGCAATGAAACTTTACTAGCAGGCTGATAGACCATTATGATCTCGAATGGAAAACTTACTAAAAATAGTAAATTTCCAAAAATAGCAGCTCTGCACAAGATAGCCCTTATTGAAAAGAAAACCAAAAATATTTTTGGGAGATGCAAGATTGCTCTTACACCCAGGATGCTCCTGCATCAGACACCCGGGGTAATTTGAGAAGTGACCCTGTCATGACTCAAGTGTGAAGAGGAAAACCAAGGCGATCAACCTCCCCCCTTGTCAGCCATGATGAATCTTCAACAAGTCATCCCTTTCATTTCATAAGATATACTTCATCTGTCCTGAGTCTTGTGCTTTTGCCAACACAACTATCCAGTATGTCCTCAATCTCCTTGGTAGCTGAAATAGTTGTTGGAATACTCCACTCTACTGCTGTGATCTCATCTTCAATACATCTTTCATGATACTCTGTCAAATCTAAAATGTTAAGCACTGGTGAAATATTCAGCTCAGTAGGCAATTCTACCTCATATGCATTTTCTGAATCATGCTTCTTTAGTATCTTACATGGCCCAAATTTCTTCATTTTCAACTTGTTATATGTACCAACTAAAAATCGCTCCTTCCACAAATGAACCATGACATCATCTCTAACCTGAAATTCTTTATGCCTTCTTTTCTCATCTGCCTTAGCCTTATACAGTGCATTCATCTTGACAATATGCTTCCTCACCTCCTCATGGATGTTCTTCAAGTATTCTGCAAAATCCTCAGCTTCAACACTACTTACCTCTCCTTTATCTATCTTCCTCAACTTTGAAGCATTTTTGGGACTACTTCCATATATAATCTAGAATGGTGCTCCTGTTGACAAAATTATTGTATGCAAATTCTACTTGTGGTAAAATCAAATCCCATCCCGTTGGCTTATCTCCAACCAAACATCTCAGAAAATTTCCCAAACTCCTATTCACCACCTCTATCTATCCATTAGTTTGTGGATGATGTGATGAAATGAACTTCAAATCTGTCTTTAACTTCTTCCACAATGTACGCCAGAAATATCTAACAAACTTAGTGTCCCGATCTGAAACTATACTCTTTGGCAAACCATGTAGTCTCACCACTTCTCTAAAGAATAATTCTGTTACATGAACAATGTCATTAGTCTTCTTGCATGGAATAAAATGTGTCATCTTTGAAAATCTATCAACTACCACAAAAATTGAATCATGTCCCCATTGTGTCCTTGGCAAACCAAGAACAAAGTTTGTATTAATATCCTCCCAAGGTTTCTCTAGTATAGGTAATGGCTAATACAACCCTATATTTTGCTTCACTCCTTTCACCATCTGACATACTCTGTAGCCTTGTACAAACTTCTTGACATCTTACTGCAATTGTGGCCAATAGTAATTCTCACTAACCAAATCAAGAGTTTTATCTTGACCAAAATGTTTAGCCAATCCTTCGCTATGCTTCTCCTTGATGAGATTCTCTCTCATAGAACTTTGTGGAATGCACAACTGACTCCTAAATAACATATAATCTTGAATGATGAAATCCAACCACTTTGTTCTGTCTAGAGTAATAAGTTCTTTACAAGCTTTCCAAGATTTTTCAAAATCAGGATCCTCTGAATACAAATTCTTGAGTTCATTGAACCCAACCACCTCAATCTACATCTTTGTCAGCAATAGTTGCCTTTTGCTAAGAGCATATGCAACCCTATTAGACTTTCCACTCCTATGCTTCAAAAAAATATATAAATCTACAAACACTCAACCCATTTCAAATGCTTTTGATTCAACTTTCCTTGACTATTCAAATATTGCAAAGCTTGATGATCAGTATACAAAACAAACTCCTTAGGAAGTAGATGGTGTCTCCACTTCTTCAATGCTTGAACTATTGCATAAAATTCTTGATCATAAATAGAATATTTTCTCTTGGCATCATTTAACTTCTCAATGAAATAAGCAACATGTTTACCTTCTTGGCTCATAACAGCTCCTATTGCAGTACCACTAGCATCATAGTCTACTTGAAACACCTTATTAACATCTGGAAGTTCTAAAATAGGTTGTCCTGTAACTTTTTGTTTCAATAATTTAAAACTCTTATCTGCCTCATTATTCCACTTGAACTCTTTTCTATCCCCTCTCATTGTTTCAGTCAAGGGTCCACAAATACTACTAAATTTTTTGATAAACTTTTTGTAAAAACTAGCCAAACCATGAAAAGATCTTACCTCAGTAGCACTCCTTGGAGTAGGTCATTCAAGGATAGCCTGCACTTTCTCTGGGTCCATTTTTAGACCTTCTGCTGAAACTACAAATTCTAGATACACTAACTCCTTCTTCACAAAATTGCACTTCTTCAAATTAATCAACAATTGCTCTTCCCTCAACTTCTCAAACACCATACGAATATGCACCATATGCTCCTCCAATGTCTTACTAAAGATAAAAATATCATCTAGGTAAACAATGACAAACTTACCTAGAAATTATTTCAGAACCTCGTTCATGAGCCGCATGAAAGTACTCGATGCATTGGTTAGCCCAAAAGGCATGACTAACCACTCATACAGTCATTCCTTTGTCTTGAAAGAAGTCTTCCATTCATCTCCTTCTCTAGTCCAAATCTGGTGATATCCACTTTTCAGATCTATCTTTAAGAAATACACAACTCCACTCAAACAGTCCATAATATCATCCATCCGTGGCAATGGAAACCTATACTTGATTGTGATCTTGTTTATAGCCTTAGAATTTGTACACATTCTCCATTCTCCATTCTTCTTTGGTGCTAATACTACTGGTACAACACAATGTCTTAGGCTCTCCAGAATCAACCCTTTATGTAACAATTCATGTACTTGTCTGTTCAACTCTTCACTTTCTGTTGGCGTCATTCTGTGTGTTGCCTTATTTGGCAAACTGGCTCCTAGAATCAAGTCCATCTGATGACCGATTTTCCTCACTAGTGGTAATCCATTAGGGACATTATCGAATACAATATCCTAAAACTCATTCAACAAATCTACAACTTCTACAGGTACATCTTCTACTTCCTCTTTACCCACTTTTGGAATTAAAGCAAAACACACATGCTCATGCCTCATACTATCTAGAAATTTTCTTCCATCAACAAAATTTATTCTTGCATTACCACATACCTTTTCTTCGGTCTCCTTCAATGAATTTAACTTATGTCGCACTCCATCCTTTGTCAGGGAATAGGTATTTGCACGACCATCATCTACAACACACTTATCAAATTTTCATGGTCTACCCAACAACATATGGCATGCATCCATTGGTATGATATCACATAGTACCTCATCATGGTATCCACTAATCTTGAACTTTACTAAGCACTGTTCACTGAGCATGACCTTGTGGTCATCCTGCACCCAAGCAATCTGATATGGATGTGGGTGTTTCTCTCTCTTGGGCTTCAACTTTGTCACCATTTCTTCTGACATCAAATTGTCAGTGCTTCCACTATCAATAATCACATCACAACATTTACCTTCAAATTGGCACCTGGTGTGAAACAAACTTCTTCTTTTCTCGGGTTCATTCTCCCCACTCAGCAGGACTCTTCTGTTAATTAGTGTTTCTCCTCTTTTAGCATCTTCAGAATGTGATGATCTGGCATCTTCACCTATGTGTGCAACTCTAGCCTGGCCTTCAGTTCTCCTATTTGTCATTCTTTGGCATTGAGGACATCCATATGCCCTATGACCTTCTTCTCCACAGTGAAAACATGTATCAAAAAATCCTCCTCTTTGAGATCCTTGTCCTCTTCCTCTTCCTCTCTGATTTGTGTTATTCTGATCCTGGAAACAATTGGAATTATTTTCTCTTGGATTTTGACTGCTATTGGCCTCATCCTTTTTTTTTGGATCTTCATTTCAGCCTCCATATGACCATCCTCCAGATTTTCCACCATGACCTCTTCCATTTTGTTTGCTCTCAAACTTCTTGTTCAGATTTTCCTCTACTGTTAGGGAAAACTGGTATGCCTGTTCAATACTATTCATTCAAACCAAATTCAACTCCTCTTGAATGCTTGACATCAACCCATTAAGGTAACGGGAAAATTTCTCCTTATTAGCTTCTCTATGGCCTGTTCTAATGAGGATTTGATAGAATTCCTCTGTATACTCTTGAACAAATCTTCCTGCTTGCTTCAAACTTTGCATTTTCTTTAGTAGGTCAACCTCATAATGAATATGAATGAACTGTCACTTCAATTTGTCCACCATTCGATCCCATCTTGTGATTTTCTCATTTCCTCTTCTATTTCTCTCCAATTGCATCTCTTTCCACCAGATCTTTGCATGACCCTTCAGTCTGGCCTTCAAAATCTTGACCCTGTCAGGATCCTCAATATCTTCATACTTGAAATATTCTTCACATTCATTGATCCAGTTGATCAATTCCTCCGCGTTAAGATTTTTTGAAAATGTAGGAACCTCAATCTTAGGTCTTTTTTCGATTTGAAAATGGCTCAGAAAAGTCTTTCTTCTTCCTGATTCACAATTTCGACATCTCCTTCAGAATTTCCTTCGTCGACTTCGTCCTCGCTTTCATCTCTGACATTAAGATTCATTCCTCTGTAAATCTTTTCTTGTAATGCTCGCACTTATCTTTGGAGTGCTCTAACCTCAGGTGTCACACCACCAGCTCTTCCGCCATGTTCCCTTCATGGAGGCATTTTTGCGCTACTCACTGGAACCCTAACCACAGTCTTGGTGCAAACTGCCTCACAGTCGGCGATTTGTTTACACACTCAGGAACTCTCACTCTGATACCACTTGATGAAAGGTGCCCCCCTTAATACCACAAACACATAACAAAAACAAAGAAACAACACAAATTTGCAAGAATAGAAAATGGGTTTCTTATTATCTCCACAAATGTGGAATTACAAATTTTAGAATTACAATATGCAAAACCACATGGGCATTTTTTCTTACAATATTCTATAGGACAAAGCCTCGAGTTACTACCCAGAACTGCTCCCAACTGCCTAAGACAACACTACAACCTCCTTATATAGGCAATTTTCCACCGCTTGGGAAGGTTTCAGAATTTTAGCCAATAAGGCAGACTAAAGTTAGAATTATTTTATTTTAGAATTTATTACATCAGAGTCGGCTCAAAACAACTTTTGAAACCCAAACATAAATTTTGAAAGAAAATTATTTTTTGCCATTTCAGGTGGCCCAACTTCCGGAGACCATAAGTCATCACCCGTTGATCCAATTGACTATTATGACCCCATTTTGAAAAGGGTGTGAAGTGCTCTACAACACTTGTAACAAGGAAGCTTCATTTGATCGAAGTTTCATCCTCATCTGGGGCCTTTAAAGCCTTCAAAATTGAGTTCGAAGTTTCTGTACCTTGCTGCCATACAAATTTTTTTTAATATCTTCAAAACTAGACTTAATCTGGGAATGAAACTTTAATGGCAAGTTGATATGAGAAATATGAATCCTCAAGAAAGAAAATAGACCATTATGATCTCGAACGAAAAACTTACTAAAAATAGTAAATTTCCAAAAATAGTAGCTTTGCACAAGATAACCCTTATTGAAAAGAAACCAAAAATATTTTTGGGTAATGCAAGATTGCTCTTACACCCAGGATGCTCCTACATGAGACACTCGGGGTAATTTGAGAAGTGACCCTGTTACGACTCAGGTGTGAAGAGGAAAATCAAGGCGGTCAACCTCCCCCCTTGTCAGCCATGATGAATCTTCAATAGGTCATCTTTTTCATTTGACTAGATATTCTTCATATGTGTTGTTTCTTGTGCTTCTGCCAACATGACTATCCGGTACGTCCTCAATCTCCTTGGTAGCTGAAATAATTGCTAGAATATTCCACTGTGCTATTGTGATCTCATCTTCAATACCTCCTTCATGATACTCTGTCAAATCTAAAATGTTAAACACTGGTGAAATATTTAGCTCAGTAGGCAATTCTACCTCATATGCATTTCCTGAATCATGCTTCTTCAGTATCTTACATGGCTCAAATTTCTTCATTTTCAACTTGTTATATGTACCAACTAGAAATCGCTTATTCCGCAAATGAACCATGACTTCATCTCCAGCCTAAAATTCCTTATGCCTTATTTTCTCATTTGCCTTAGCCTTATACTATGCATTCATCTTGGCAATATGTTTCCTCACCTCCTCATGGATCTTCTTCAAATGTTCTACAAAATCCTCAGCTTCAGCACTACTTATCTCTCCTTTATCTATCTTCCTCAACTCATAAGCATTTCTGGGACTACTTCCATATACAATCTAGAATGGTGATTTATCAGTGCTCCTGTTGACATAATTATTGTATGCAAATTCTACCTGTGGTAAAATTAAATCCCATCCTGCTGGCTTATCTCCAACCAAACATCTCAACAAATTTTCCAAACTTCTATTCACCACCTCTGTCTGTCCATCAGTTTGTGGATGATGTGATGAACTGAACTTCAAATCCATCTTTAAATTTTTTGATAATGTACACCAGAAATATCCAACAAACTTAGTGTCCCGATTTGAAACTATAATCTTTGGCAAACCATGTAGTCTCACCACTTCTTTGAAAAAAAATTCTGCTACATGAACAACGTCATTAGTCTTCTTGCATGGAATAAAATGTGGCATCTTTGAAAATCTATCAACTACCACAAAAATTGAATCATGTCCCCGTTGTGTCTTCGACAAACCAAGAACAAAGTCCATACTGATATCCTCACAAGGTTTCTCTGGTACAGGTAATGGCTGATACGACCCTATTTTTTGCTTCACTCCTTTCGCCATCTGACATATTCTATAGCCTTGTACAAACTTCTTGACATCTTTCTACAACTGTGGCCAATAATAATTCTCACTAACCAAAGCAAGGGTTATATCTTGACCAAAATGTCTAGCCAATCCTCTGCTATACTTCTCCTTGATGAGATTCTCTCTCATAGAACTTTGTGGAATGCACAACTAACTCCCCCTGAATAGCATATCATCTTTAATGATGAAATCCAACCACTTTGTTCTTTCTAGAGTAATAGGTTCTTTAAAAGCTTTCCAAGCTTCTCCAAAATCAGGATCCTCTGGATACAAATTCTTGAGTTTATTGAACCCAACCACCTCAATCTGCATCTTTGTCAGCAATAGTTGCCTTTTGCTAAGAGCATTTGCAACCCTGTTAGAATTTCCACTCCCGTGCTTCAAAGAAAATGTATAACTCTGCAAAAACTCAACCCATTTCAAATGCCTTTGATTCAACTTTCCTTGACTATTCAAATATTGAAAAGCTTGATGATCAATATACAAAAGAAATTCCTTAGGAAGTAGATAGTGTCTCCATTTCTTCAATGCTTGAACTACAACATAAAATTTTTGATCATAAATAGAATATTTTCTCTTGGCATCATTTAACTTCTCACTGAAATAAGCAACAGGTTTACCTCCTTGGCTCATAACAGTTCCTATTGCAGTACCACTACCATCACAGTCTACTTGAAACACCTTATTAAAATTTGGAAGTGTTAAAATACGTTATTCTGTAACTTTTTGATTCAACAATTTAAAGCTCTTATTTGCCCCATTAGTCCACTTGAACTCTTTCCAATCCCCTCTCATTATTTTAGTTAAGGGTCCACAAATACTGCCAAAATTTCTGATAAAATTTCTGTAAAAATTTGCCAAACCATGAAAAGATCTTACCTCAGTAGCACTCCTTGGAGTAGGCCATTCAAGGATAGCTTGCACTTTCTATGGGTCTATTTTTATACCTTCTACTGAAACTACAAATCTTAGATACACTAACTCCTTTACAAAACTGCACTTCTTCAAATTAATTAACAATTTCTCTTCCTCAAATTCTCAAACACCATACAAATATGCACCATATGCTCCTCCAATGTCTTACTAAAGATCAAAATATCATCTAGGTAAACAATGAAAAACTTATCTAAAAATTATTTTAGAACTTCATTCATGAGCCGCATGAAAGTGCTTGGTGCATTAGTTAGCCCAAAAGGCATGACTAACTACTCATACAGTCCTTCCTTTGTCTTAAAGAAGTCTTCCATTCATCTCCTTCTCTGATCTGAATTTGGTGATATCCACTCTTCAGATCTATCTTTGAGAAATACACAATTCCACTCAAACAGTCCATAATATCATCCATTCGTGGCAATAGAAACTTATACTTGATTGTGATCTTGTTTATAGCCCTGGAATATATACACATCCTACATTCTCCATTCTTCTTTGGTGCTAATATTGCAAGTACAACACATGGATGCAGGCTCTCCTGAATCAACCCTTTATGTAACAACTCATGTACGTGTTTGTTCAACTCTTCACTTTTTGTTGGTGTCATTCTATGTGCTACCTTATTTGGCAAACTGGCTCCTAGAATCAAGTCCATCTGCTGACCGATTTTCCTCATTGTCGGCAATCCACTAGGAACATTATCAGATACAATATCCTGAAACTCATTCAAAAAATTTGCAACTTCTACAGGTACATCTTCTACTTCCTCTTTACCAACTTTTGGAATTAAAGAAAAACACACATGCTCATGCCTCATACCATCTAGGACTTTTCTTCTATTTACAAAATTTATTCTTGCATTACCACATACCTTTTCTTCGGTCTCCTTCAATGGCTTTATCTTATGTCATACTCCATCATTTTTCAAGGAATAGGTATTCACACGACCATCATGTTAAACACACCTATCAAACTACCATGGTCTACCCAACAACATATGACATGCATCCATTGGTATGATATCACATAGTACCTCATCATTGTATCTGCCAATCTTGAACTTTACTAAGCACTTTTCACTGACCATGACCTTGTGGCCATCCTACACCCAAGCAATCCGATATGGATGTGGGTGTTTCTCTCTCTTGAGCTTCAACTTTTTCACCATCTCTTCTGACACCAAATTGTCAGTGCTTCTGCTATCGATAATCACATCATGACATTTACCTTCACACTTGCACCTGGTGTGAAAGAGGCTTCTTGTTTTCTCGGGTTCATTCTACCCACTCAGCATGACTCTTCTGTTATTTAGTGTTTCTCCTCTTTCAACATCTTTAGAATGTGATGATTTGACATCTTCATCTATATATGCAACTCTAGCCTGGCCTTCAGTTCTCCTATCTATCACTCTTTGGCGTTGAGGACATTCATATGGTCTATGACTTTCTCCACAGTGAAAACATGTTCCACGGAATCCTCCTCTTCCAGATCCTTGTCCTCTTCCTCTTCCTCTCCAATCTCTATTATTTTGATCTTGGAAGTGATTGGAATTTTTTGCTCTTAGATTTTGATTGCTACTGGCCTCATCCTCCTTTTTTGGATCTTCATTTTGGCCTCCATATGACCATCCACTAGATCTTCCACCACAACCTCTTCCATTTTGTCTGCTCTCAAATTTCTTGTTCAACTTTTCCTCTACTTTTAGGGCAAACTGGTATGCCTCTTCAATACTGTTCGTTCAAACCAAATTCAACTCCTCTTGAATGCTCAACCTCAACCCATTAATGTAATGGACAACTTTCTCCTTGTCAACTTCTGCATGGCCTATTCTAATTAGGATTGGATAGAACTCCTCTGTATACTCCTAAACAGATCTTCCTGGTTGCTTCAAACTTTGCATTTTCTTCAGTAGGTCAAGCTCATAATCAACAGGAATGAACTGTCACTTCAATTTGTCCATGATTTGATCCCATCTTGTGATTTTCTCCTTTCCTCTTCTATTTCTCTCCAATTGAATCTCTTGCCACCAGATCTTTGCATGATCCTTGAGTCTAGCCTTCACAAAGTTGACCCTATCAGGATCCTCAATATCCTCATACTCAAAATATTCTTCACATTCATTGATCTAGTTGATCAATTCCTCAGGGTTAAGGTTTCCTTAAAATGTAAGAACCTCAATCTTAGGTCTTTTCCTGATCTTGGAAATGGCTTAGAAAAGTCTTTCTTTTTCTTGATTCACAATTTTGACTTCTCCTTCAAAATTTCTTTTTCGGCTTCATCCTCACTTTCATCTCTGACATTAAGATTTATTCCTCTGTGAATCTCTTCTTGCAATGCTCGCACTTGTCTTTGAAGTGCTCTAACCTCAGGTGTCACACCACCAACTCTTCCACCATGTTCCCTTCGTGGAGGCATTTTTGCGCTACTTGCTGGAACCCTAACCATGTCCTGGTGCAAACTGCCTTGTAGTCGGTGATCTATTTACACACTCAGGAACTCCTGCTCTGATACCACTTGATGAAGGGTACTCCCCTTAATACCACAAACACATAACAGAAATAGAGAAACAACAACAATTTGCAAGAACATAAAATGGGCTTCTTATTATCTCCACAAATGTGGAATTACAAATTTTAGAATTACAATATACAAAGCCACATGGGCATTTTCCCTTACAATATTCTTTATGACAAACCATCGAGTTACTACCCAGAGCTGCTCCCAACTGCCTAAGACAACACTACAACTTTCCTTATATAGGCAATTTTCTATCACCTGGGAAGGTTCCAAAATTTTAGCCAATAAGGTTGACCAAAATTAGAATTATTTTATTTTAAAATTTATTCCATCAGAGTCAGCTCAAAACAACTTTTGGAACCCAAAGAATTTTTTTGAAGGAAAATCATTTTTCGCCATTTCAGGTGACCCAACTTCTAGAGACCATAAGTCATCACCCGTTGACCTGATTGACTATTATGACCCCATTTTAGAAAGGGCATGAAGTGCTCTACAATGGCTAGAGCAAGAAAGGTTCATTCAGGTAATGTTTTGACCTCATCCAGGGCCTATAAAGCCTTCAAAACTGAGTTCAAATTTTCTGTACCCTGCTGCCAATACCAAAATTTTTCAATATCTTCAAAACTAGACTTGATCTGGTAATGAAACTTTACTGGCAAGTTGATATGACCAAAATGAACCTCCAGGAAAGAAAATAGACCATTATGATTTCAAACGGAAAACTTACTAAAAATAGTAAATTTCCAAAAATAGCAGCTCTGCACAAGATAGCCCTTATTGAAAAGAAACCAAAAATATTTTTGGGTGATGCAAGATTGCTCTTACACCTAGGATGCTCCTACATCGGATACCTTCTAGGATCTACTTCATCCATGCAATTTGTGTATAATTGATAGTTATTGCTACATACTTAACTTTTGTAGTAGATTGAGAGATGCAATTTTGCTTCTTACTTTTCCATGACACAAGTCTTCCTTCTAGAAAGAATGCTTCTCCACTTGTACTTTTCCTATCATCAATGTTTCTTTCCCAATCTGCATTAGTAAAAACACTCAAAGATAAATCACCTTTGTGAGCATACCAAAGACCATGGTCTTATGTTCCTTTCAAGTACCTGAATATTCTCTTCACTGCTACCATGTGAGATTCCTTAGAATCAACTTGAAATTTGGCTACTATTCCAACTGCTTGTGCAATGCCTGGTCTACTATGAACAACATAATGCAACTTACCAATCATGGATTTGTATAGAGTTTCATCCACTACACTTGACTCATCATCCTTAAATAACTTGCATCCTATCACCATGGGAGTTCCAACTGGCTTGGAATCTTCCATTCCAAAGGTCTTTAGTACTTCCTTTATGTACTTGGACTGATTGATATAGATACCATCCTTTAGTTGTGAAATATGCAATCCAATAAATAACTTAATTTCCCCTATCATTGACATCTCAAATTCCTTCTTCATCCCCTCAACAAATTTCAAACTCATTTCATCATTTCCTCCAAACATTATGTCATCCACAAACACTTCAGCTAATAGTATCTTATCACCTTCAACCTTCAAGTACACATTGCTATCTTCACTTGTTCTAATGAAATTAGTCTTGATGAGATAAGAGTGTAATCTTTCATACCATGCTCTAGGTGCTTGTTTCAATCAATACAATGCCTTTTGCAACTTGCACACCATGTCCTTGTTCTCTATCAATGCAAACCCATCTAGTTGCTCTATGTAAACCTCTTCTTCAAGAATCCCATTTAGAAAATAAATTTTGACATCCATTTAAAAAACTTTAAGCTTCTTATAGGCAACATAAGAAAGTAAAATTCTTACCCCTTCAAGTCTTTCCACAGGAGAAAATGTCTCTCCATAGTCCAATCCTTCCTCTTGTGCATAACCCTTACACACAAGTCTTTCCTTATTATGAACCACTTCTCCATCTTCATTTAGTTTGTTCATGAAAACCCACTTTGTACCAATCACATTCTTGTTTGATGGTCTAGGAACAAATGTCCACGTGTCATTCTTCTCAATCTGATCAGGTTCCTCTTCCATTTCCTTTTTCTAGTCTTCACTCTTCAAGGCTTCCCTCATAATTTTAGGCTCAAACTTTGAGATCAAACATGTACTTTCTCTGATCTTCCTTCTAGTTTTCACTCCTTCATCTTTTTCACCAATGCTCTGATTAGTAGAATGATTCAATTTCATATACCTTGGAATAACAAGTTCAGGTCTAGATGCTTCTTCTTCTTGTTCCACCGGTTTAGCCACTTCTTCCTCATTGTTCTGTTCAACAATTTCTTTCTCTTGTGGTTGCACATACACAAATTCTTGATCATTTTATGGTTCTTTCTTGCTTGTTTCATCATATTTCTCTGGATATTCATCTACCTTCACATTTTCACTTTCAACCATTTCTTTAGTCCTTTTATTGAAACACTTATAGACTTTTCTTTTAGTAGATTATCCCAAGAAAATACCTTCATCACTCTTAGGATCAAACTTGCCAGTGAAATCATATCTCTTGATATAGCATCTACTACCAAATATTTTAAAATATTTAACACTAGGTGAATGACCATACCATAATTCATAAGGCGTCTTACCGGTTCCTTTCTTCACAAGTACCTGGTTCAATGTGTATACTGTAGTGCTAATGAATTCTCTCCAATGTATCTTAGGTACATCACCTTGAATCATCAGTTTCCTGACTGCATCCACTATGGTTATGTTATTCCTTTCAGCAACACCATTTTTCTATGGAGTACATTCTAGGTGTAGACACCTACCTTTTGATTCCATTCTCCTCATAGTATTGAACAAACTTTGATGAAGTAAACTCACCTCCTTTTTTTGACCTTAATCATTTCATGATTTTTCTCATTTCATGATTTTTCTCATTTCATTCTCAAAAAGTGCTTTGAAATATTTGAACTTGTAGAAAGCTTTAGACTTACCTTCAATAAAGTCACCCACATAATTCTTTAGTAGTCATCAGTAAATAATATAAAGTAGTTATAACCATGATATCTTCTTACCCTCATAGGACCACATAGATCAGTATGCACTAAGACCAATATACTCTCAGATGAAAAAGACTTTCTACTGAAAGTAGAACTAGTTAATTTACCCAACTGACATTCTTTACACATCATGTTTTTCCAGCTTAGGTAATTGTGGAAATCCCCTAATTGCATTCAACCTAATAACTTTAACAAGACTATCAAAGTTCACATGACAAAAATTTCTATTCCACAACTGAATATCCTCAAATATAGCAACCAAACAACTGTTAACAATACTGTTTAGATGGAATAAATTACCTTTAGTCTGCCTAGTGGTAGCAATCAGATCTCTCAAGCTTCCAATTATTTTGCATACAACTCATTTGAATTCCAGGTGATAACCTTTGTCATTCAACTGACCCACACTCAATAAATCATGTGCTAGACCTTTTACAAAATAAACATCATCAACATTGATTTTTTCATTTAAGGAAATTGTACATTTTCCTTTTGCCAAGCAGGGTGTGTTGTTACCAAACCTGACCACACCACCATCAAATTATTCTATCTTTATGGACTTGATTTTGTCACCGGTCATGTGATATGAGCACCCATTGTCAATAATCCACTCATTGTTGTATTCCATGTTAGAAACCAATGACTTTTCTCCTTTTGAGGTATCCTCTTTCACCACAACAAACACTATCTCTTCTTCTTCATTATCTTCTGACTCTTCATCAGTTACACCTTCATCTACTGCAACATAACATTGGTTCTTTCATTTTTCCTTGAATCTTCTCAACTTTTCCTTCTGCTCACCATTAGGACACCTCACAACAATATGTCCTATCTTATTTCATGAGAAACACTTCAAATGTAACTTTCCTTTGTACTTACCGGTAGCTCTAGGTAGTCTTCTTGCAAGTAATGCTTCAAATTCTCCTTGCTTCCTTTCATCATCCAAAATGGATTCAAATTCCTTGGAATAACTTGACATACTGGTTGATTCATGAATGATCTCTTTACCCTTCTTCACTAAATCCATAGACAAAGAAGCCTTAAAATATGCTTCAACTCTAGGAATACTATTATCAAAGTTTTTCAACTCAAAAACAATAAGCTTACCAATCAAACCATCAATAGAGACATTTTCTATTATTTGCAACTCATGAATAGAAGAAACCCTAATGACATAAGAAGGCAGCAAAGTCCTCAACATTTTACTTACCACATCTTCTTCTTCAATGGTACCACCGACAAAATATTTTATCTTTTGACCATATTGAGCAATGTTTTCTCCTTAAACCATTTTCATGTCATCATATTTTCCCTTTAGACTATCTACCCTGGCCTTTTGTACATGCTTGTCTCCACCATAGATTAGTTTAAGCTTTTTCCAAATCTCATGAGCAGTCTCTAAACCATGTATATCAATATATTCAGTGTTAGATAGAGTACTTACTATAGCCTCCAATGCTTGCATATTCTCCTACTGCTCCTTCAATTGATCTATAGTAAGAATCCCAGTAGAAACAACATATTTGGTCACAATATAATTCTAGAATTGTGGCCCCATCCCATTTAGATAGATCTTCATCTGGTCACTCCATATTCTGTAGTTATCTCTTGTGAACTTAGGAACATCTTTCTTCATCATTAGATCTTTTCCTTAAGCTATTAAGCTTACCATAAAGAGGACCAAGTTCTATGATACCAATTGTTAGTATTATAAGGTCCAAGATTACAGGGAGGAGGGGGGGAGGGGTGAATCAATAATCTATAGAATCCAAAATTTTCACCAACCATTCAATAAAATTCATCAACATATAACTTGTGTAGCAATAAACAAAAAACCATCCAAACATACAACACAAGAATGCCAAGATTTTTATCGTGGAAATCCTTGGTCAAAGGAAAAAACCATGGTGGGAATTATCACCCACTAATAATTTGCACTGTTCTTAAATGCGCTATGTTAAAGGCCTAGCCTTGTTAGGATCTTTACAAATGCCCAGTTAGGAGTGGACCTTGTTAGGAGTCACTCGGTTAATGGATTTACCTCTAGCCCTATTAGGAGCTTTACCCTATTAGGAGTAACCTTGTTAAAGGATTTTAAACAATAATTAAAGAGCCACCTAGTTAAAGGATTTACAATTTTAGACCTATTAGGATCTACCCGGTTAATGGATTTTCTTGCAAAACCTATTAGGATTCAACAAGTACAATGATCTGGGTGTAGAACTTCTCCTCTGCTTGTTTAGATCCAATTAAGCACAACCACTTCTCTTTAGGATAATCTTCTCTCTTCACTTTATCGCACCTTCACTTCCATGATCTACACTTGCATAATTCATTGATTTACATATAAATACATTACATGTTCATTAGTGAATTACCTGCCTTACAAAATGTATTACATTTGAATATCATTCATTACAATCATTCTGACTTGATCCTAAAACCTAAAACATATTATCAATCTAGAATATTCAATTACAAATTTAGGTCAGCCATAAGATTCATCGCACATTGATTTAAAACAAGAAAATCAAACTTTATTTGACTTCCCCAACACACTTCCAAAACTTGATAGATCTCATCACCTCAAACAATGAAACAACAAATCAACATTACAAATCTATTATGCCACATCACCATGCCACCTGGATTACAAAGAGATCCACCCCAACTGACTGCATCATCACCGACCACCGATCTAACACCAACTGTTCAAACTTGTTCAAGCATTTTTCTATCTTGCACATAATGATATTTTGTCAACTGAAATGATGCCTTGTAGTACTCCAATCTTGTAGTGATCATAGTTTCATAACATATCCTAGTCAAGATAATCATATCATAACCACAACACTTGGATCCATACTGATTTGATAGAACAATCAAATCATTCACTGTCTTTCACTCTCTATTCTTCTATCTGCCTTTTTGTTCTTCAATCGATCTTAACTCATACATACAACAACACAAACATCACTAAGTCTTCCTCTCTGACCGCACACTCCAATTCATTCACTTACTCACCACATATAGGATTCAACCAATCAAACACTTATTAGCTCATTGCCAACCAATCACAGTCCTTAGTTGACATCAATGAAAACACCATAACTCATCTTCCTACCATCAAACCTATACCAACCAACACTCAATCAAGTTTTTGATTAGTTACATGCCAACATATGATACCATTGTTGGGTGAAACTGTGGTTCAAATTACGGTGGATTTTTCTCATATAATTGGCTTAAGTTGCTCTTATATGTTTCATTATTTTATACCTAGAGATGAAAATCCGGGACTTCATAAGCTTTCAAAGGGCATTGAGCTTTTTTACCAAAGGGATGAGGGAAGAAAGCTAAGTGGGAATGCAATGTGTCTATTTAGACTTAAAATAAAATAACTATTCAAAGTCACACCTTGCAAACTAGTTCACACTTCATTAATTCAAAAGCCTAGACTGAAGGTTGTTCTTTCTATTGCAGTTGTGACAAGATCTATCACAATGTGTATTCATTGTAGACTACTAAATAAATCACTTCCTGATCAACTACGTAGAAATCCCATAATCTTCAGAACAATTATTTCAATCAATTTCCCAACATAATTTAAAGATCATTCATAAAACTAAGTAATGTAGAACAAAGATTGACTTATAATCCTAACAATCAAATATCAAAGACTTAACTCTCAATTTACAAAATAAACTAATCATAATCTAATCATATCGATGAATATAAGCTAAGTTTTACACTGATTAATATAAACTAATGGAATAGACTGATATAAATAACATTAGATGAAGTTATACATATACCACATCACATAGATTAGGGATCATAATGAAATGAACTAACTTAAATAATATTAAATCAATCTATTTATGTCACACCACATAGAATAGATATCACCAAGTAACTTTGGGGGAGGGCCCAACCTCCTCAGTTTTCAGGTGATGGAATGCTAGTCAATTTACTTCAAACTCACATGCATAAGGAAAAAATTTGTGTAGAATAAAGGTTCTAGATTATTAATAGTAGTATATATCATATTACACCTTAGTTTTATGCATAGATGCATATTTATACCACACCACATACCAAAATTATCATATGTTTTAGGAAAACATATGTTGTCTTTATGCAAACAAAATAGACTAAATATAATCAATTGGGGCCATCGACCACCATATCAAAATTATCCAACATAGTAGGAAAATAAACTAAACATACTAAAACTAGTTTAGGGATGCAAACTACTTTAATGTTTTCAAAGTTTTAGAGTGAAAAAAAGTTGGTCACCCAATTTATAATATCTTTTATCCATCGATGATCTCATGTCCTCAAAAACTGTTGTTGATGCCTTTTAATCATTTCCAATAATCAAAACATAAATTAGTTAACATTTCTACAAATTTTGACATTCTCAATTGTCTTAATTTCTTCCACATTTTATCAAATATCTATAGTTTCCGAGACAAATGATGACAGGAAGACAATGTGAAAGATAGAATAAAATGAGAAAGAAATAATTAAAATAAAGGGTCTCTTAATCCTATCATTCCCCTAGCAGAAGTATTTGCATTTCCTCATACAAAAGGTGAAATTTACAAACCAGATAGTTGATGGAGGATGCCAGAGATTTTGTTAACCTAGATTTATTTTAGTTTCTGAATATGTAGAGTGTGCTCCATGTTTTTAGATTCTTGTTCTGTCAATTTTGGTAGCCTTTTTGTGATTGTCATCATGAGTTTCTTTTACCTGAGCTTGGAGAAGATGGTTTTCATTATTCAACTTAACCACCAAAATTTGTAAAATATCAACTACATGTTCTAGGTGAATCACAAATTCCTATCCCTTGTCCTCTTTTCCTGCTTCTTCAAATGAAACTATCATTAGTTGTACCACATCAACATAAGGTTTGGATCTACATGTTTATGTTTGTAGCCAAGGTTAGATCCTTTCTTGGGCTGACCTTATGAAGAGGTGTTTCATTAAATTTAAATATAAAATATAAATTATATTAATTATAGGGTTGACTTGTGTAAGTCCGCCACCCATTATGAAGAGACATGTTGATTCTAAGAAGGTACCTTTCAATTGGGTATAAAGGAAGATCACTCTTTCCTTCCTTGGTATTTAATTTATATCTTCTAGAAGATTGGATATTCAAGTGCTCAGGGGAGATAATCATGTGTTGTCTATGGTTGGGAGGGAAAATCATTTCCTATGGTTAAACGAGCACACCGAAGAACATGGTTTCAAAGAAAATTGATCTTAAGGATCTTTATGGTATTAGAGCATATACATTCATGAGAAATAGGTATTTACTACCTTAGTACCACAACTATGAGTGATGGACCACCGCTATAGGAATGAGCCCAAGGGTATCACTGAGATCTGACAAATTGATGAGTAGGTTGTAAGGGATGATTTTTAGGTCTTAGTAGATCCTTATATGAAATAAGGCATATTGCAATTTGCAACTACAGACGTCACTAGAGAATTAGCAGGTTAGGTGAGGACTTTCTATACCCTTGATGGACACATGGAAACAATAAAAAAATATCATCGCATCAAGCTTCCAAAAACCAAGGAGGATGCATGGAACTACATCAAGTGGTTCATCCTCACTGAAGTCAGCAGATGGCCAAAATCCTAATTCAACACCTACAAGGATTTTGACTCAGTAAAATGGTTAAGATTATCTTCCATAGGTTATGGTTATGTTGGCAAGAAATGAGAGAATGATAACTACTAGAAAGCCAAAATTTTAGTCATCACACTAACTGAAAGATTAGTACGGGAAACATACTATAGTCCAATAGCTATCAAAAAATCTACACTTGATGTTGCATGCACAAGAACACAACTGAGCCAAATTAAGGTGAAGAGAAAAGTAAAAAATGTTTGGGGTGAAGAATTTTACTACAATCTTTATAAACAATTGTTTGCTGATCCCTTGATCAATTATTTCATTAGGTAGGATAAATCTTACTTTATTGGTAAAGATCCATTACTATCTGTCTCAAACTTGATTCAAGATGTACTGAGAAAGAATGACCATGTGTATACTTTCAACTGGTCAACTTTTGAAAACTTAGTGCAGAAGTAGGAACTTTGGTTTTCTTTCTACATCTTGGAATAGATTGTGACATTTTCATCCTTCTTTAAAAGGCAATTATGTCATTTTATAGTTGAGTTATTTATCTACAGGAAGATTTCATGTCCTGACGAGAGTTTATTCATAAAAACTCTTGGAATACCTAGTGGCAGTTGCTTCACCATTATGGTCGAAAGCATTGTTAATTATGTGCGGATTCAATTCCTATTTGTTAAATCGACACATCAACCCATTGGAGTCTACACCCATGGTGATGATAGTTTAACTAGTGTCAAAATAATTCAATGCATCTCTATAGCTTAATTGAAGGAGGAAAGTGAAAACTTCAACTAGGATCTAAGTGATTCCAAGACACAAGTTAGCAGTACAATAGGTGGAGTTTGATTTTTAAGTTGAACGGTAAGAGAAGGCTAGAAATTTAGAGAAGAAATCACTTGTCTAAGGATGTTAATGTATTTGGAGTATCCAGTGCTATCCAACTACATCAACACTCATAGAGATAAATCAATTGCTAAGGACTCAGGATTATCTTCCCACTCATCTTCAAAGTTTATTTGTATTTGAAGAGAAAATATGGAATAATCGAGGCCCTCCCTCTAAATCAGAGGCATTGGGATCTTTTTGAGTATGAGCTAATTCGTCATCCCTATACCTCTCTTTTGTAATTTTTTTTTTGGTGGTGGTTAAGGAAGATGGTTCTGTGGAATCATTGCATATATTGACTTGATTATTTGGTCGAGAAACCACCTTGATAATGATAAGAGCCATTGGGAATAGTGGATATTATTAGAAAGATGTAGACATTAATTTGGACAAATCATGGTCTTGGTTGTTATCTCCTATTTTATGTATAGACTCGGCCAAAATATTACCTTCAATACATTATTGTATTGGTTTATTGCTTCTAACATTGCATTTGTGTGGCTACTATGTGGGTCTGATAGTAGTACCAAGGTGGAGAACCCCAAGATGGGATGTCCAACCTCACAGCTAAATCCACATGAAAGAAATAACATAGAATTGAGGGAGAGAGAATGCAGGATCAACCATTTATTCAAATATGTACATCATACATGCTAGGCTGTAATGCCTTCCTAGTGTAGGCCATATACAAATGAATTCAAATCTGAAATCTCAATGCTTCATGATCAACAAAATTACTATCCTGAGAGTTCTGTCTTCAAAATTACAACTTGAGTACATATATCCAACCACACAACTAGGGTCAGTCAAGAATTACATCCCAAAATGAAATGTAAACAAAAAAATATGAGTTGGCCCCAAAATAGATCAAATGACCTGTAAGAAGAACAAGAGAAGGTGCAAACCCAAATTTAAGATCACATGGGATCCAACAATCATGCATCAAGACCGTACACACTAACAATTAACGAGCAATGATTGCATGCACAATCTCTAAGGTCAGCCTAGGCAGAAAAGGAACATGCTACTTGAAGAAACCAAGAGTCCAAACATGAACATCTTTGATCCAAACATGACGTGATCATAGGGAAAGGTTCCTAGATAGGTCTATAATATGATTTGATGATCGCAACCAAAGAAACTCTGGAAAACATGATTGTGAATAGGATCACCACGAATAGAAAACCAAAGAATAGATCATGAGCCAGAGAGAAAGGAAAAAATGAATAACTCAAATAGTATTGAACCAAATGAGGTGTAATTTGAAAGATTAAAACTAAAAAGAGTCCTGAACAATATTCTAAGACCGCAACCAAAATATCTCAAAGATGAATGACCGCTGCATCACTCTCTCAAACTGGAAAATAGGAACATAATGAAACAATGTTTTTTTGGTTGATGCAAGATTGCCAAGAACCCAAGATGCTCCTGCATCAGGAACACGGGGTTAATAAAACTGATTCTTCTAAATGAGGAGTGTTGTGGAATCTAAGATGAATCAAAATGATCCAACTCATATTGAGAAATCTATGTAGAATTCTCAACTGGTCTGTCCTTCCACTTCACCAAATATTCTATGTAGTCTTTTCCTTTGGTACTTCTGCCAATCCTTTTGTCTAGAACCTTCTCAATCTCCTTTGTCTATTTCTTAGTATATTCTTGCTGCACATCTACTTCTTCATTTGAATCATGGCACTCATACAAATCTGAAATGTTGAAGATAGGAGATATATCTATATCAACCGGTAACTCAACTTCATATGCATTACTGTTGTCAAATTTCTTCAGTATCTTGCAAGGTCCAAACTTCTTCATCCTCAACTTGCTGTATGCTCCAACATGAAACCTTCCTTTCTTCAAATGAATCATCACTTTATCACCAACTTCAAATGTTTTGTATCCTCTAGACCTATTTTTTGTACCCTTGTATTTTTTATTGTTCTTCTCCAAATTATGTTTCACTTCATCACGAAAAGTCTTCATGAAATCTTCATATTCTTCTCCTTCAACACTTCATTTCTCTTTTGAACCAAGTGTCCTCAAATACTTTAAGATGCATGCCTGTAATAATCTAAAAATGTGTCTTACCGGTACTCCTATTCACTAAATTATTGTGAGAGAACTCTTCTTGTGCTAATACTAAGTCCTAATTTATAGGTTTGTCTCCAACTAAGCATCTCAACAAATTTACCAAGCTTCTATTTACAACCTCTATTTGTGGGTGAAAGGTAGAACTAAATTTCAAATAAGTACCCAACTTCTTCCAAAGTGTTCTCTAAAAGTATCCAACAAATCTATTACCCTAGTCAGAGATAATACTCTTAGGTAACCCATGCAATCTCACAATTTCCTTAAAGAAAAGGTCTACTGCATGAAATGCATATGATGTTTTCTTATAGGGAATAAAATGTGACATTTTTGAAAATCTATCCACCACAACAAATATAAAATCATTACCTCTTTGAGTCTTAGATAAGCCTAGAAAAAAATCCATGCTGATGTCTTCCCAAGGTCTATTAGGAACAGGTAATGGTGTACACAATCTAGTATTCGGACTTACTCCTTTTGCAATTTGACAAATTCTAGAACTCCTCACAAATTTTTGAACATCCTTGTGCAACTGCGGCCAAAATTATTTCTCCTTAAGAAAACTTAATATCTTATCAATACCAAAGTGTCCCGCTAATCTACTACTATGTTTCTCCTTTATCAAATTGTCTCTCATTTAATATCTAGGTATACACAAATGAACTCCCTTGAACAACAAACCTTCCTAAATGAAGTAATCATCCTACTTTCTCTATTAATCAGTGATAGGTGTCTTACATGCTCTTTAAGCCTCTACAAAGTCAGGGTCATTTTCATACAAATTTTTCAAATAATCAAAACCAAGAACGTCAACTCTCATCTTAGTCAAAAAAGATATTTTTCTGCTCAATGCATCTGCAACTTTGTTAGACAACCCACTTCTATGTTTCAACACAAATGTAAAGTTCTGCATGTAGTCAACCCACTTCATATGTCTCTGACTCAATTTAATTTGACTTCCCAAATACTGCAATGCTTTATGATCGGTATACAACACAAATTCCTTAGGCATCAAATAATGTCTTCACTTCTTCAAAGCTTGAACAATAGCATAGAAATCTTGATCATAAACATAATATTTCCTTTTAGCATAATTCAACTTTTCACTAAAGAAAGAAATTGGTATACCTTCTTGACTCAACACAGATCCTATTGCACTACCACTTGCATAACAATAAACTTGGAATACCTTAGAGAAATCAGGAAAAGCTAGAACATGTAATTTTGCTACCTTTTGCTTCAATGTCTCAAAAATTTTGTTAGCTCCATGTGTCCACTTGAAATCCTTTTTGTCTCCTCTCATTGTCTCAGTCATAGAATTACAATAGAACTGATTTTTCTGATGAAATTTTGGTAGAAACTAGCCAAAACATGAAAATATCTTACCTCTCTAACACTTTTAGGTGTAGGCCACTCCAATATTGCCTCAACCTTTTCAAGATCCATATTCAAACCATCACTTGAGATCACAAATACCAAATATACCATCTCCCCTTTCATGAAAGAACATTTATTCAAGTTAATTAGTAACTTCTCTTTCAACCTCTTGCAATACCCGCCTCAGATGTAAAAAATGATCTTCCCTATTCTTACTAAATATTAGAATGTCATCCAAATATACAATCACAAATTTTCCCAATAATTTCTTCAAAACTTCATTCATCAGCCTCATAAAGGTACTAGGTGCATTAGTTAAACTAAAAAGCACAACCAACGATTCATAGAAACCTTCTTTTATCTTAGAAGCAATCTTCCGTTCATCTCCTTCTTCAATTCTAATTTGGTGATAGCGACTCTTCAAACCAATTTTGGTAAAGTATTTTTCTCCACTCAAACAATCCATGATATCATCCATCCTAGGCAATGGAAATTGATACTTCACTAGGATCTTATTTATAGCTTTGGAATCAATACACATTCTCCATTCACCACTCTTCTTAGGTGCTAACACATCTCGAACTACACATGGACTTAAGATTTCTATGATCAAACCTTTGTGCGACAACTCTTGAACTTGTCTATTCAATTCCTCATTCTTTGTAGGTGTTAATTAGTGAGGTGCTTTATTAGGAAAACTAGATCCTAGAATCAGATCCATACAACAACTAATAATTCTAATTGGTGGTAAACCATCTGGTATATTATCAAAAATAATCTCTTGATACTCTGTCAACAACTTCTTGACTTCAATAGGTGTTTCATTCTCTGATTTTTGAACATGATTCTTAGGAACTAAAGCATAAAAAACACCATTCTTTTTCAAATATCTTATGAACTGTCTTCCTTCAATCAAACAAACTCTAAAAAAAGTACAATTTTCACCCTTAGATGCTTCAATTAAAGGAAGCAAAACTTTCTTCATTCCATTAGCCATAATAGTATACCTATTCAACCTTCCATCATGTAAAGCTTGTCTATCATATTGCCATGGTCTACCAAGCAAGATGTGACAACAATCCATAGGCATAATATCACAAAGAACTTCATCATGATAATTTCCAATTTTAAGTTTCACAAGACATTTCTCACTTACCAAAAGTTTTTTCTCATCCTTGATCCATGAGATCTAATAGGGTTTAGGGTGCTTCATCCTTTGCAACTGCAATTTTGTAACCAACTCTTCTGATGCCAAATTTTTTGAACTTCCACTGTCA
Source organism: Chamaecyparis obtusa (assembly GCA_027943335.1). Taxonomy (NCBI): domain Eukaryota; kingdom Viridiplantae; phylum Streptophyta; class Pinopsida; order Cupressales; family Cupressaceae; genus Chamaecyparis; species Chamaecyparis obtusa. The sequence continues at coordinate 168,731 of BSBK01000860.1, forward strand.
ATGATTAGTTTGAAACATTTTTTGCAACCTTATATTTGGTTTTGAATAAGCCTTTCTTCAAAGGATCTTCATCAGTACCTTCAATCCATAATGCTCTTTGGATCATCATAATTTCTCGATCCTCAGGTTCTTTTATTGAATCATGCGAATCTTCCTTCACAAGTGCATTTATGCTACTACTACCGGCCTTCTTATTTGAATTTCTATTGGTATATTCAAATGTACCATGTCCTTGTTCACCACACTTAAAACAAGTTCCTTTAAAAAAATTCTTGTCTTCTCTCCTCTGATCATTACCTCTAGGGTAACCACCTCTTTAGTAATTTCCTTTGCACCTATATGAACTTTCTCCTTTCCATTCTATTTTTCCCTTGTCCTAATTTTATTTATCCCAATCTGATCTACTATTTTCTCTATAGGATCTTCCTTTGCCTCTCTACCTTTGTTCATGCCTTTTGTTCAATTTCTCTTCTGCCTTCAATTCAAATTGATAGGCTTCTTTAATAGCGTTCATCTTGACCAAACCGATTTCATCTTGGAGAGAAGTCCTCAAACCATTCAGGTTCCTAGAAATCCTTTCAAATTCATCATCTACATGTCTAGATCTGATATCTAACCTATAAAATTCTTCATTATATTCTTTCACAAAACTATCCTTTTGCTTCAAAATTTTCATTCTCCTTAATAAACAAACTTAATAATCACTAGGCATAAATTTACCCTTCAACTTATTAATCATCTTTTCCCATACCTTGATTTTATCTTTACCCCTTCTTTGTCGACCAGTCTACAAATGCTTGCACCACAAGGATGCATGTCCTTTCATTTTGGTGCTTGCAATATTCACCTTCTTAATTGTTGGTGTGTTTTCATAATTAAAATATTTCTCTATTTCATAGATCCAGTCTGTGAAATCATCTAAATCCAATCTGCCACTATAATCAGGAGGATTGAAGTGAGGTTTGGAACTAATGCTTGTCAAATCTCTCAAGAATCTTTCTTCTCCTTGTTCCTGAATAGGTGCTGGTGCTGCTCCTCCTTCTTGTAATTCTTCTACCTCATCTTCACTATCATCCTCAATAGGTCTTCCCCTTCTTTGGGCTGTCTAAATAGCTTTAAGCCTTACATAAATTTTCCTCAACATATCCATCATTGCATTTGCATCTCTCCTACCATGAAGTATCTTCACACCCCTCTGAAATTGTAGTCTAGATCACAACCTGCCACCCTAAAACCAAATCAACTAGGGCTTACAAAAGAAACTTGCTCTAATACTACTTGATAGCAGTACTAAGGTGGATAACCCCAAGATGGGATGTCCAACCTCACAACTAAACCCACATAGAAGCAATAACACAAAATTGAGGGAGAGAGAATGCAAGATCAACCATTTATTCAAATAGCTACATCATACATGCCAGGATGTAAGGCCTTCCTGGTTTAGGCCATATACAAATGAATTTAAATATGAAAGATCAATGCTTCATGATCAACTAAATTACTACTCTGAGAGTTATGTCTTCAAAATTACAACAACTTGAGATCATATATCCAACCACACAACTAGGGTGAGCCAAAAATTACATCCCAAAATGAAATGCTACAAAAAACTATGAGTCGGCCCCAAACCTTATCAAATGACCTCCAAGAAGAACATGAGAAGGTGTGAACCCAGATTTAGGTCCATATGGGATCCAAAAATCACACATCAAGACCACACATGCTAAAAATTATCGACCAATGATCACACACACAATCTCAAAGGTTGGCCTAGGCAGAAAATGAATGCACTACCTAAAGCAACCAAAAGAGTACAAACATGAAGGTTGAAAAGCCCCATAATAGGTAATAATAATCGTGCCAAAGCTTCTCCTAGGAATAGTGTATTCAAACTAAGTATTATTTTCCTTATCATAAAGTACATTTAAACTGTCAACCCAGGGATGTATACTTGAAATGGGATAGCATGGTTTGTGCACTAAGTCTCTCATGGAGTCATTTTACTTAAGCCACAGGAAGGAAAATACATGAAAGAAACTTACACTATTGCTATAGGAAAGTAAACAGACATAGCTACTAAATGAAAATGATGTTGACAACTATAAGTTCAAATTTAACCTATTCTACCAACCCAAAGAATTCACTATGGTTATCTTTGTAGGTGCTGTAGGAACATACACAGGGTATAATGCTATAGGAGAGAACAATGAATTCTACTTGAAATGCTAAAAATGATTAAACTACTTACTCTATTCTACTCTAATCCACCTCCCAAGTGGGCCCCCTTGGTCAACTTATGCTAGCTATCAACACAGAATATAACTCAAAATCACCCCTTCATTGTATTTTCAGAAAAAAACTAATTACATCATCATAAAACAATACACGAAACTAAAGAGTAACTTTTCTTCCAGTTATAACAACAATACAATGATCTGACTAACTTGATTTCTAAAAATCATATCCCTTTATATAGAAGTTTGATGCTTACTTGAACATAAAGATAAGGTCTGACTGAATCATGGCATAAAGAAAGGAGAATGCAACATCCCATGACATAATATCATAAAGACTGAACAACTGCTTCAACATAATATTGACCATAGAGGAAATATAGCATAAGCGTGTTCTTATATTCCCTAAAATGATCATTCCTTCAATTCATCAGGCATGTTCTATGGTGTCATAATGGATCTCCTCATCGTGACAAAGACTTCTTTGCTTCTTCATCAATGTTGTCGATCCACTTTCCAGTCGCCCCTCTTTCCCTGGCAGGTTAGTAGAACATGGATATATATTCAAGTATCCCACTATTCAACTTAATCCAAATATTAGGACATACATTCAAAAAATTATATGAAATACTACAACATATATATAATATTTAACAAGGTATGTCAACTACTATCTACCCATAGGTTTTGTGGATTTGACTACACTTGTAGCATGTACAAAAGTTCAAGTATTTAAAAGACACAACAAGTGTTTTGGAAATGTCTAGAATAGAGCATAAAAGTAGTATGAAACAAAGAAAAATTATTGGCCCATCATTTTCCCCCTACAAGCATAATTCTTGTCCTCAAGCATTACACTTCTTAGCAATTCCCCTAAACTCTCCAACTTTAGTCTTTCCTCTCCATTTGCTTTTGAAAGTGTAATAGAACCCTTTGGTTCTCTCCCAATAGTCCATCTTGTAGTCTTCCTATAGTTGGTCCAATTTTGTAGCATTAATGTCATAAAAAGGTCATAGAAGCATCAGTGAATAGAATGTCAAGGGACACTAGAGCTCACACCAGATTTGCCTTCCCAACTGCATGTTCTTAGGTGCTCGGTTAATTGCTGCTTCCAGGTTGAGAGGACTATGTGGTTTTGACTTCTTAAAATCCTCTGGAAACCTATTCCATCTATTCCTAACACTAGCTAGGGCTCTCTAAAATGTGAAATAGGGCATCCATTGATACTCTTTGTATACTTTTTCTTTGACGATAAAAATTATGTCCCTAGTTTCTATTTTTGTATTCACATAAGTGAGACTGAACCAGTCCCTCAGTAGAACATTAGGCTTACTACATTCAACCCTCAAGGGTAACTATTCTGATCTTTCTTGATCCTTGTAATTATCTAATTGCTTTTCATAATTATTTTCATTGTGAATCCATGACATCAAGGATTTTAGATGTATGTCTCCAATGTAAAGCAATAGATTCCAATCGGTCTCTTTAGGAATGATAAAGTTATGGAGATACAATTCACAAAGAAAGTTTTGTTTCCAAACATGAAGGGTTTGGTATAGACCATAAAATTCTTGAGTTGTCCTAAACTTAGACTCTTTATCTTTGATGGTCATCATCAATTGGAACAACAAAAATTGCTCTTTTAAGAAAATGACATATACTCTAGGAGGAGGCATACAATCTATGATTTGGTTGGCCAACTTTAAAGCATGGTCCATCTTTTGTTTTTTTTCTCCATTTTCTCTTTCAAGTCCTCTATTTCCTCTTTTTGGTCATCAATCTCTTTCTACATCTTCTTTCTCTCTTCTTTCCATAGAGTCTTCTTAAAAACAAACTGAGTGTACAAACTGAAAAGAATGGACTGTAGAGTAGGTGGGCCAAACTCTTATGACTGAGTCTTTTGCCTTTTATTTTCACTAAAGGCATGCTCTAAGTAATTAGTGAACTAGGTTCTCCTAAAAGGTACAATAGCATTATGGAAACAAGAGTGAGCTGATGGTTGAGACAACTGAGGTTCTTCCTACTTATCTTCTTGAACTGTTTGATGACTTTCTTCAGGTTCACTTTGATACGTGGGAGGCTCATTATCAAGTGAATCATTTAAATTCTAGGGAAGATCTAGAACATCTAGTTGAACTAGGGAACTATTAGAAACATAATCAATATGGGGTTTTGTGGAAAGTTTTTTCTGAGGGATCAGATTGGCTATCTGGAGGAACTTGTGGAATTTTCACTCTCATCTAAGAACTTCTCTACAAAGGAATCTCCATAACCTCTACAATTTACTTTTTAACAATTTTCTTCAGTCTCTCTACTACAGTAGTTGCTGGAGGATCCAACTTCCTTTTCCTACTTCTTGAAATTGTACGATTTTGGGGTTCATTCTCAGGAACCGAAGTTCCTTCACCAATATTTCTTTTTCCTTTCTTTTGGGAAGATGTAGGCACATTTTCCTCTAGATTTTTAGGTTCTCCTTCTTGGGTTGCTGTTTCAACAGTTGGCTAGGAGGGAGTTATATTCTTATTAACAGGTTGTTCAACAGGTTCATTTTGAGGTTGCAAAGTCTTGACCTGAACAAATTCATCCCATGCCAAGGGAGACACATCTATAAGAGATCTTTCAACTAGTAATTTAACTAGGGCATGGTGGGAAACATAATTTGTTTTTCCTTTCTGGGTTTCTTCAGCACTAATTCTCAACATATTATATAGAAAATTTGTAATTTTTATTGGAAAATTATGCCTGATATAACTAAGAAATTTAAAATGGTGTGCATGAAAATGGGAAAACCTTCTTTCATAGGTGAGCTACCTTATAATTGTTAGAGTAATCATACTTTATGCTTATTAATTAAATCACTTTGGTTTAATTAATTAAGTCATTTATTACTCTATTTACTTAAGCTATCTTTTAGGTGCATTATAATTAATATATTTATTAATTATAATGTGCAACCTAGCTTTATTTTTTGCTTTATAGCTTTAGGGTTTTATTGTTCACCTATATGGTTGAACCCTTTGTACATTCTTTTAGATAATTCACTTATTGGATCATAATAGAAATTTTCTCTTTGCATGTCCATAAGATGTCTCTGGCTTTTTGGCCTCCATGATTTTTCTTGCTTCTGTGCTTTGCTTCTTCCATGTGACAGGGTTATGCATGCAGGTGTTCTTGGGAGATTAGTATTTCACCTAATCTAACATGGTATCAGAGCCATCTTGCTGCTCGCTGTTCGTGTTTTGTTAAAGTGTTTCAGAAGCAGGAGGTTTTCAAGGGTTTTAGGAGTTTTTTTTGTGGATCTGGAGGGGAGCCGAAATTTGGCTCACCTTGGGCAAAAACGGACACCACCATTGTGTCCGGAAGGCCCAAGAACCCCTAAATCCATATAAAACTTGTCCATTTTGGACACAGTGGCATCTGAGGCAAATTTTTTTTGCATACTAGGGCCGTACGACCCTGGCACGCACTCCGAGACGGCGGTTGTCAAAAATTTAAAAAAAAAAAGAAAAAAGTTTTGGGCGGCCGCCCGGCGGCCACCAGCGCACCGCCAAGCGGCCACCACAGAGCCGCCGCCCGCTGCCCGCCGGCCCAGCTCCGCCAGTCTGCGGCCTCCGCCGCCCTCGGCCCCGCCGCCCGCGCCCGCGCCCTCCGCTCCGCCGGCCCGCCCACCGCTGGCTCCTCCGCCGCCCCGCTGGCCTCCGACCGCCACCCCGGCTCCGCCCGCGGCCTCCCCTCCGCCCGCTCAGCTCCGCCGGCCGCCCTCTGCTCCGCTCCGCCGGCCGCCCGGCGGGGTTTTAAGCCCTGCGGGCCCTAGCGGCGGTCACATGGGTGACCGGGAGCTCTAGCTCCAGCCCCCTGCGCGTGCCATGCGCCCAGGAGCTTTGCATTTCCAGCCCCAGGGGCTTTAAAATATTTTTTTGAAGCTTTTTTAGGGGTAATTGGGCCTTTTTTGCCATATCTTCTTCATCTGGAGGCGTATTTGGGAGTTTTTTATATCATCGGAAAGCTCTTTCCGAGACGAACGCAATTATGGAGGTTTCTTTTCGAGTTTTTTGCCTCATTTTTCATACCATGCCTTTGAAGGCAGGACTACTTTTTTGCCTTCCTAGAGCACCTGATGCTTTTTTTGGCATAACTTGCTCATACGGAGGAGTTAGTGGGCGAACGAGACATCATCGGAAAGATGATTCTGAGACGGTCGTTTTATACGAAGAGATTTTTTCCAGATTCTTCTTCCATTTTTTGCACCAGGCTGTTGAATTCAGAGGTTTTCTTTTTCAGGTGCCTGTCAGAGCACCTGTCTCTATTTTTGCCGTAACTTGAGCATACGATGGCGTTTTTTGCCAAACGAGATATCGACGGAAAGCTGGTTCCGAGAACTTTCTGTTTTTTTCAGTTTGGTTGTTTGATTTTTCCGTTTGCAGGGGTTTTCTGCCAGTCAAAGTCACAGGTACTTTTTGCATTCCGGACACTATATCTCTCACATCCGGGCTCAGTTTTCAGCAAACTTGGTATTTTCGGAAAGCTGGTTCAGTGTGCTATTCAGTGGTAGAGGTTATTTTTCTAGATTCTACTCCAGGTTTTCACTCCTCCGCGTTTGGCAGTTTATGCCCTCTGGTGGAGTGCTTGGTTCTACAGGTCCGGGGATCTCTTCTTCTGAGTTCATAGCTCACTCTTCTTTCTGTCTTTTGAGCATTGTATGCTTCTCTTCTGTTGCATTCTTTTTTCTGTAAACGCACTGAGATAAAGTGCCTGCTTTTGCATTTTGGGATCTTGAACACTATGTGTTTGTTTGTATACGCGCTCAGTTATAAAGTGCCATGGGGGGATTCTGATGCATTTGCCACTATAGGCGCATCCACTCTTGTCAAGTGAGCGTACCTTCCATGACATTAGCCCATGTAGACTGTGTCTATGACACCGCCCTTTATCCTGTGCTTGTACCTTCTTTTGCACATAGGTGTTCCTGTTTCTTCTTCTTGCAGATGTTTCTGGCATTGCATTTTAGTGTTCCTGTCACCCCGTTCAGCATTATGGGGGGGTTCACCTGTTGGCTCTATTGCTTCCTTGGTTTGGTTGAGTGATCTATGTATTCAGTTTTTGTTCCTATGTACTAGGCGGATGCAGTGGCTAGGCACCTATGCATTTCGGTGAGATGGTTCATCTGCTATATAGACACTCGTTCATTCCTATTTTGGAGGTCACCTCTTTGATTGATCAGCTCTTCAGACTTTGTCTTCTCTACCTGGTCATGCACTTCAGTGGGGGTTCCAGTAGTTTCTTCTGACAGTGTTTGCAGCTTCATGCTTCGGAGATGCTTCATGCTCTTTCTTGTTCATTTTTTTGGGACATTCCCTAGATTGGAGGCTTTGTTTCCTTCATCTAGTTTATTTTCTTGTACTGGGTACCTGATCAGGCCTTGTTGCCGGGACCCATTTTCTGCTTTCATAGCTGTGCTAGGTTAGCTTCCCTCTTGAGCTACGCTTAAGGGGGGGTGTTAGAGTAATCATACTTTATGCTTATTAATTAAATCACTTTGGTTTAATTAATTAAGTCATTTATTACTCTATTTACTTAAGCTATCTTTTATGTGCATTATAATTAATATATTTATTAATTATAATGTGCAACCTAGCTTTATTTTTTGCTTTATAGCTTTAGGGTTTTATTGTTCACCTATATGGTTGAACCCTTTGTACATTCTTTTAGATAATTCACTTATTGGATCATAATAGAAATTTTCTCTTTGCATGTCCATAAGATATCTCTGGCTTTTTGGCCTCCATGATTTTTCTTGCTTCTATGCTTTGCTTCTTCCATGTGACAGGGTTATGCATGCAGGTGTTCTTGGGAGATTAGTATTTCACCTAATCTAACAATAATATGGGACACAATCTCATTGAATGGGGTAGGAAGTGACATGCGCTTGCAATCCTATTTGTTCACCTCCAATAGAGGGTCTAAAGGAAGAGTGAACTAAGCTTGAGTTGACCTAGCATCGTGTTCATTATGATAATGCTCCCCAATTGCGGGCAACCTGTTAGAAAGTAAAGTCCACCAAGATAACTGAGAGGGGGGAGGGGGGTTAATCAGTTATCTGATAAATACAACTTTTATCACCATTAATAAATTTCAACCATATAATCAATGTAAGCAACAACCATATAAAGATAAACATACACAATGACACAATAACACAAGATATGTTAAGTAGGGAACCTCTTGATCAAAGAGTAAACATCAGTGGGAATGATTCCCACAAAAGATGTACTAATATGAAAACTCATTGTGAGAGGATGAAATTTTTTAGGAGTCTTATGAAATACATTCAATACATATGAGTCCTTGTTAGGAGACTTTGAATCCCTGTTAAAAGATTCCAAACCGGGGTTTGACCAAGGCAAACCCCTCAAACAAACAACAAAAACCCTCTTTTTCTTGAAGGTACAGGTGCGAAACTTTGGATTTTAGCTTGGATTCAAATACCCTTTTCGGTGAACTTTCAAGATTTGTGAACAAAGTCAAAGTCAACCTTTAGAATAGGAATGTATCCCTTGACCTTTTATCGGGGTCAAAGACTACTTGCTGTTAGAAAGATAAAAGTTTTCTGGGTTTTCTTCGTCTCAGCGTTTTCAGTTCGAAATAGGTTGCAGAATTGCCTGAAACTACACACAGACATCAGAAATTGACATTTTCTAGATTTTCCCTATGTTGAGGTTAGTATTTGCCTTTCAATTATTTCAAATTTTAAGCACAATTTCATTATAGGAAAATATAAGGTTTTCTTCCTCTTTCATATTCTCTATAGATTGATTCGATTGTGCATTAACCTTTTGGTTGATCAATTTGGATCTCTCCTTTGGGAATTTAGATTTAGAAGTGGATCTCATATTTCCCCCATACATCCTAAGGTGGATACTATTTCACCTTATTCATTTTGGTGAACCTGACATGCTTACCCCTTTCTTTTGTGGATTTAGATGTCCTATTGTGTTATATCTTCCTTTGTATTCCCTTGTGTGTTCACCTTATTCATTTTGGTGAACCCAACAAGCTTACTCTCTTTCTTTTTGGTGTTAGATTTCCTTTTAGATTAGATCTAGTTTATGCTCTTGCATTTTAAAATTCAAAAATACAAAATAAAAATAAAAAATTTATATACATTTCTTACATTTACTATGGGGATTATTAAGATGCTTTGGTGTGTTGTCATGTTCCTTATTACCCTTCTTTTAGCATCTCTTTATAATACCTATGATGTTTATGAGAGTATCATTCACTTCATTATGTTGATGACCCTTCACTTTTCTCTTGCTTATGCTTTTGTGAAGTTGACCGACACTAGTTTGCCTACATTCAAAGCCTTCATTAAAGATTTATGTGGTAGCCTTATTAATCTTTTGGATCATGTGAAGAATTTGGTAGATGATACACCATCTCCTAATCTTCCTAATCTTCCTAATCTTAATCCTATCAATCCTAATCTTAATCCTAATCCTAATCTTAATCTTCCTAATCCTATCCCGATACCTATTTCTCCATCTATTCATCCTTACTCTTCCCATACTTATGATGGGATTCAAGCTATAGTTCAGGATGCAGATGTGCAAGATTTCTTTGATTTACCTTCTCCTCTGATTCATGATGATATTAAAGGAAAGGGTAAATAAATTTTTTCAAAACCTATTATCCCACCTTATACAACTTTTACTCATGAACATGATAAACAATAACCTCCTGTAGAAGCTTTACATAATATGTACACTACCGGATATAATATGGTGACTAAACAAGGTTATAAAGGTTTAGGGCTTGGAGTTAATGAGCATGGTATTAGGTTTCCAATTCATATACCCACTAAACCAGATATGTATGGTGTTGGTTGTTCAAAATCTCAAGTCAAGGTAAGTGATGTTAAACATCATCCTCTTCACATTCCTCTCCCCACACCTATCTTAGATAAGCCTAATACTCGTCAACAAGTGGCTAAGAAGGTATATGTTGAACTAATGAATTCCAAGAAAGAAATATTTAGACTTATGCCAATAGATGCTTTATACAAATATAAATGTCCTTTTCATTATAGCAATACACATTTACTTGTTGATTGTAAACATTTCAAGTTATATGTTAGAGAAAGAGCTACTTTAGGAATTATATCTCACTCTTGTGCAGTTTTACAATTCCTTCATAATTTTTATATAGGGGATTCCCCTCCTTCTGATATAATGTATATGTTCTTCCCCTCTTGTCTCATGACTGGGGGGCAAGAGATGTATTTTCATCCAGTCTCCTAGGATACATTAGGTCCTTTGTAGGGGCTTAATTGGTATTCTTTCTCTCCTCTTTTTCTGTGGTTATTGCATTATATTCATAATCATCCACATAATATTTTTTTTTTTTTTTTTTTCAAGATATCTTTCCCAAGACATTCATTTTGCGAAGGTATCCCTTGTCTCTATCCTTGGGGGGTGAGGTACCTCCTTCTTTCTCTTAGTCTTAGGGAATTTCTTTCCTTAGCTTAGTGGTATTTGTTTATATTGCAATATTATTTCAACATATTGACAGATGTTTTGACTATGGATAACCTTTTTTTTTTTGAGAAGTTGTTGTCCTAAGTCATCACCTCTTCTCTATTTTGCAAATTATGTTCTTTATAAAATCTCACCCTTGATTTGGTGTTAGAGTGTTTCCCTCATTCCAAAGATTCTGCTTCCTCTTGATTGCAAGGGGCTTCATGATTGAATCTTTGTTCCTGTTTTTGAAAGATGATATTTTATCTAAAGCACTCCTCTTTGGTGGGGGTCTTCTTGATAAGATCTTTTTCTTTGAGGATCCTTTTTATGTGAGTGACATATTCTTTTCACAATTATCTATACTCTTGGATGCAGGTGTCAATATCTCTTGCTAAGAATATTGTGTACATTGTTGTAAACATGATATCTCCTTGCATTGTGAAGTAGGTATCCTCTTCCATCTTTGTTCCTACCCTTGGGGGCAAGGATGCCATCTCCTTCCTTTCTATCTTTCTGGGATTCACCTCTTTCCTTGGTTAAGTAGTATCTATCTATTATGTGATATCCAATCATATGTAACAATTTTGGTTTGCATTAAGGATCTATGTCTTTGATAAAAACCTCTTTTGTTGTTTGACATTTGGTTTCTATGGTTGATATCTCTCTCAACTTGGAAATTGAATAGTGTTCTATCCCTCATAAGGATTACCTTTTTTTTCACTTCTTGCATGATATCTCTTATTATTCATCCCTTCCATAGCCTCATAGGAGCCGTGACCTTCTTGGCTTGGATTGGGTGTTGTTTGTGGATATTATCTTGATGTTGAAGAAGGCTTTATCCTTGTTCTTTCCTTTTCCTTAACATGTCAAAATAGTATGTTTTTTTTCCATATTAAGGAGGGGGGCATAAATAGGGTCTCCCTTGTACTATAGTTTTTTATTTTTACATGCTAAATCTTGGAAGGTAATGCACATAAGTTTCTAAATCCTAAAAAGACATGCATCTTTATGCTAAATCTTCCGAAGGTAATGCACATAAGTTGCTAAATCCTGAGGAGACATGCATTTTTCAAAATTTTTCAATATGCTAAATCTTGGAAGGTAATGCACATAATTTGCTAAATCTTGAAGGGACATGCATTTCCAATTCCAAATATGCTAAATAATTTAAAGGTAATGCACATAAGTTGCTAAATCCTGAAGGGACACACATCTATATGCTAAATCTTTCGAAGGTAACATACATAAGCTGCTAAATCCTGAGGAGACACGCATTTCATATTCATTGTGATACAAGAAGGTGGATCTATGGGTATTCCAGAAGTCATCAGAAGACACATTACAATTGCAAGAACAGTTTATGGGTGAACCTATTGGGCTCTCCCTCCAGGGTGATTCATGGTAAGGTGGGCATCTTACTAGGTGAGGTAATCACATTTTTCCTTTCTCTCTTTTTCGCTTTCATGCTAGTAGGACTGGATCATGAAGCTATGTTATTTATAGTGTTTCTCTTATCTTTCTTATGTAATAATTTATGCTTTTATGATAACTTTCCAAATATGATATTAGTATGAGAAGTGTTTCTTAGTAAGGTTTCTTGTGCTAGTTGATTTGGGTTTGTTTTAGTACTAACCCCTCTTTTGTGTCTTTTTTCCTTTTTTGTTTTTGCACCCTCATGCATGTGTGTTTAGTTAGAATCCTTAGCCTGGGGGCTTGTGTACCTAGCTAAGTGTCATTCTATCTCATTTCAAATCCACTGGGATCTTTTCTCTCTTCTACTTTACCAAGAGTTTGCATCGAATCCATACTCTTGCTAAAGTGGGGGCTTAATGTATCATCTTAAAATGGAAGCACTTCCATGTTAAGAGCACTTAGCCCTCTGAGTGAGTGGTCTAGGTCATGTCAGGCACCTTGAATCAACCCTTTTCTTGGATCTGACTTGTTCTCCTCATTCTGCTTCTATCTGTCCCTGTTTTCAGAATATTTTTGCATTCCTTGGCATTATGGATTGAGGTCCTGAGGTTTTTGACCTCAAGGTAAAAGTTGACCTTGACTTTGACCTAGGTTAGGGTTGACCTTGACTCTGAACTAGGGTAGATTCAACCTCATCCTTGACCCACATTTCAAATTTTAAGTTCCCATGATTTTTGGGTGTCGGGTTTTAGACATATTTGTTTTCCTACCTCCGGGTCGGCCATTTCGGGTTTCGGAATGGTAAATCCTTAAATTAAATTTAATATGGGTCCATTTCTAGGGGTTAAGGTTAATTGTGATTTAATTCCCCAATGTTGGCCTTCTCTAGAGGTTTGTGCCCTAGTTCACTATAAAAGGATGCCTTCCTCTCTCATTTTCACATCTCATCTCAAGTAATTTCATGAGCATTCAAGAAAAGGTCAAGCAAGCATTTTCATCAAGCATTTTCAAGGAAGCATTCAAGTCCTCTTCTCAATTCAAGTTCTCCATTGAAGATCAAGGATTCAAGCATTCAAGCCTTTGAAGGGATTTGGTTCAAACATGCAAGATTCATCATTCAAACCCTAGATCTAGCCATCATGATGGTGTGATCTTCCTTCAAGATCCTTTGTTCATCTTCTAGATCTATTCATTCTTCCATCAAGGTGGATTCCAAGCATACAAGCATGGACGTTTTGTATTTACTTTCATGGTTTTGATTTACATTTTCCATTGTTGTGTTCAAGCTTTCATATCAATACATTTGTTTACATTCGAAATACAATTGCATATCTATTGAATTGCATAGCTTCATTTTTAGATCTACTTCTACTACTTGCTAGCATTCTCATTTCAATTTCAATATTAAGGTTGATTCCAAATCGGGGTTTGACCAAGGTGAACCCCTCAAATAAACAACAAAAACCATCTTTTTCTTGCAGGTACAGGTGCAAAACTTTAGATTTGAGCTTGGATTCGAATACCCTTTTCGGCTAACTTTTGAGATCTGCGAACAAAGTCAAAGTCAACCTTTAGAATAAGAATGTAGCCTTTAAACTTTTATTGGGGTCAAAGACTAGACCTGTTGTCAGAAACATAAAAGTTTTCTAGGTTTTCTTCGTCTCGACGTTTCCAGTCCGAAACAAATTATAGAATTGCCCGAAACTACACACAGACATCATAAATTGGTATTTTCTAGATTTTCCCTATTTTAAGGTTAGTATTTGCCTTTCAATTATTTAAGATTTCAAGCACAATTCCATTATAGGGAAATATAAGTTTCTCTTCCTCTTTCATATTCTCCATAGATTGATTCAATTGTGCATTAACCTTTTGGTTGATCAATTTGGATCTCTCCTTTGGGAATTTGGATTTAGAAGTGGATCTCATATTTCCCCCATACATCCTAAGGTGGATACTATTTCACCTTATTCAACTAGATCTTTGCAATTCACATATCCTCTTACAATATCATCTCTCTTTTTCATATATTAAAATTAAGAAAACAATCCTTCCTTTATACCACACTCAAGTAATTAAAAATGAATCGACATACAAGGATTAACCAATTACAAAATATAAACCTTTACATGTTACATAATATTTCATAATTACATAAAAACTATCAGCTTCTAAATATAATAAATCTTCAAATGTGCGACCTCTGACTATGCTGTCTCATCCAAGTCACCAACAAAGTGTCTTCATCAACTGTACAACTTTGCATGCCTAGATTCTATCCCGATTAGGAGATATCATCCAGTTACCACAAGCCGCTTCTCAGGAACACTGCTTGAATACTACTTCCACTGAATTACACATAACTATCATGAATAATTGAATTTCTGTATGTGCTCTTGACCACGATCTCAGGACAAAATATAGAGTAAGTCCTAAACTTCGCATAGCTTGATTTCCAATATTCCATATGCACTAATTCAAACACTGTCTGCTTCTCTACTAATCTCTAGTAGATCACTGTGTTGACATCAATGACAATCACAGTCATGAATACAACTACAACTGCTACAAAATGGCTCTGAATACTCCCCCATAGGATGTATTCAACATTCATTCCTAACAATCTCCCCCATTGGCATTCATGGCAGCATAGATGAAAAAGCATCCAAGTTCCATAAATACCAACTTGCAACACTACTATTCTGAAATGTTTTCAATTCCTCTTCATCAATCAAATCTTGCTTCATTTTCCTATTCAATTCTTCTCATCCCAATCAATGGATCTTTTTCATGTATTCTTCTCCCCTATTGACATCAATGATAGTAAAGCATCAATATGTCAATCTGATTCAAATACCTCTCAATGTCAAAAGATACTATTTCAGAAATTACATTCACAAGAGTCCTTTATGACTCAACTCAAACACACATACTCCCCCATAGAGGAAGTACCAGCATACAATCCAAAAAAGATGGAGCTCTTATACCACTGGACTGATGCAATAATCTGGACCACTTCTCAAAAGCAGGCTGGGGCATAACCCCAAGCATACCTCTCAAATACTCAAATGTATCTTTAGGTAAGTGCTTTGTAAATATATCTGCAATCTATTCTTTTGTACTTATATACTCAAGTCTAACTTCTTTTTCTGTAACTTTCTCTCTTACTGCATGATAATTAATTTCTATATGCTTTGTCTTTGAATGCAATACATGATTCTTTGACATACTTACTATACTGGTGTTATCACAGTGTATGATAACAGGCTCATCAAAATTGATTCCAATATCCTTCAACATTTGTTTCATCCATATTATCTGATTACAATTGTTTGCTGCTGCTACATATTCTACTTTTGCTGTGCTCATAAATTTGGTAGCTACTTCCTCATCAAATTCTACCAGCTTTAAGAAATACCCAAGTCATCCACAAGCATGGAATCTACAGACTGCTTCTACATCAGTGAGCAGAATGGTGTGGACCACTGGCTCATGATGCATCAACTTCCCTCCCATTGTTCCAAATTCTTTCTCTGAATTCCTTCTACAATTTTCCAATTTACAATTTTTCTCTGCTCTGAAATTTCCTAATTCCTCAATTCCTTTTGAAATACCCTAAAATTAAGCTCCTATCTGCACTTCAAACTATAGATTTCCTTGCAATCTCTATGTTACATTTTTGAAAAATGAGCAATAATGACACTTTACGATAATGAATTATAGCTTTAAATGCAATTAACTTCCACATAACTTGATTATGTCATCTTAGTGTTACATCAAGTCATAAATCATGGATAATTTGGGGATTGAGGTATGATGCTTGTGCAAAAAATAAAAGGACTTAATAAAACATAAGTACAAATTTGAACTGACATACAATATTTCTAGGAATGATGGGTATAACAATAGTGACTTAATAAATTAATATACTTCCCTTCCCCCTACAAAATTAAGACAAGTGTCTACACTTGTCATTCTTAGCATGGGGTAGGAAACTGGCATAATGCCAAATTATAAATATATGTAGTATTAGATATAATTATTGAAACGTGTGTGCTAAAAGTGGAAAAGATTGAAGAGTTGTACCTATCATTATGTTTCCAAATGCATGAAAAGGTGATGAGAATGGAAATCGACATCAAAGGAATGTGTGTTGTAGATGTATGCATTAGCTAATTTGATATTTATTGGGAACATAGAAATATAGAAAATGTGATGACGTGGATGGAAGGTAGAGAAGTGGAGTGGGTTGTAAAGAAGAATTTAGAAAGTGAATGGAGAATGGAACTTAATTGGAAATGAAGTGTTTATTATGAGCATATCCGATAGGATTTAAGTTGAAGCTGCATGAAGAAGGTTGGTACCTTTTGCTGAAGGAAGTATTACCTATTGTAGGTCTAGTGTATTGTTTCTGAATTGCTTCAGGAAATGATTATTTGTCTTTGGCTGATGGTATAAATGAATTCTATGACCATTGACCACTAGTTTGAAAGTAACTACATTAATTATTGTGAGTTAACTACTCCATTGTCGAAGACATGATCTATTTCGTATGGTCCTAACCACCTTGTTTGTAATTTGCCTAGTATTTCTTGAAATCTTGTATCAAATAGTAGTGCTCAATCACCTCCTAAAAAGTGCTTGTCCTTTATCTGGGAGTCATGCCACTTCTTCCTTTGTTTCTGGAATATCTCTATTTTCTCCAATGCAGATTTTCTCATCTCATCCAAAGAGTTGAGATGTAGCAGAGGGTCTCGCTGTGCCGCAGGAAGATCAATGTTTAGCTTCAGGGTCATATGCAATGTTTTATGCTCAAATTCAATGGGAAACATGGATTCTTTCCCATAGAGAAATTCAAATGGATTGAATCCTATAATTGTCTTCCATGTTGTTCTGTAAGCCCATATTGCTTCTGGAAGGTGGCTGCTCTAGTCTCGGTGGTTTAGTTAAACTATTTTTGTGAGAATTTCTTCAATTTCTTTGTTGGCGACTTCTGCCTGACCATTTTCTTGTGGGTGGTAGGGACTGGACTTCTTGTGTTTGATGTTATACTCATTTACGAGGTCTATGATTAGGGTGGCTATGAATTGTGCTCCTTGATCTATTACTAGCTTTCTCGGCATGCCATAGTGGGTTAATATTTATTCATATAGGAACTCTACTACTTTGTTATTACGTGCATGCTTCATTTCCTTGACTTCAACCCATTTGGTTACATAGTCTGAGCATACTAGAATGTATGACTTTCCATTAGATGGAAGGTCTATAAGACCAATAAAATCCATGCCCTATTTATCAAATGGTGTGACAACCACTTATGGATGTAGAGGCATTTCATCTGATTTTGTAGGATGACCCATCCATTGGCATTTATCACATTTCCTAGTGTAGTTTGCTGCATCTTTATGAAGTGTGGGCCAGTAATAACCTGTTGTCAATATTTTCATAGCTATCCTTTTAGCTGCAAAGTGTCCTCCATAGGGCTTATCATAAAAAACATGGAGGATATCATAATTTTCATCTTCACGTACGCACCTTCTCATGACCTGGTCAGGACCAGTATAGAACAATGTATTATCAATCTAAGAAAATTGAAAACTTTTCTCAACAAGTAGTTTTCTTTCCTTAGGAGAGAAATCTGTAGGCATCTTGTCAACTATAAGGTAATTGGCTATATCTGCCTACCATAGGCTTTTGACAGCAATATGAAACAAATGTTCATCAGGTAATGTATCATCTATCATAGAGGTATCAATGTCATCATTCTGGAGTCTTGATAAATAATCAACTGCAATATTTTCTTTACCTGGCTTGTCAATTATTGTTAGATCAAATTCCTGTAAGAGAAAAATCCATCTTGCTAACCTTCCTGAGATGACAGGTTTGTTCATAAGATATTTTATGGCTGCATGGTTAGTATGAACAAAGATTCTATATCTTGTTAGTATGAATAATTCTTAGGATAGTCGGCCTTAAGGGATAAATTTTTGGAACCTTCTCTGGCAGTGGAAATTTCCTATATAAGAAAGGTCTATAGTGTTGTCTACGACAGTTTGGGGTAGATCTAGGTAATGATTCAAGGCTTCATCCTACATAATATTGTAAAGGAAAATGCCCATGTGGCTTTGCATATTGTAATTCTGAAATTTTTAATTCCATATTTGTGGAGATAATAAGAAGCCCATTTTCTATTCTTGCAAATTGTTATTGTTTCTCTATTTCTATTATGTGTTTGTGGTATTAAGGGGAGCACCCTTCATCACTTTCACATTATTTTATGGCACAAAATTAGTACTACCTATTGAGGTAGAAGTACCACCTCTCAGTGTTTCCCTACAAGGACTCATAATTGATGAAGATTACCAATTTTTAGAATCCAAGAATTAGAGCTGCTTGATGAGAGGAGGAAAGAAGAATTTTCTTACATTATAATCCATGAATCATCTAGGTATAGCCACATTTACTCATACTTGAAAGACTAAATCATTCCTAATGACTTATCTAGAAATGAAAAAAGGAACCTTATAAGAAACACATCACATTACTTGATCATCGCTAATGACCTATATAAGTGAGGGATAGATGGTACTCTTCTTAGGTGTCTAGAATGAGAAGAGTTCAAGTGTACACTAAAGGAAGTCCATGAAGGTATTTATAGATCTCATTAAAATGGTCTCTTATTGGGCAAGAAACTCCTAAGGGTCAAATACTATTGAACCAATATGGAAAAAGATGCTATCTAATTTTCTAAATCTTGCAAGAAGTGCCAGATGCACGATAACCTGATTCATGCTCTTGCTAGAGAGTTATTTCCCTTTATCACTTACTAGCCCTTTCAACAGTGGGAATTTGACCTTGTGGGCCAAATCTATCCTAATTCATCTAATGTACATAGGTATATTATCACAGCCATGCAGTATTTCATGAAGTGGTTTGAAGCAATTCCACTCATCAAGGTGACTCGAAAACAAATGTCCATGTTCATTCTTAACTATATCATCTATAGTTATGCGATACCCTCCTCAATTTTGACAGATAAAGAAGGACACTTCAAAAACTAGGATATGGATGAACTATGTGAGAAGTTACATATAACATAGAACTTTTCTTCCACCTACTTCCCATAGGGTAATGGAAATGTTGAAGCATCAAACAAAATAATCCTTAAAATATTACACAAAACAGTGAGAAAATCAGGTAAAGCTTGGCATCTATAGTTAAATCCATCATTGTGGTCTTATTGCATGAGTATCAGAACACCAATAGGGGTGACACCTTTTACATTATTGTATGGCACAAAAGTAGTACTTCCTATTGAGGTAGAAGTACCATCTCTCAGGGTTTCCCTACAAGGACTCATAATTGATGAAGATTAAAAGATTTTCAAAATCCAAGAATTAGAGCTCCTTGATGAGAGGAAGAAAGAATAATTTGACCATCTAAGGGTCTATAAAAAGATAATATCTCAAGGCTATAACAAGAAAGTAAAACATAGTGAATTCTAGGTAGGAGATCTAGTACTTCGAGAAAATCCAAAAAATAAACAAAATCATGAGCATAAGGGAAAGTTTAAACCCAACTAGCTAGGTCACTTCATGATTAATGCAACATTAAAGTATCGAGCTTATCAAATATCAACTCAAGAACAAGATCTTCTCATGGACCCCATCAACACTATCCACCTAAAAAAATTCTATAGCTAGACAGTCTCAGAATCAACAGCTCCTGTATAGAGAAAATGTTCTTAGAAAAATTCCCAAAATAGTAAAAAGAAGAAAAATCTAAAAAGAACACATAAAGTCCTAAAAAAATCATTATCTTGGTGAAAAATTAGCAATAGGTGCCTTGATAATAGCAAAAATACAAAAAATCTAAAAAATACAAAAAATAAAAAAAGTGAAAAAGAGCAAAAAAAGAAAAAAAGAAAAGAAAAATGTGCCTTGGTGAAAACCTAGTAAATAGGCGCCTTGGTAGAAAAAATATAAATAAAGGCCAAGTGGTGAAAACTTGGTAAACAAGCATCACTTGTAATCGGTGCTCCATCTATCAATACATAGCTTGGCTATTATGCCTTAATGGAATACCCTAGTCATTCTCGTAAGCTTGCACATCTAAATTGTTCTGTGTAGCACCATCATGGATTGGAGTCAGTCCCTATCTTGGTTATAGGTACTCGCATCTCACTAGGGGAAACTACACTATCATATTTAGTCAACCATGTCCCTCTTGTTAGAGTCAGTTGTCTAGAAAGTTTGCAACTTCCACATCGGTGTTTCTCAACACCTAAATCAACAGTGTTTCTCAACACCTAAATCAACAGTGTTTCTCAACACTACCTATATTTGGACACATCTATGTTTCTAAACACACATCGGATAAACATCAAAACCTTACAAACCTAAATAATAAAATTTGACACACAATAATGTTGTCTATTATCATTGATTTTCTCTTATTGTGTTTTCCACATGACTCAAGGATGACTGGGGGAAAAATAAATTTTATTTGGTTTCTACTCATCATTATGGTTCCAATGATTTGAAAAACATCAAATAAACTGGGTGTCTATGGTAAGAGCCTCCATTTCATGTGGTATGTTGCACATACCTTGACTCATTTTATTTGAACACTAAGGCGAGGTTGGAATTATCTCTTTTTTTTATTATTAATCTATTTTTTCATGCAAGCATGCACTCAAAGTGATGTTGGATCTAAATTCCTTGATACTGGTACAACCTTGCAATATTAATTGGAAATAATGCTTAGGTCATCTCAGCTCTTGTGCCTTGATGCTTGCATTTATTTTCCAAATTTCATTATGATGAAAGTCATATTCATACTCTCATGGTAGAAGTGGCACTAGTAAGAGTTGTATTGACTCCGATGTTTGAAAACTCTCAATGATGATAAAATAACAAGAAAAATGGATTGGTGACTTGTGTTGTAGATTTCATCTCATCCTAGGATTGCATTCTTAGTCTTAATTTTGCATGGATTATTTGAGCTAGGTAATCTTCCATCTTGAACATGATCTGATGTCAATCCTCACCTCAACGGTCAACTAAAAAATCATTATCTATGGCCTAATCAACATATATCAAATGAGCTAAACACATCACCTAAAAAAGAAGGGTTAGAAACATATATTACCACATCAAATGGGTATATAAAGAGAACCAAGTCCTAAATTGTCATTCCATTTAAACATATAAATAAAAACTTATGATATCATGCAAGAGAGAAGATGCTATAAATTACATCATCATCATGATATCATGTTGGAAAATAAAGATAAATCCATAATACTGAAAGAATAGTGCAAAAATTAAAGGACATCCATGGCTATCTGCAATAGTGTAAAATATGAGCATCCATGATGCAACAACAAGTAAAGACCATCAAAGAGAGTTATTGATCACATTATCATAACCAAAAAGATGTAAGTAATAAATATAACAAATGCATCAACAAGAATATCATAAAGAAAATGCAACTATTTATACAAAGAAGGAGATGCTAATAATCAAGAAGAATAGGAGATAACAAACACATAGAACCATCGAATAAGTATATCTCATATATCATAAATATATCAATGATGAATAAAATGGGATCTCAAAATAATGGAGGTATTAGTATATCAAAATCAATGTCAAGCTACATCAAGTGTGAGTCCAAAATCAATAGGAAGAGGGAAGATAGAGGAAGGGAATCAAGACTCACTCCCACCCTCAGCACCATCACGAGGAGGGGGAGGAGGTGGCATGCCATATTTGGTAGGAAGAGGAGGGATAACACCCTTTGACTTGGAAAAAAATGCAGAATAAGATGGAGCTCTATTTTTGATAGGCATGACACCAATATATAGAGCATAATAATATACCACTCTGGCTCCATGATATGTAGTAGTATGTTGCGTCTAGTCTCTACTAGTGTACGACTCCTGAATCTTGTGGCCTCTCTTAGTGAGATGTGATTGGGCTACTACAAGTTGTGAATAGGTAGCCATAAACTAAGATTGGGAAGCTACTAACTGAACCTGCAACTACCTCACCTTGCATCTCAAAATAATGATAAGATCCCATGCAAGTGCATCTCCTCTAGGTGCCTTAGTTGCTGCTACCTCTGGTATTGGACCCTCAATTATAGGTGCCTCCATAGTAGGTACATTGTTGATAATAGGTGCATCACCAGTAGCCTCATGTCCTACAATATTAATGGGTAGACCCTATCTATCTCTATGGAGAAGGTGACCCCTATCCACCCAACAATGAACTAGTCTCTCAATATCCTCCTTTGCAGCCTCCATCTTGATGTCTTCTATGATGCCCAAACCAACTTCTCCTAGTGTACCACCCTCTCCTCTCCTCTATGGCTAACCTATAGGTGGATGGCTAGTGCTAGGACTAGTACGACCTATAGATGCTCTCCCCTGTGCTCTACCTTTCCCCTACCTTGTACTCTACCCAAAGGCTCATCCTCCTCATTTAATCATAGTGCAAAATCAGTAGGATTTGTGAAACAAGGCCAAGGGTGTGTTATGATATGTTGTATATAGGCTTCTATAACTCTGACATTAGTAATATCTGGGAGGTACTCCTACTGTGTGACCTGAAGATCTATAGCCTCATGTACTGTGAGGGGATAAGATAGTTGTGGCCCCCATACCTATGCCTCCTCATCAGTATAATGCACATAGGCTATGAACTCTTGGGAAATAGTCTTCTATCGACTGAACTATTTCCATACATGTGTAATTTAGAAAATTTCTCGACAATAGGTGAAGACCTACCAATCAAGGGATAACTATATAATTTAAAGGATAATTCATGATGAGCATACAACCATCACTTAGTACCAATGTAAGGCCTCCAAATGAATATAGAAATGTCATCTAACTACTGCCTCTAGTAGTCAATCTTTCACAGATTGGGCTGGTGAACATAATCTATATACCTGAAAAATATAAGGCTAACCCATGCCATAGGAAACCTCAGTGACTGGAAAAGATATGGGAAGATTCTCCTAAGCCCAAATATAAAGAATGAAAAATCCTATGGCCATACTCCTACCACAATGATACACCACCTCGCAGAGCTCTTTGTACACATAACATAATAAATATGTGCCCCACAAAAATATTCTAGGTTTGGTGATCATGTCCAAAAGAATACGACCCCAACCACACAATAATCCTTGCTAGCTATGATCGGGAAATAGAACACAACCAATCAAACTTGCTAGAATGCACACTAAGGGATACTCTTCCCCATACCATGTCACCATATAGTCCCAAGTGATATGTCGGTCCAAAATAGTATCATATGCAAATATCCATCATAGAGTTGCAATTCCCTGTGCAGGGTCCTGATTATAGTAAACTAAATCTCTAGAGATGGGGATCCATAGAATTTGGTATACGTCCTATGGCATCATAGTGATCTTTTCAATTGGGAGGAGGAAGGTACTATTCTTAGAGTGAAACCTTTCAGCAAGTGTAGTGAGTAACTCGTGATTAACACAAATATTGGGCATGGTGGCGAGCTTACCCAGCTCACACTACTCAATACTACAATATCCTGACAAAAAAATGATGAACTAATCTCAATTCCTGAGGGTAGGAACATCTAAATTGAGGATTTTCTAGTCACTCCTGTATCAAAAATAATTAAAAGCATCAATACTTGATAAAAATCTTGCAAAATATCAGGTCCTGCCATTTTCAAAAAGTGGTTATAATAGAAAAAATAGAGCTACGGTTAGAAAGTTATGGCCTTCGAAAGTTGGGATACCTAAAACCATATTTTGTAATTCTTTTGGAGCTGACCCTATATAAAATAAAATGAAAATAAAATAATTATTAGGATAGTCAGCCTAAAGGGATAAATTTATGGAACCTTGGGTGGTGGAAATTGCCTATATAAGAAAGGTCTGTAGTGTTATCTAGGCATTTAGGGGTAGATCTAGGTAATTATTCAAGGCTTTGTCCTACAGAATATTGTAAAGGAAAATGCCCATGTGGCTTTGCATATTGTAATTTTGAAATTTGTAATTCCACATTTGTGGAGATAATAAGAAGCCCATTTTCTATTCTTGCAAATTGTTGTTGTTTATCTGTTTCTATTATGTGTTTGTGGTATTAAGGGGAGCACCCTTCATCAAGTGGTATAAGAGTGGGAGTTCCCGAGTGTGTAGATAGATTACTGACTGTGAGGCAGTTTTCACCAGGATTGTGGTTAGGGTTTTAGCGAGCAGCGTGAAAATGCCTCCACAAAGGGAACATGGCAAAAGAGTTGGTGGTGTGACACCTAAGGTTAGAGTTCTCTAGAGACAAGTGTGAGCATTGTAAGAAGAGATTCCTAGAGGAATGAATCTTAATATTAGAGATGAAAGCGAGGATGAAGCTGAAGAAGGAAATTCTAATCAAGAAGGAGAAGGTGAAGTTATGAACCAAGAGGAAGAAAGGCTTTTTCGGGCCATTTTCAAGATCGGGAAAAGACCTAAGATTGAGGTTCCTACATTTTTAGGAAATCTTAACCTAGAGGAGTTGATCAACTAGATAAATGAATTAGAAGAATATTTTGAATATGAAGACACCAAGGATCCTGATCGGGTCAAGTTTACGAAGGCCAGACTGAAGGGTCATGCAAAGATATGGTGGCAAGAGATTCAATTGGAGTGAAATAGAAGAGGAAATGATATAATCACAAGATGGGATCAGATGGTGGATAAATTGAATTGATAGTTCATTCCTATTGATTATGAGCTTGACCTGCTGAAGAAAATGCAAAGTTTGAAGCAAGCAGGAAGATCCGTTCAGGAGTATACAAAGGAGTTCTATCGAATCCTCATCAGAATAGGCCATGTGAAAGCTGATAAGGAGAAAGTTACCTGTTACCTTAATGGGTTGGGGCTGAGCATTTAGGAGGAGTTGAATTTGGTTCGAATGAACAGTATTGAAGAGGCATACTAGTCTACCCTAATAGTAGAGGAAAAGCTGAACAACAAGTTTGAGAGTAGAAAAAATAGAAGAGGTCATGGTGGAATATCTGATGGATGGTCATATGGAG
This sequence comes from Chamaecyparis obtusa, assembly GCA_027943335.1. Lineage (NCBI taxonomy): Eukaryota > Viridiplantae > Streptophyta > Pinopsida > Cupressales > Cupressaceae > Chamaecyparis > Chamaecyparis obtusa. The sequence continues at coordinate 193,964 of BSBK01000860.1, forward strand.
GCTGAAATGAAGATCCGAAAAAGAAAGATGAGGCCAGTAGCAGTCAAAATTAGAGAGGAAACAATTCCAATTGTTTCCATGATCAGAATAATAGAGATCATAGAGGAAGAGGAAGAGGACAAGGTTGAGGAAGAGGAGGCTTCCGTGAAACATTTTTTCACTGTGGAGGTCATAGGGCATATGAGTGTCCTCAATGCCAAGGAAGGATAGATAAAAGAACTAAAGGCCAAGCTAGAGTTGCACATGTAGATGAAGATGCCAGATCATCACATTCTGAAGATGCTGAAAGAGGAGAAATGCTAATTAACAGAAGAGTCTTGCTGAGTGGTGAGAATGAACCTGAACAAAGGAGGAGCCTGTTTCACACCAGGTTTGAGTGTGAAGATAAGTGTTGTGATGTGATTATTGATAGTGGAAGCACTAATAATTTGGTGTCAAAAGAGATGGTCACAAAGTTAAAGCTCAAGAGACAAAAAAATCCACATCCATACTGGATTGCCTAGGTACAGGATGACCACAAGGTCATGGTCAGTGAGTAGTGCCTAGTAAGGTTCAAGATTGATAGATACCATGATGAGGTACTATGTGATATCATACCTATGGATGCATGTCATATGCTATTGGGTAGACCATGGTAGTTTGATAAATGTGCTATACATGATGGTCATGCAAATACCTATTCCCTAACAAAGGATGGAGTGTGACATAAGCTAAAGCCATTGAAGGAGACATAAGAAAAGGTATGTGGTAATGCAAGAATAAGTTTTGTTGATGGACAAAAATTCCTAGAGGGTATGAGGCATGAGCATGTGTGTTTTACTTTAATTCCAAAAGTTGGTAAAGAGGAAGTAGAAGATGTACCTGTAGAAGTTACAGATTTGTTGAATATGTTTTAGGATATTGTATCCGATAATGTACTTGATGGATTAACACTGGTAAAGAAGATCAGTTATTAGATGGACTTGATTCCAAGAGTTAGTTTTCCAAATAAGGCAGCACATAGAATGACACTAGCAGAAAGTGAAGAGTTGAACAGACAAGTACATGAGTTATTATAGAAGGGGGTTGATTCGAGAGAGCTTGAGTCCATGTGCTGTACCAACAGTATTAGCACCAAAGAAGAATGAAGAATAGAGGATGTGTATAGATTCTAGGGCAATAAACAAGATCACAATCAAGTATAGGTTTCCATTGCCACGAATGGATGATATTATGGACTGTTTGAGTGGAGCTATGTATTTTTCAAAGATAGATCTGAAGAGTGGATATCATCAGATTTGGATTAGAGAAGGAGATGAATGGAAGATTGCCTTCAAGAAAAAAGAAGGACTGTATGAGTGGTTATTCATGCCTTTTGGGCTCACCAATGCACCGAGAACATTCATGCGGCTCATGAACGAGGTTCTGAAAAAATTTCTGAGTAAGTTTGTCATTGTTTACCTAGATGATATTTTGATCTTTAGTAAGACATTGGAGGAGCATATGATGCATATTCGTATGGTGTTTGAGAAGTTGAGGGAAGAGAAATTGTTGATTAATTTGAAGAAGTGCAGTTTTGTGAAGGAGTTAGTGTATTTGGGATTTGTAATTTCTACAGAAGGTCTAAAAATGGACCCAAAGAAAGTGCAAGCTATCCTTGAATGGCCTACTCCAAGGAGTGCTACTGCGGTAAGATCTTTTCATGGTTTGGCTAGTTTTTACAGAAAGTTTATTAGAAGTTTTAGTAGTATTTGTGGACCCTTCACTAAAACAATGAGAGGGGATAGAAAAGCATTTAAGTGGACTAGAGGGGCAAAAAAGAGTTTTCAATTGTTGAAATAAAAAGTTATAGAACAACCTATTTTAGCACTTCTAGATTTTAATAAGGTGTTTCAAGTAAATTGTGATGCTAGTGGTACTGCAATAGGAGCTGTTATGAGTCAAGAAGGTAAACCTATTGCTTAATTAAGTGAGAAGTTAAATGATGCCAAGAGAAAGTATTCTCTTTATGATCAGGAATTTTATGCTATAGTTCAGGCATTAAAGAAGTGGAGACACTATCTACTTCCTAAAGAGTTTTTTTTGTATATTGATCATCAAGCTTTGTAATATTTGAATAGTCAAGGAAATTTGAATCAAAGATATTTGAAATGGGTTGAGTTTTTGTAGAGCTATACATTTGTTTTAAAAAATAGGAGTGGAAAATCTAATAGAGTTGTAGATGCACTTAGCAGAAGGCAACTATTGCTGATAGAGATGTAGATTGAGGTGGTTGGGTTCAAGGAACTCAAGAATTTGTATCTGGAGGATCTTGATTTTGGTGAAGCTTGGAAAGCTTGTAAAGAACTTGTTACTCTAGACATAACGAAGTGGTTGGATTTCATCATCTAGGATAGTATGTTATTCAGAGGGAGTCAATTGAGCATTCCACGAAGTTCTATGATGGAGAATCTCATCAAGGAGAAGCATAGCAGAGGATTGGTTGGACATTTTGGTCATGATAAAACCCTTGCTTTGGTTAGTGAAAATTGTTATTGGCCACAGTTGCAGCAAGATGTCAAGAAGTTTGTAAAGAGTTGCAGAGTATGTCAGATGTCAAAGGGAGTAAAGTATAATATAGGGTTGTATCAACCATTACCTGTACTAGAGAAGCCATGGGAGGATATCAGTATATATTTTGTTCTTGGTTTACCAAGGACTCAGTGGTGTTAGGAATAAGGTGTCTCAACCTTGGATAATTCCTATTCTTATTATTTGTTTTGTAAATGTATTTTTTGCAAATAATGTAATTAAGTGTGAGTGTACATGTCTAGTTGGCATGTTGATGTGTCACTCCACTTGATGTGTCGGTATCTTGTGCGTAAGGAGATCATGACTGAAATGGTCATGATGGATTCCTATGACGCGTAAGAACTATTTAAGGAATGTGCTATGATAGGTGTAAGAGCATCTTATGACTTGGGCCTATTTGGGCGCCCAAGAAGAAGTGGTTGGTGTGTGTAAGAGAATATGCCAGAAATAGGTTGGTATGATAGATTCTCTTACACTTCTCTTGTGAGCGTTATTTTTGGCAGATTCTATGACAAGTTGTCATAGTCTATTCTAGAGATGGATGCCTATTCTTGGGATTGCATGTAACAACTGTGTACATGTGGCTTTGTGCATGGGTCTTGGTGGTTGTACCTATTTTTGGGTCCAGAGGAGTCTATATATATGATGCTACTCCTATGGGAGAGATATAATAGAAATTTAAGTCTTGTTGGCTTTGTCTCTCATTTCTTGAAAGAACTTGCATTGCAAGTGTATTGTAATCTTTGTGTTGAAGATAATACATTGTGCAGGTTTTGGAGTGCTGGGGTTTTTTACCGAAAGGTTTTCCCTAGGGTATATCATTGTGTCATTCTCTATTTTTCTGTATGCATTGTATGTGGTTGCAATATCCTTGTTAAAGTAGTTAACGAATTTGAAATTGTAAGGATTTATAAGAATTTGCACAATACTCTCCTATAGAGATTAGCGTAGGAAGCTATTTTCGCACCTGAGTTTCCTTACAAGTGGTATCAGAGCTTGATCAACTTTTGATCCTAGTTGTTGGGTAGGGTTTTTTGAGCTAATCTCAAGTTTGAGTGGGAGTTTTTTGCAGAGCATTCTGAATCTTATTTGCAGATTGAGATGACAAGTTGATCATATGGAAGAATAGAGGTGGAGAAATTTAATGGCACTAATTTTGAGTTGTGGAAACTCAAGATGGAAGACATGTTGGAAGATTGTGACCTATGGGAAGTGACTTCAAGTGCTACAAGACCAGCAACTATAGCTCAAGCAGATTGGGATATCAAAGACCATAAAGCTAAGGGTCTCATAAGACTCGGTTTAACCGATGCAGTCCTTCTGAATGTTCTAGATGAGAAAACTGCAAATAGTTTGTGGGAAAGACTTGCGGCCGTGTATCAGGCCAAATCTCTGGTGAACAAGTTGTTCCTGAGGAAGAAGTTGTACTCTCTATGAATGGAGGAAGGTGGATCCTTAACGGATCATTTAAATGCATTTAATCTGCTAGCTGCACAATTGACATCAGCTGGTGTCAAGTTAGAGGAGGAGGATCGTTGCTACACACTTTTGTGTTCTTTACCAGATTCATGGGACCATATTGTGATGGCTCTCGGAAGCACGTTAGTCACCTTCAAAATGGATGATGTGGTGTCTTCGCTGCTATCAGAGGAGATGCAGAGAAAGGCTTCTGTTTCAGAAAAAGAAGCCCTTGCTGTTCGTGGGAGATCCACTGAGAGAGGGAAGAAAAATGACAATAAGTCTGACAAAGAGGGTAGATCCAAATCCCGTGGGAAGTCAAAGACTTCCAATAAGTCCAAGGCAAAATGTTGGAACTTTGATAAATCTGGGCACTTCCATAAAGACTGCAAAGAGCTAAAGAAGAAGAAGAAAGGTTCTGATTCAGCTTTAGAAAGATCTCAAGAAGATGGCAATGCATTCATCGTAGCTTTGGCAGCCCATGCATCTGATGATGTGTGGTTGGTTTACTTGGGTGCATCTTTTCACATGACCTCTCATCAAAACTGGTTCTCAAAATATGAAGAGTTTGATGGTGGAAAGGTGTACTTGGGTGATGATTCTCACCTAATAGTTGGACGCGGAAGGGTAACTATCAGATTTCTTGATGGACGAGTAAAGGGAATCAATGGAGTTATGCACATTCCAGGTTTGGCATGAAACCTATTATCTGTAAGTATGCTGAATGATGTAGGTGTGCAAGTTATTTTTTCAAAAGAAGGATGCAAGATGATGAGAGGATCGATAGTGCTTGCAAGGGGTACTAGGAGAGGTACCTTATTTCAGCTAGATGCATGTATTCCTCTATGTAATAGTTCTTCATCCTCACCATCTGAACAAGTAGTGAAGAAGTCTGTGGCTATTGGTTCCGATGGTAGTGCAAACACTTTGGAAGCTAAGCTTCCTATAGAATAGACAATGTTGTGGCATATGAGATTTGGCCACATTGGTGAAAAGGGTCTCAGAACCCTGAAAAATAAAAATCTCGTTGAGGGGTTAAATGATTGCAATCTCGAGTTTGACTTCTGTGAACACTATGTCTATGGTAAACAAAATCGTGTTCAGTTTTACTCTAGTTCTCACAAATCTTCTGATGTTTTGGATCTTATTCATTCTGATGTATTTGTTCTTGTAAAAGTTCCTTCAATCTCCAAGTTTGTATTTTTTGTATCTTTCATAGATGATTATAGTAGAAGGACGTGGATTTATTTCCTTAAAAGTAAGACACAAGTCTTTAGTCAGTTCAAGGAATTTAAAGCTCTTGTAGAGAATCAGACTAGTAAGAAGATTAAGTGTGTGAGAACTGACAATGGTGGTGAGTTTTGCTCAGTAGAGTTTGAACAGTTCTATAAAGAACAATGTATCGAGAGGCATAAGACAACTCCTTATACCTCATAGCAAAATGGAGTTACAGAGAGAATGAACAGGACATTGATGGAGAAGGCTAGGAGTATGCTTAGTGGAGCTGGTTTAGAACAAAGGTTTTGGGCTGAAGCTGTGGCCACTGCTTACTATCTGGTTAACAGATCTCCTACATCAGCCCTTGTTGGTAAGACACCCATGGAGGTGTGGTTTGGTAAGAAGCCTTCAATTAGACATCTTCATGTTTTTGGTTGTGAAGCTTATGCACATGTTCCAAAGGAGAAAAGATCTAAGTTGGAAAATAAAGCTGTTAAATATATTTTCATCAGATATAGTGTTGGTGTGAAAGGATACAAGCTTTGGGATCCTGTGACTAGTAAGGTGTTGTATAGTAGAAATGTTATTTTTAGAGAGCTAACATTTTCTCCTATTGTGCTACAACCAGATGAAAAAGAAAAGGAAAAAGATGTTGTTTAGTTGCCTCCTACCCCTGAGAAGACTGAACAGAGAGACCATGTTGGGCCTAATGATGAGGAGAGCTCTAGCAGCTCTGATAGTTCAGAAAAAGAGGAAGAACAACCTCAACCACAGCCCTTAAGGAGATCCACAAGAGAAAGAAAGCAACCAGAAAGGTTTGGTTATTCTATGTTAGATTCCAGTTGTGCCTTTGCTTTGATTACTAACACTGATGAGCCTAGATCTGTGAAAGAGGCTTTGGGCATGGAAGATGCAGGTTCTTGGATTGAGGCTATGGATGATGAGATGGCTTCATTGCAGAAAAAAAAATCTTGGGATCTTGTACCTTTGCCTAAAGGGAGAAAATCTATTGGCTGTAAATGGGTGTTCAAGAAGAAATTCTGTGCAGATGGCAGTGTTGAAAGGTATAAAGCTAGATTGGTTGCAAAGGAGTATTCATAGGTAGAGGGAATAGATTATGGTGAAATATTCTCTCCTATTGCAAAGTTGACATCCATTAGATTTTTGTTATCTCTTGCTACATCATATGATTTAGAGATAGAACAAATGGATGTGAAGACAACTTTCCTTCATGGCGATTTGGAGGAAGAGATTTATATGTCACAGCCTAAGCACTACATTGTTAAAGGTAAATAATCCTTAGTTTGTAGATTAAAGAAATCTCTATATGGTTTGAAGCAATCTCCTACGATGTGGTACCTTAAGTTTGATGCCTTTGTGTTGTCAATTGGATTTGTAAGATCAAAATAAGATCATTGTGTTTATTTCAGAGTTGAAAATGATCACCTTCTTATTGTTGCATTATATGTTGATGATATGTTGCTGTTTGGGAAGGGTAAGGGTATGATTTTTGATTTTAAATCTTAGTTGTCAGCACAATTTGAGATGAAAGATCTTGGGGCAGCTAGGTACATCTTGGGTATGGAAATCAGTAGAGACAGGTCTAACAGAAAACTTTGGTTGAGTCAGAGTAAGTATGTGAAGTCTATGTTGGATAGGTTTAGCATGGCAGATTGTAGACCACTATGTGTTCCTATCTCTGTGGGAACAAAGTTATCTGTAGATGATTGTCCAAAATCTCCTAGTGAGGTGGAGGACATGAGTAGAGTACCTTATGTTAGTGCAGTTGGTAGTCTTATGTATGCTATGGTCTGTACTAGACCAGACATTGCCCAAGTAGTGGGAGTCCTGAGTCAGTTTATGGCTAATCCTGGATGGGTACATTGGGATGCAGTTAAGCGAGTATTCAGATATTTGAGGGGTACATCAGATTACTCCATATGTTATCATGGTAACTCTTCTAGATCTCTGCATTTAGTTTGTATTCATGGGTTTGTGGATTCAGATTGGGCAGGTGATATTGACAGCAGGAGATCCACTAGTGCTTATGTGTTCACTATGTTTGGTGGTGCCATTAGTTGGATGAGTAAGCGACAACCTGTGGTTGCTTTGTCCACTACAGAAGCTGAGTACATGGATGCTACTCATGCTTGTAAAGAAGCCATTTGGCTTAGAAGATTGTGTTCTAATGTTGGTGTTGATGTAGAACAAATTACTATTTGGTGTGACAGTTAGAGCGCTATTTTCCTTGCAAAGAATCCAACTTTCCATGCCAGAACGAAGCACATTGATGTGCAGTTTCACTTTGTGAGAGATATGGTGGAAGATGGAAAGGTAAATTTGGAGAAGGTAGATACTGTGAAGAATGTTGCAGATGCATTAATGAAACTAGTGGGCACTGAGAAGTTTAGATGGTGTTCGGAGTCTATGGGCCTTTTGGCCTATAGCGGTTAAAGTTCCTGTTGCTCTTACAAGGTGTTCGACAAGTGGGAGAATGTTAGGAATAAGGTGTCTCATTCTTGGATAATTCCTATTCGTATTATTTGTTTTGTAAATATATTTTTTGCAAATAATGTAATTAAGTGTGAGTGTACATGTCTAGTTGGCATGTTGATGTGTCACTCCACTTGATGTGTCAGCATCTTGTGCATAAGGAGATCATGACTGAAATGGTCATGACGGATTCCTATGATGCATAATAACTATTTAAGGAATGTGCTATGACAGGTGTAAGAGCATCTTATGACTTGGGCCTATTTGGGCGCCCAAGAAGAAGTGGTTGGTGTGTGTAAGAGAATATGCCAAAAATAGGTTGGTATGACAGATTCTCTTACACTTCTCTTGTGACCGTTATTTTTGGCAGATTCTATGACAAGCTGTCATAGTCTATTCTAGGGATGGATGCCTATTCTTGGGATTGCATGTAACAACTGTGTACATGTGGCTTTGTGCATGGGTCTTGGTGGTTGTGCCTATTTTTGGGTCCAGAGGAGTCTATATATATGATGCTGCTCCTATGGGAGAGATATAATAGAAATTTAAGTCTTGTTGGCTTTGTCTCTCATTTCTTGAAAGAACTTGCATTGCAAGTGTATTGTAATCTTTGTGTTGAAGATAATACATTGTGCAGGTTTTGGAGTGCTGGGGTTTTTTACCGAAAGGTTTTCCCTAGGCTATATCATTGTGTCATTCTCTATTTTTCTATATGCATTGTATGTGGTTGCAATATCTTTGTTAAAGTAGTTAACGAATCTGAAATTGTAAGGATTTATAAGAATTTGCACAATAATCTCCTATAGAGATTAGCGTAGGAAGCTATTTTCGCACCTGAGTTTCCTTACAAGTGGGGACATTATTCAATTTTTGTGGTAGTTGATAGATTTTTGAAGATGACACATTTCACTCCCTGCAAGAAGACTAATGATGCTGTTCATGTAGCAAAATAGTTTTTCAGAGAAGTGGTGAGACTACATGGTTTTCCAAAGAGCATAATTTCAGATTGAGACACTAAGTTTGTTAGATATTTCTGGTGCACATTGTGGAAGAAGTTGAAGATAGATTTGAAGTTCAATTCATCACATCATCCACAAACTGATGGATAGATAGAGGTGGTAAATAGGAGTTTGGGAAATTTATTGAGATGTTCAGTTAGAGACAAGCCAATAGGATGGGATTTGATTTTACCAAAGGTGGAATTTGCATACAATAATTTTGTCAATAGGAGCACTGGTAAATCACCATTCCAGATTTTATATGGAAGTAGTCCCAGAAATGCATCTGAGTTGAGGAAGATAGATAAAGAAGAAATAAGTAGTGTTGAAGCTGAGGATTTTGCAGAACACTTGAAGAACATCCATGAGGAGGTGAGGAAGCACATTACCAAGATGAATGCACAGTATAAGGCTAAGGATGATGAGAGAAGGAGGCATAAGGAATTTAAGGTTGGGGATGAAGTCACAGTTCATTTATGGAAGGATAGATTTCCAGTTGATACATATAATAAGCTGAAAATGAAGAGGTTTGGGCCATGTAAGATACTGAAGAAGCATGATTCAGGAAATGCCTATGAGGTTGAGTTGCCTACTGAGCTAAATATTTCACTAGTATTTAACATTTCAGATCTGACAGAGTATCATGAGGGAGGTGTTGAAGATGAGATCACAACAGCTCAGTGGAGTATTCTAGCAACTACTTCAGCTACCAAGGAGATTGAAGATATGCTGGATAGTCATGTTGGCAGAAGCAAAAGGAAAGGGACATATGAAGAATGTCTGGTCAAATGGAAATGATGACCTATTGAAGATTCATCATGGTTGACAAGGGAGGAGGTTAACCGTCTTAGTTTTCCTTTGCACACCTGAGTCGTGATAGGGTCACTTGTCAAATTACCTTGGGTGTCTGATGCAGGAGCATCCTAGGTGTAATAGCAATCTTGCATCACCCAAAAATATTTTTGGTTTCTTTTCAATAAGGGCTATCTTGTGTAGAGCTGCTATTTATGGAAACTTACTATTTTTATTAAGTTGGTCATATGATCTCGAAATGTTCCGATTTCACAGTTGGAGGTTCATCTTAGTCATATCAGCCTTCTAGTTGAGTTTCATTTCCGCATCATCTATATTGGTGAAGTTATTGAGGTTTTTTGGGTATGAAATCTTTCAGGTCAATTTTGAAGGCCTTAGAGGCTCTAGATTGTGATACACCCTCGACTGACTAGAGCTTGCACCAATTAGGCATTGTAGATCAGGTCCTACTATTTCTGAAAAGTGGTTATAATAGAAAAATAGAGCTATGGTTAGAAAGTTATGGCCTCTAGAAGTTGGGATACCTAAAACCATATTTTGTAATTCTTTTGGAGCCGACCCTATGTAAAATAAAATGAAAATAAAATAATTCTTAGGATAGTCGGCCTTACGGGATAAATTTTTGGAACCTTCTCGGGCGGTGGAAATTCCCTATATAAGAAAGGTCTATAGTGTTGTCTAGGGTAGTTTTGGGTAGATTTGGGTAATGATTCAAGGCTTCGTCCTACAGAATATTGTAAAGGAAAATGCCCATGTGGCTTTGCATATTGTAATTTTGAAATTTTTAATTCCACATTTGTGGAGATAATAAGAAGCCCATTTTCTGTTCTTGCAAATTGTTGTTGTTTCTCTATTTCTATTATGTGTTTGTGGTATTAAGAGGAGCACCCTTCATCACTTTAAAATTATTTTATGGCACAAAATTAGTACTGCCTATTGTGGTAGAAGTACCATCTCTCAGGGTTTCCCTACAAGGACTCATAATTGATGAAGATTACCAGATTTTAAAATCCAAGAATTAGAGTTGCTTGATGAGAGGAGGAAAGAAGAATTTGCTTACATTATAATCCATGAATCATCTAGGTATAGCCAAATTTACTCATACTTGAAAGACCAAATAATTCCTAATGACTTATCCAGAAATGAAAAAAGGAACCTTATAAGAAACACATCACATTACTTGATCATCGCTAATGACCTATATAAGTGAGGGATAGATGGTACTCTTCTTAGGTGTCTAGAATGAGAAGAGTCCGAGTGTACACTAAAGGAAGTCCATGAAGGTATTTATAGATCTCATTCAAATGGTCTCTTATTGGACAAGAAACTCCTAAGGGTCAAATGCTATTGGACCAATATGGGAAAAGATGCTATCTAATTTTCTAAATCTTGCAAGAAGTGCCAGATGCACGATAACCTGATTCATGCTCTTGCTAGAGAGTTATTTCCCTTTATCACTTACTAGCCCTTTCAACAGTGGGAATTTGACCTTGTGGGCCAAATCTATCCTAATTCATCTAATGTTCATAGGTATATTATCACAGCCATGCAGTATTTCATGAAGTGGTTTGAAACAATTCCACTCATCAAGGGGACTCGAAAACAAATGTCCATGTTCATTCTTAACTATATCATCTATAGTTATGCGATACCCTCCTCAATTTTGACAGATAAAGAAGGACACTTCAAAAACTAGGATATGGATGAACTATGTGAGAAGTTACATATAACATAGCGCTTTTCTTCCACCTACTTCCCATAGGGTAATGGAAATGTTGAAGCATCAAACAAAATAATCCTTAAAATATTACACAAAACAGTGAGAAAATCAGGTAAAGCTTGGCATCTATAGTTAAATCCATCATTGTGGTCTTATTGCACCAATATCAGAACACCAATAGGGGTGACACCTTTTACATTATTGTATGGCACAAAAGTATTACTTCCTATTGAGGTAGAAGTACCATCTCTCAGGGTTTCCCTACAAGGACTCATAATTGATGAAGATTACTAGATTTTTAGAATCCAAGAATTAGAGCTACTTGATGAGAGGATGAAAGAATAATTTGACCATCTAAGGGTCTATAAAAAGATAATATATCAAGGCTATAACAAGAAAGTAAAACATAGTGAATTCTAGGTAGGAGATCTAGTACTTTGAGAAAATCCAAAAAATTAACAAAATCATGAGCATAAGGGAAAGCTTAAACCCAACTAGCTAGGTCACTTCATGATTAATGCAACATTAAAGTATCGAGCTTATCAAATATCAACTCAAGAAAAAGATATTCTCCTATACCCCATCAACACTATCCACCTAAAAAAATTCTACAGCTAGACAATCTCAGAATCAACAGCTCCTGTATAGAGAAAATGTTCCTAGAAAAATTCCCAAAATAGTAAAAAGAAGAAAAATATAAAAAGAACACATAAAGTCCTAAAAAAATCATTATCCTGGTGAAAACCTAGCAATAGGTGCCTTAATAATAGAAAAAATATAAAAAATACAAAAAATAAAAAAAGTGAAAAAGAGCAAAAAAAGAAAAAAAGAAAAGAAAAATGTGCCTTGGTGAAAACCTAGTAAATAGGAGCCTTGGTAGAAAAAATATAAATAAAGGCCAAGTGGTGAAAACTTGGTAAATAAGTATCACTTGTAATCGGTGCTCCATCTATCAATACGTAGCTTGCCTATTATGCCTTAATGGAATACCCTAGTCATTCTCGTAAGCTTGCACATCTCAATTATTCTGTGTAGCACCATCATGGATTGGAGTTAGTCCCTATCTTGGTTATAGGTACTCGCATCTCACTAGGGGAAACTACACTATCATATTTAGTCAACCATGTCCCTCTTGTCAGAGTCAGTTGTCTAGAAAGTTTGCAACTTCCACATTGGTGTTTCTCAATACCTAAATCAACAGTGTTTCTCAACACTACCTATATTTGGACACATCTATGTTTCTAAACACACATCGGATAAACATCAAAACCTTACAAACCTAAATAATAAAATTCAACACACAATAATTTTTTCAACACTATGCACTCTAAAGCACAATTGGTGTTTCTTCAACACCCCTCAATAGAAAAAACATCAAAATTAAAACATGCTGATTTTTTTTTTGAATGTTGTCTATTATCATTGATTTTCTCTTATTGTGTTTTCCACATGACTCAAGGATGACTGGGGGCATAATAAATTTTCTTTGGTTTCTACTCATCATTATGATTCCAATGATTTGAAAAACATCAAATAAACTAGGTGTCTATGGTAAGAGCCTCCATTTCATGTGGTATGTTGCACATACCTTGACTCATTTTATTTGAACACTAAGGTGAGGTTGGAATTATCTCCTTTTTTTTTTTTATTAATCTATTTTTTTATGCAAGCATGCACTCACAATTATGTTGGATCTAAATTCCTTGATACTGGTACAACCTTGCAATATTAATTGGAAATAATGCTTAGGTCATCTCAGCTCTTGTGCCTTGATGCTTGCATTTATTTTCCAAATTTCATTATGATGAAAGTCATATTCATACTCTCATGGTAGAAGTGGCACCAGTAAGAGTTGTATTGACTCCGATGTCCCAAAAATCTCAATGATGATAAAATAACAAGAAAAATAGATTGGTGACTTGTGTTGTAGATTTCATCTCATCCTAGGATTGCATTCTTAGTCTTAATTTTGCATGGATTATTTGAGCTAGGTAATCTTCCATCTTGAACATGATCTGATGTCAATCCTTGCCTGTTTAAACCATGGTCAAAGTGAGTCAAAATCTGGTCAAACTTATTCATAATGACCTAAATCAAGCCCAAAACTCATTTGGAATCATCTAAAATCTCATCAATATCAAAATGAATCAATACACCATCATTTTTTATCAAAATCTAATGCTTTTACCAATCAAATCAATTGAAACCATTATGGTACCTCAACCATATTTTAATTTTGCTCCTTAGGGGGAAACATCATTATAACATCAAACTAATAATCAAATTACAAAAATCAAATCAAGCAAGACCTCATTGCATGGGGCATCTCAACTTCATCAAAATCCACATGAAGTTGAGGTTCTTCAATCTTTCTACATGAGTGATTTCATTGCTCCACATCAAATTACTTGGGGCAGACATCTAATTGGGTTTCAACTCAATCGAAGCTCTAGGGGCATATCAGATTCTTCACACCACATCAATTTGATAGTGTTCTCCCTAATCAATTAATTGGGTTCATCAGGATTCATATCAAGTCAGTTGCTCCAATTAGTCTCTTAACGGTTATCAATTTCATCGCACTTCATCAATTTGGTTATTTATTTGAACCTCATGGTTTAAGATTCTTTCTTACATTGATAAATTTCATCGAATCACATTAAACTGGTTAGTTGTCATCATCATCAAATAGGTGTTCAATTTCATTACTTCACATCAAGCTGAGCATCTTGTGCTTCATCTATCGATCTCCATTCAATCAAGCTTAGAGTTGGTACTCTTATTTTTTGATCAATCAAGTTCACAATACCTTTAAATCACATATCATTCTTTATGTAATCAAGCTTACAGTCAGTATGAGGAGTCTTCACTCAAATCAAGTCTAAAGTTGATATATTTGACATTCAATCAGTTTATGTTTAATCAAGTTTGGAATAGGTTCCTAACCAGAGATAGTTTCGTTGCTTCACATCAAGCTATTTCCTGACCCAACATTTTTTTTTCTTTGAATCAATGCATTGCATGTACATCAATTCAAATAGGAGAAAATATAATCACCTAAAAATGGTCTAGCAAACCTAGAGTCCCTAATTTTGATTAATTGACCTAAAAATCCCAAATCAAATGCATTAATTAACTAGACCTAATTATGTAAGTATTTAATTAGACTTTCTTGCATAATTAAATCAATTTTTTCAATCAAAGGCATAAAATTAATCTAATTGCTACAACTTTATGTTTAATAAAACGTTCCAAACACTTTAACTTAAAACAACTCACTCACATCCTCACACCTGTGTAAGCACATAAAATCCAAATAAAACAATAATTTTTTTTACCTATTTTGTCTCGTCTCCAACCAAACAAACACAAACTTGATGAATGGTATGCCTCTCACATGGATCGAATCACATGGATTGAAAGAGAAAGAATATTTTCATCTCCTCACCCTTGAATCTTGACTTTTCATTTTGGTACAAATCCTATAAAAGGAAGCTCTTCCTAGCCGAAATCATCTAGGTTTTCATTGCAAAGAAACTCTGCCATTTTAGTTACTCAATCTAGATCATTTGCTAATATCATCCTCACTTTAGTATGCATTTTTTCTTAGCTTATATTAATATCAGTTTGATTTCAATCGCGATTTTCTTAGCTTAATCTTGCATTGTTAAGCACCTTTTTAGCTTAGAATCTCATTTCAAGCATAGCATCTTGCATGATTTTCATTAAGAGATCTTGGAGGAAAGAATGCAATCATTGCATCATCCTCACTTGAATCTTCTATTTAAAGGAACTCAAGTCACTAATATACATGCTTAATCTAAGGAGCACATTTCATAGATTATACTCACCCTAATTAGGAACTAATAAGTTGATTTTTATGGAAGTTATGTTTGTTGTGATAAATTTGGAATATTTTTATACTAACCCACTAATGCAAGGATTTATTGAAGTTGTACCATCTTAAATTAGATGCACTTCAATTTATGACCTTTTAGCTCCCCTTTAGTATGTTTTTCATTTCAAAATTATACTTTGAGCTCTCTCTCTCTCTCTCTCTCTCTCTTCTCTCGCTCGCTCCTAGGTGAAATCGAGGTAGGACCTAACACTTCCTCCTAGATTTCCCTTTTTTTTTTTTTTCTCATAGGCCGAGGTAGGATCCAATTTCTATGCAACCTCCTCTTTCTAGGCCCCATTTTCTCGGATCTAACTTTGGATTATCAAATCCCAATACACATTACACCTAGAATCCCTAAAGATCTAGAAGCTGGGTTATAAGCCCAAGATCCTAGCACCTCATGGAACAAGTTGACCTATTCCCAGGTGGTTTGGGTTTTTTGGGCCCAAACCTATTTGTAAAGTTCTGGTAATTCCTGCCCATTGTAGTCAGCTCTTGTAGGGGTAATTTCAAAAATTCAATATACAATGGCATCCAAAGCCTCATTTTCCTCATGATGATGGATGATAGAAGCAAGGTACAAGTGCTTGTGGACACCCCAATCTGACATATAGAAATTGCAAGGTGGAAACTAAGGCTAGATCTTATTCTTTCATTGCAAAGTGAGGATTTCATTAATAATTCAAGCATTCAAACATTTTCAAGAAACTAAATGACATTATGGAGATGCAAGTGGATTATGAATATGGTTAGAGTACTTTATCCTTGGGGGCTTGGTATGATTTCTATGCTATTTTAAGATCTGATCTTTGACTTTCCATATCTTGCACATTTACATTTACACATATACTGTTAGAAAGTAAAGATCCCCAAGATAACCGAGAGGGGGGGGGTGTGAATCAGTTATCTGATAATTAAACCATTTATCTACTTCAATATCAACTTCAACATCCTTAAACCATATAATCAATGTAGTAACCAACCATAGAAAGATAATCATACACAATGACACAATAATACAAGATATGTTAAGTAGGGAACCTCTTGATCAAAGAGTAAACCCTGGTGGGAATGATGCCCACAAAATGATGTACTAATATGAAAGTTCCTTGTGAAAGGATGGACCCTGTTAGGAGTCTTATGAAATACATTCAGCACATATGAATCTCTATTAGGAGATTTTGAATCCCTGTTAAAAGATTCTAACCTTGTTAGGAGTTATGGAAGACAGAAGGACCCACTGCCCAAACAGCTTCAAGGAAAGATCTATGAACTCACTGTCCAACAGATCTTAGGATTATTCAATAGAATAATATGAAATATTTTACCTCCTTCACACTATGCCAAAACCACACTCTCTACTACACAAGATCACAAATCCAGATCTCTATACTTCACAAGTCTTCCTTCATCACTGAATTAGCTCTTTTCTTCACTTCATGCATACATTCGCATCACAACTTTCACAATTTCATATCAAAAATATTACCAATCTCATCACAATAAGGAAAAAATTCCTTCCTTTATACCACTCTCAAATAATTACAAATGAGTCAGCATCCAAATACAAAATAATAATTTCAACACGCTACATCAAAATTACATAAAAATTGTCGGCTTCCAGATACAATAACTTTCCAATCGTGTGACCTCGAAGTTTGCACTATGAACCACATCACCACCAATGAGTCTCAAACTTCCCTTTAACTGCATAGAATTAGATTCCATCCCAGTTAGGAGATATCCTTCGATTACCAAAAACCGTTACTTAGGAACATTGCCAGAATACTGCTTCCACCAAAATGCTTATAACTTTCATGAATAAATGAATTTCTTTTTGCACTCTTAACCATAGGCTAATAAAAAACCAAAGAACATACCATCAAATACGCATAACTCAATTTGAAATATAACATGTGTGCAAAACAAAACTATGCCTGCTTCTCTGCTAAACTCCAGAATATCACTGTGTTGACATCAATGACAATCATAGTCATGAATGCAACAACCACTGCTACAGAATGACTGCCAAAGGCTTCAACATTCATTTATAACATATACATACATGCTATGGTTTCACTTATAGAGTAGATTATTAGCATTTTTAGCTCTTTTACATTCTAGATCTATAATAATATAGGGTTCATGAGCACTACACACACACACAAGATATTTCTAACAACTATTCATGGAGGTGGGAATCACCAAAATGGGGTTTTGACTAAGGAAAATCCCTTTATAGCTACCCACACAAACACATGTCCTGTCACATATTTTTAGGTTATTAGTTGGATAGTTATTGATCTAGAAGTTACAAATTGAGAGCTACCAAAAAAACTCAGATCGATTTCAGTAAGGTGCCAAAGGAACATGGTGACTTGGTTGACCTATTTTGAAACACAGTGAAATGGTTGACTTGTTCTTGGAAGTTTGAAATTTTTAGCATTTTTTGGGTTTTCAGTCATGATTGTAGATCCGAGTTGAAAATTTAGTTACAGGTCTAGAACAACAGTTTTCAAAGAATAAAAGCACATTCCATCACACATTTTGAGGTAAGTATCATATCACTTATTTCATTTGTTAACATAGATCTATTTTTTTGCTTGATTTGGGCTGAATATTTATATCTTGCATTAAGATTCACTTTGTTCATCTCAATAAGTTCAATTTCACACATACATTCACTTATTTGTTTATCAATTATAATATTGCATGAAAGAGGCCTTGCTAGTGTACTTCCTTGAGGTAATTTGGATTTGATATTGGCACCCTCCATCATTTTGGGACCTTGTGAAATCTAGTTTATTTCAAGAGTTATAATTGGAAGCCCCTCATTCTCTTGTATTAAATGGATTAGGGAGAAAGTGTTAGATCTAGTACACCTAGTTTACATTGTTAGACTCATTGATGCCATTTTCCCCTTGAACATTTTGGTGAACCCAATGTGAACCCTCCGTATTTGATCTTGGTAGTTAGATCTTTCTTTTACATGGATTAGATTTATGAACATAAAAAAATCTTGCTTTGATTGCATTTCGTTTCACTGTGAATAACTTGTTTTACTTTCAAGATGTATGATTTATTTTATGAGTTATTTGATGATACATTTATTAGTAAACTTCATGAAGTGTCTAGTGGTGAAGTTTTGGATGTAATGAATGAGATCTTAATTGTATCCATTTCTCTATCATCTTCCCCTACATCTCTCCAGCCTAACCTTTATGATAGGTTTTTATGATGGCTTCCTTTGTGTGAGACTTTTTGTAATATTGAGCCTGTTAAACTGGTTCTATTCACTAAACCCCTTATAAATATCAAAAGATGTCCTCCTCAACAACCACTTATTACTCTTAAGGGTTTTCATTCAAACCAAGAACCTCTTATATTTCTTAAGGGAAAACCTAATTATACTTCAGCTGCGCATACCTATCGAACACAGAATAACCCAGAACCTACCATTTTGGTTGTTCCTACTTCTCTCCCTCCCTCTCAACCTATGACTCTCCAAAAACCTTGATTTCATAGTTCCTTAGGTGAGGAGTATGATCTAATTGATCAAATACACGCTACTCCTACAAAGATCTCCCTACAGGAGCTTCTTCAAACCTCTCCCACTTATCATGAGGCTTTACAAAAAGCTTTGTATACTCTTCCTATACCATCACCTAACTAAGATAACATTAATTCCTTCTTGGAGTGTATACACACAATTTCTACTCCTCAAATTGCTTTTAATCAAGATGAATTGCCTTTGAATGATGTGAAAAACCAATAAGATTCTCTTATGGTTGTTGTTCCAATTAATGGAAATCTTATTCGAAGGAGTTTGATTGACAATGGGTCAGGTTTGAATGTGTGTAGTATATATATACTAAAAGTTATTAATGGTGTGTAAGAAATAAAACCTAGTTGTTAGGAGCATAAAGAAAGCCAAACATTCAACATAAAAGCATATTACTAAACTTAAGATTAGACCTACCAAATAGAAGAAAAACAATACAAAAGAGTGAAAACCTCACTCTCCAAGTAGCTTGAAGTATAGTTTGGATTTGTCCAAAGGAAGATATGTGTGCTCAAATGCTTGATGCTCAAGCTTCAATAGTGTAGAGCTTGATTAACAATGAAGATGGATGAGGGTTTTAGCTATGGAAATGTGGAGTGATTTTGGAAAAATAATGGCAAGTTGATATTTTTTGAGCTCTTAAATTAGCATTATAACTTTGCATAGATGGTGGATGGAAATGAAGGAGAAGGAGGTTCAATTTATAGACAAGAGGAGGATGAAATGAATGGTCAAGTTGCAAACCTGAGGAAGGGTGGAGATGCATTTGAGAAAGAGAGCACATGGATTGTGCTTTCTCAAATGCCTCTCATTGTGACAAGTGTCACAAGGAGAGCTTTGGAAGAATGGGAAAATGTGACCATTTTGGAAGATATGAGAGGGGAAAAATGTGTATGAAAAGAGTGGAGTGTGTAAGAGGGATGTAAGAGCATTCAAAATTGACATGAGGTTTGGGGGTTGGGAGATGTGAGGATGTGAAAAGAGAGTTGACTTGGGTTTGCTAATCCATTTGATTAGAATTGTGCAAATGATTAGTGGGTGATTAGACTTGGATTAGAAGGCAAGTGGGAGAATTAGGAGGATGTGATGGGAGGAGAGAGAATGAGTGGAGGGTTGGATTAGCTAATTATAGGTCATTAGATAATTAAGGAGGTTTAGTATCTGTGAATGGGTTGGGTTGAGTTAGAACTCAAGGTCAAGTGGTTGGAGGTTTGAGTTAGGACCCATGTGCTCAAATTGGATTAAATGCATTATTTAATTCCAAGTGGGAGGAAAAAAGAATTTATGAATTAATTTAAATAAATGAATATATTTATTTAAATTAATAGAGGAAATGGATTTAATAAATTATCAAACTATGAATTTCTATTTAGATAATTAATTGGACGATAGTTAATTAATTAAATGAATTAACTAAGGGATGACATAAATTAATTAAATATTAAATATTTAATTGATTAATGTCTTAGGAGGGAGCTAAATACGATTACTTAACTATGTAATCAAATTTAGGTGTCTACATTTTGCCCCTCTTTGACATAGTGTTAAAATAACACTATTTTGAAGACGTATTTAAAATAATAGATGACGCGACAAATTACTAGGAAACATAGTTGCCCCAGAATTTGGGAAAAGAAGTTTAGACTAGGTGATTCCCCCTCGAGAGGGAGGTAGGGAAAGTAAAAGGGGTCCAAGTGGTATCTCGAAAGGAAGGAAGGGTTTGGTGAAGCTGGAGGGAAAAGAGTGATAAGGGGTGAAAAGGGAATCAGACAGGCAAGAAAATAACAACGAGGAGGAAAAAGGGAAAAATAAGGATGGTGGCAGGGCTATGAGAGGAAACTGAAAGTCATGGGATGCCCTTTATAAGGACCAAAAGGGCTAGAAATGGGTCATTTGTGCATATTTGGGCTTACATAGTTTTTGAGATTTCAAGTTCTGATATAGCATAGTGTGATGGTGAGAGGAGGGAAATCGAGGTAGAGGGAAGACATCGTGAGGAGAATTTAGGAGCACCAGGTGCCTGACAGACATGTAGGGTCAAAAAAATATTTTTTGTCTTTTATATTTTTATATTTATTTCAATTCTTGTATTGCAAAATCACGATCCTGCAGGCTCAAAATTGGCAGGATTTCCCTCATGACCTACATGATCATGTCCCTGCAAGATTTGATAGCCTTAGGGGGTCGGGGAGAGGTGGGGGGATTTTTGGTGGGATCGCCAAAGTTTTGAATTTTGTGGGATTTTGGTGGGAATGCAATCCCGCAATGAACTTTTGGCAGGATCGCTATCCCGAACCAAATGGTGAGGGGAAGGGGAAAAATATGTGATCCTACAAGGGATTGGAGGGGTAGAGAAATTCATCATAGGAATGTGTTCCCATAGTCTATGAGTGGGTTTAGGTTATGTGATCTCACAAATGCGAGAATGCGAGAACAAGGAGGTTTGCGGGATCACGGGTTAAACCTGCGGGATTGTGAGGGTGAGTGTTAAGAAATAATTTTATGGGGGGAAAGGGTCAGTGGATGAATAATTAGGATTGATAGGCTAGAATTTGGTAGGGAAGAAAACTAACATAGCTAAATTTGATTGGTTTCAATGGTCCGTGGACCAATTGATGAGTCGGGAGAGGCAAACCATAGTATTATAGGTGGTGGAGCAGTTCACACTTGTCGACTGGGCATGGGTGGACCTGATTGGATTGGTATACTTCATGTAGATGCCCCATAGGAGGGCATACATGTAAATGGTGACAACACTCTGCGAGAGGGGGCACTCAGAGATGGCAAGATTCCATCTCTTGATAGGGGAGATGATTGTGACCTTGAGGATGTCTACAAGATTTTTCACTTACCCATGTAGGGGACTGAGGTCATTGCATGTGATACTACATAGAAGGCATTGAAAGCATTGGTAGGAACTAATGTGGTGCCTATTTTACAACACAAATAACTATTACTGGCTCAACACTTAGCAGTGGCACCAGCAGTGCATCGAGTGTATTTCTACAATTGTGGGCTAGTTTTGGGGTTTATTGCCCTTGATACGAGAGGGACGAGTGTGACACTAAAACTTATCCCCGTGATTATGAGGATTATGGATGTCAGGGAGCCTATTTCCTAGGGCATGCTCATGTTGGGTGAACTTTATTGGGACCTCCACCAAATAGTTTACCATAGTGGGGAGACACAGGGGAGGAGCATAGGTTTTGCAACCTTGTTATAGGTGTGGGACTAGGAGAACATTATTGTGCTAAGATGAGTGGGGAGGAGGGATAAACAGATAGATCATCTTGTAGTTTACAACTAGGGAGAGTCACTGACCTCCATGATGTTGATGATATTGATTATTGGAGAGAGGTTATAGATGTGATTAGGGATGACATCACTTGGAGACCATACAGGGGATTGATAGCTTGGCCTGAGGATCAAGCATAGTTACCATACACCATGGCTCCCATATACTTGATTGGATGATGGGAATACATTTTTGAGTAGTACAAGCTAGATCAGATGGCTAGATAGTTTGTCTTTACAAAGGGAGTGCTAGATGTAGAGCACTGGTACTAGTGCACTATGTGGGAGAGGCACTCAGAGTTTTGGGGTGGTATAAATAGATATAGATTGGTGGCTTCATGGAGGTCCATTTAGGCCATTCAATAGGATTGGGTGGGAGGTGAGGCAGATGCAAGGAGAATGTAGGAGTACTAGATCTAGTTTAGGAGGCCTCAAATAGTTAGGAGGATAGGGATACCTCTAGAGGAAAAGAGTATTAGGGTGGTGGCTGCCCAAGTGGTGAGGGGGAGAGGGCGGGCTGCCATGGTAGTGCCCCAAGGGAGGAGAGGAGTAGCTTTCATTACATGAGGGAGGTTATCCCTGATGAGGGAAGGCAAGAGGGATGGGGGAGGAGATGATATGAATGTGGACAATGGGGATGTAGGAGGAGACAAAGGATGAGGAGGAGATGGAGTAAGGGGAGGAGATGGAGGAGGGGGAGGAGATGGAGGGGGAGATAGAGGAGGTGATGGAGGATAGGCACCATAGGGCCCACCAATAGGATTGGTACCAACATGTGCCCTAGGTGTTGGATCATTGACAGGTAGGGGAGGGGTAGATTTGACAACCCAACTAGCATCTCTATAGGGAACTCATATGATGATGAGCGATATGATATGTGATGTATAGGGAGAGAGAGAGATACTCTCATCACTTAGTTGGCATAGACTCTACAAGATGAGTTAGAAATGATAGATGAGTGGGAGCAGTTGTGGAGGGAGAGGGATAGACTACATGCCAAGAAAGATAGGCTATAGGGGGAGAGGGATTGGATACAAGCACATAGGGATATGCTATAGGGGGAGAGATATTTATTGCAGTGATAGTTAGCCACCACATAGGCAAGGGGAGGAGGGAGTGCGATGAGGGTTTCCCAAGAGGTGCTGAGAGTGTAGAGGGAGGTTACAAACCTTAGAGAGAAGGTGGGATGGTATAGGACTATGTACCACACTTTTGTTCCACAAGATAGGAGGGAACATTATAGGTAGGCCAGCTGGTTGGGGGCCAGAGGCATAGGGACTAGGATGGGTTTAGATTATAGCCAGAGGTATAGAGTGAGTAGTTTTGGAGCTGGGTTGTCATAAAGGGAAGGTCGGGAGAGTCATTAGCTTGGTCACATATAGAGCCAACAACAGTCAGTCGGTGGCTCCATATAGATAGAGGAGGTAGTGGGGTCAGGGTTTGGGATAGATGTGGATGGTGAAGGACGAGAGGTGACAGGGCCATCATAGGTACCCACATAGGTGTAGGATACATGCATTCACAACACAGTGGATAGGCCATAGGATTCATCGTAGGTTGCACCATCCTCAAACATTGTGATGTAGCCTTCCCCAGGAGAGGTAGAGAGGCAGTGATATGTTGTGGTAGCTTTGATGTGATGTATGATGTATATTATTTTTTAGGGAATTTTCCTAGATATGTATTTTTATTATTTTTATGGATACTTACAGGATATTATTTTATTCTTTGGTAGGATATATATACATATGATGCTGAGTTGGAGGGATGTTTTGTGTTATGAGCCCATTTTTCTATTCACATGTATGGATGTGTGATTTATAATGCACTAACATATGATGCAAGATGTGATGGTGTTTAGATGATTATGTTATGTGACTGACACACTTGTGATGCAGGATTTGATGTGCTTATGTATATTTCTAGATGTCTATGTGATGTGTGTGATTAATGATTTATGTAGGATGCAACTACTAACACTTTGCAGATGTAGGGTGGATATGATGTGTGTGTGGTTTATATTTAATTTCTTATACATGTGATGGATGCATGGTCTATTTATGATGTTTATGATGTTTTCTTATGTATGTATGTATGTATGAACTACTTTACCATGTCTTAACAATGCAAGATAATTAAATGACTTAACACTACAACTAAGATGAATATAAATTAAATAATTTAAGAATGCAAGATAAAATGAATGTAAATTAAATGATTTAACAATGCAACTAAAATAACTTTAGATAATGCAAGATTAAAAATGGATGCAAACTTAAATGACTTAACAACGCAAGATAAAATGAATGCAAACTTAAATGACTTTAACAATGCAAGATAAAATGAATGCAAATTAAATGATTTAACAATGCAACTAAAATGACTCAACAATGCAAGATTAAAATAGATGCAAACTTAAATTATTTTAACAATACAAGATAAAATGGATGCAAACTAAAATGACTTTAACAATGTGAGATAAAATGAATGCAAATTAAATGATTAAAAAATGCAACTATGATGACATTAGTTAATGCAACTAAAAATGATTTAATGAGCCAAATTTTTATACAATTAACTAATCGCTAAAATGATAATGCAAAAATGCACCTAAGATGATAATGGTAAGGCAATTAACTGCCAATGATTTTATAATGCAAAAAAATGAAAATGGAGATGAATGCAATGTAAAACTAATAATGAATACAATTCAAAATGAGAGAGTTAAGAGTGGGTGCAACTTAAAATGAAAGAAAATGATGGATGGATGCAAGAGACAACAAATGGCAACGAAGATGAATGCAATTGAGAAATGAATATGAATGTAGGGGGATGGTATATACAACATATCATGACCTGAATGAACCCTCTCCATGGGAGACTAAAATAAGATGGGAAGGGAAGCATTTTCATAATCAAAATCCATGGGTTAGTGATTAGAAAAGAATTAGTGGTTCCAAGTTTGTAGTAGGATGAGGGATTTCTTGTAGAGAGAGGATGGATGATTGACATAGGTGCGTAGGTGGTGCTTTGGATCAATGAGGATTGTAGTTGGGATTTTGGGTGCTTTATATATTGATGTAAGTAATTTGGATTCATAATGTGATTTTAGCTGTGGATTGATGGGGGTTTATTGTTCTTGAAGATTAAGCGTGAGGTATTTCAGGACAGAATACCACCATGTATTTTGAGCACTTAGTTTGATATAGCAACGTTAGAGACCCGCCAAGGTTACTAGGAGCTCAAGGAC
The DNA here is from genome assembly GCA_027943335.1 of Chamaecyparis obtusa. NCBI lineage: Eukaryota > Viridiplantae > Streptophyta > Pinopsida > Cupressales > Cupressaceae > Chamaecyparis > Chamaecyparis obtusa. The sequence goes on from BSBK01000860.1 coordinate 219,218, forward strand.
TTGTCACTAGCATTGCATAAGATTGACACAACAAACACACAAGGGGTGTCCCAACATCACACATGGACCCAAGAGGAGCCATGGTGAAAATGATTCTGGAGAACCCACAAACAAATGCTATTTCCTAGGTGCACTATGTAACCAAGAAGGGTTAAATGTGGAATGTGCAAGGGTCACATCTAACTGACTGACAGGTAGAACAAAAAGAGATCAAAATACCTTTCCTTGGATTGCACCCATTCACAGCACACCAAGATATAAAGGATCGTGATGACTTTGAGGAGAGGAGCAACGAGAAGCCATAGAAAAATTATTGAGAACCAAAGAAAAAAATTCAAAATCACTGTGATAAATCTGAAAGATGCCTTTTTCCAAAAAAGAGATTGACTAACTAAAATATGGTAGGATTAGGTCAGACATGAGGAAGGATGGATCCCACAAGGACATGTTTGTCAGGATTGGCTACAAGTTAGGTCTTGATGACAAAAGAGATGATGCAGCGACCTCAACACTATAGATACTTCAACCTAAATATGATAGGTTTATCAATCCTCTTTAAAGGATGATCCCAACCCCTAGGATCCACACCTTCAAAAATTTACTCTCAATCCTTCCTTAATCCGAGCCATTGAACAATCTCTATTATCCAATCCCATCCTATGGACCAACCTCTCCTTGGTCAATTGTTCAATCAAATGTGAGGGAAACCATAAGGTTAGGGAGTGGATATGGTTTCCTAGCTTCCCAAAATATCCTCCTTACTTAGGCTATAGGGTTCCAAAACTAAAATCATTGGTGGACTAGGTCACCAAGCAATGCAGAACACACTGACCCTACTCGATGAAAGGCACCACTAGGCAGTAACCTAGCTCATCATTGAGAAAATAGAAATTCTCCACCAAGCACTTCAAGAAGTTACCAAGCATACAAAATGATAAATGAGCACATATTAGACCATCCAAACATTCCCAATCCACTATTGGATTTGGTCAATCCACCCTCAAGGTTTCTCTACACCCTCAATTCCTAAAAATGGTCACCAAGAACATGGTCATGATTGGTCTAGGGCTTGGTGTTAAAAATAGATCTTAATGACTTCTAGCCTCCAAAATATGGAATCCTACAATACATTTCCCCAACTTGAATCTCCCAAGTGATCAAGGTGATCCACTAGTATGAATTCAAGTTAGGGCCATTTTGGTGTAATACCCTTATTCTGAACAACAAATGCTAGTCAGAGAAATGGTTAGAAGACACCTCAACTGAATCAATCAAGTCCTCTTACTGGATTCTTTAGAAAGATATTTCAAATGTCTTTTCCACCATGTGAGACTTCAATTCATCCGATGTATGAAACAACCAAAAATACCATTAAAGTCACTATTCGTTATAAAACCATAATTTATCTTTATTGCTTCATCAGCACCAAAAAGGTACACCATTCATCCTCTTTAGTTGAATTTGATTCAATCAACTATAAATATGCTCTCCCTAACATTCCCAACTGATTTTCAAAAGTTTCAAACCATTGGGGAGCCGACACAAACCAAAATGCAACTTTTCTTGCAAATTTTGAAACTTTTCAACCTTTTTTCTCCTAAAGCACTAAATTCATACTAAGACCTCCTATGGATCCCAAATGGATCCAATATAAAAAATATTAAATAAAAACATGTCCCATACTAAAGTTGGATCCTTTGACCAGATTGACTGAGGGGCTTATAAGAATTGCCAACTTGTCAAATGGTCTTACAAATGGATCTTATTACATGGATGGATCACTTGATCCTTGAGACCCTAATGCTTACTAACTTTTATTCTTACTCATTATGGAGGAGGGGTGATCTTGCACAATACTCTCTAAGAGAAAAAATATCAAGCCCACTTGAGATGAGGGTTTGAAGATCTGTCCCATGTCTCTTTATTTGATCTTTAGTCATCCAAAAAACCTTAGAGTTTGGCTTTCCTTTCCATGCTACCAGATATTTATGGTATTCTTTCTTCCTTGTCTTGTTTTCTACTCTTGAATCCAATACTTTTTCTAGGATAGGTGGATCAGGTTTTGGGATATCGTCATCTATAATGGCTTCTTGTATTTGGGAACTATCACCTACATCCACATTACACTTATATGGGGTTAAATAAAAAACATTGAAAATTGGAGACAAACCAAGGTTAGGAAGAAGTTGGATTTCATAAGCATTTGGTCCACACTTCTTAAAAATATGATAGGGTCCAATCTTCCTTTTCATGAGCTTTGTATACCTACCCTTCAGAAGTCACTCTCTCTTTAGATGAACCCATACTAAATCCCCAACACTAAAATGAACATCTCTCTTCTTTTTGTCATCATGCTATTTGTACTTCTCTGTAGATTGTTGAAGTTGTGACTTCACTTGGTCATGTACTTCTTTAATAGTTGTGGAAAAGGATTCTCAATTTTCACTAATAAGATCTCCATGATACAACTCCCTTAACTCCAATATACCTCTTGGATGCATACCATAGACAATCTGAAAAGGTGACCTTCAAGTGCTTCTATTTATTATATCATTATAGGAGAATTCTTCTTGAGGAAACACCACATCCCACTTCTCACCATGTTGTCTAGTTAGACATCTTAACAAATTTCCAAGATACCTATTTACTACCTCATTTGACCATCTGTCTAAGGATGGTATGTTGATGAAAAAGCCAAGTTGGAACCAAGTTTCTTCCATAATATCCTCCAAAAGTTCCCTATGAATTTTACATCTCTATCTAACACAATATTTAATGGTAACCCATGTATTCTAACAATATCTTTGAAAAAAAGGTCTACAAAATAGGAAGCATCACAAGAATTTTTGCATGGAAAGAAACAAGCCATCTTACTAAACCTGTCTACTACTACAAACACATTGTCATAGCCCTTCTTTGTTCTAGGCAAACCCAATACAAAGTCCATGCTCACACTTTCCCATGGCCTTGATGGGATGGGAAGAGGATGGTACAAACTTGCATTAGTATAATTCCCCTTTTCTTTTTGGCAAATTACACAAGACTCAACAAACTTTCTGACCTTTGACTACATCTTTGGCCAAAAGTTGTTTCTTTTTACTAACTCAAGTGTTTTGTCCAAACCAAAATGTCATTCCATGGATCCACAATGCTTCTCCCTAATAATATTCATTCTCATGGAACATTTGGGAATGCACAACTATCTCCCTTTGAAAAGTAATCCATCTTGTATCAAAAATTCTGAGAACTTCACATGATATTTTTTATCAAAAGATGCACATACTTGATATATCTCCCCAAAGTATTCATCAAAATCATACATGTTCTTTAAAGAGTCTATTCCTATACTCTCCAATTGACTCTAATTCATGATCAACTCCCTCCTTCTCAAAGAATTTGTTACTTTATTCTCCACATCTTTCTTGTGTTTGAGATAAAATGTGTATGCTTGTAAAGTCTCCACCCACTTCATGTGTCGGTGGTTGAGTTTTCTTGATCATTAATGAAACTTAGGGTGTGATTTTAGGTGAATACAATGAACTCCCTAGGAATTAAATAATGTCTCCATTTCTTTAGACACTGAACCAAAGCATATATCTCTAGGTCATAGGAAGAGTATATTATTTTTTCTTCATTTAACTTTTCACTAAAGAACTCTACATTCTTACCTTATTGACTGAGTACTACCCCTATAGCCATGTGGCTTGCATCAAATTCCAATTGAAAGATCTTGTTAAAATATGGCAAAGAAAGGATAGGTTGTTGAGAAAACTTCTTCTTCAATGTTTTAAAAGATTCACCAGCCTCTTTAGTCCATAAAAATGTACACTTGTGACCTCCCTTTATAGTCTCAAGCATTGGAGCACAAACATGACTAAACCCCTTTATAAAATTCCTATAGAAAATTTTCAATACATAAATACTTTTAACATCACTCATTGTTCTAGGGATTGGCCAAGAAAGAATAACACTCACCTTTTCTTGATCCATTTTCAACTCACCATGAGATCTAACAAAACTCAACTATATGATCTCTTCCTACATAAACAAACATTTCTCTAAATTGATCATTAGTTTCTCTTCATGTAGTATCCTTAGGACCATGTCTAGGTTCTTTATATGCTCTTGTTTGGATCTATTGAAGATTAGTATGTCATCCAAATAGACAATCAAAAAATTCCCTATAAAATCCCTTAGGACTTCATTCACAAGCCTCATAAATGTACTAGAGGCATTGGATAGGTGAAAGGGCATGACCTTACATTCATACAACCCATCAATCATTTTAAAGACAATATTCCATTCATCCCCTGGCCTTATCCTAATATGATGATATCCACTTTTTAAATCAATTTTTGAAAAATATTTAGCACCCTTGAAACAATCAAGTAAATCTTCAATCCTAGGAATAGGAAATTTGTACCTTACAATTATTTTATTGATTTCTCTTGAGTCTGTACATAGTCTCCAAGTTCCCTCCTTTTTAGGTGCTAAGACTGCAAGCATCGCACTTGGGCTCAAACTCTTACCAATCAATCTTGATTCTAGCATCTCTTCAATCCATCTGGCCATCTCTGCATTTTGCTGGGGTGTGAGATTACATGTTTCTTTGTTTGGTAATATAGGCCCAAGGATAAAGTATATATAGTGACTTATGTCTTTGATAGGAGGTAGAGACCTTGGTATCCCATTTGAAATGATGCCTTTTTACTTATCCAACAACTGTTGAAATGTAGGGTATATTAATCTCTCTCTCTCTCTCTCTCACTCATGTTCTATCTCCTTTTTTAGCCACTCCTATGGTTATTGGAATAGGGATCAATGCATATAAGACTTCTACAACAACTTCTTTCATGAATTCCTTTCCTTTCATCACCAACACCTTAGCCTCAGTTCCTTTGGGATCTTCTTCATCCTCCATAAAAGGAAATAGCTCTAAAACTTTCCTATCTTTGTTGATAGAGTAGGTGTTTCTAAAGCCATCATGATGTGCTTTGAGATCATATTTCCATGGTCTCCCAATTAGGAGATGGAAAGCATCCATCTTGGCTACATCAAACAATAAATTTTCCTTGTAGTATCCTATTTGGAACCCTACCCAAGCCTACTCTTCTACAATGGCTTGTTGACCCTGAGTGAGCCACGAGACTTGTATAGAAAAGGGTGAGATATATTTTTAATTTTAAGTTTCTCTATCATTTCTAGAGACACAAAATTCTATGTAGAACCTGAATCAATCATAACTTTACACACCTTACCTTTGGACTTCCAATTTTCCTTGAAGAGGGACTTCCTTTGTAGGAGTTCCTTGTTAGGAATCTTCATGGTAGTCACTACACCTATGATCATCAGAGCCTCTCCTCTTTCAGGGTAGCCATATGAATCTAGAGAATTCAAACTTTGATAGGAAGTAGTGCTTTGAAAGTCTGATTCTTGGATCAGATTTGTCCTCCTTTCTCCCATAGAACTTGTGCTTGCTTTCTCAGGACATCTATTAGCCATGTGCCATTCTTGATTGAAGTTGTAACATTGGATAGATCCTTTTCCTTGTGACCTTCCTCTAAAGCTAGGCCTCCTACCCTTGAAGTTACCCCTATTGTTATTACCATTGTTGTTACCTTCACCTTTATTTTGATCCCAATTAGAATCACCTTGAGAACCAAAACTATTTTCTCTTCCTCTAAAAGGACTTCTTCCTCTCTATTGTCTACCTCTTCCTCCGCCATTTTTATCTTATCTTCTCTTGAACTTGTCTTCTACTTTTGATGCTAGTTGGTAACACTTCTGCACTAGTCCATGAGTGTGTAAATTTAACTCTTCCTAAATAGAAAACTTTATCCCATTCATGTACCTAGATAATTTCTCTCCTTATGTCTCCTTTGTCTTGGAATTCATACACAATTTTAAAAATTATTTAGTGTATGTGTTCACATCCATATCCTTTTGCCTAAGGTTTTGTCTCCTCCTATAGAGTTGTACCTCAAAATCTTCTAGTACATATGCTTCCTTCACCAAACTCGCCATTCTCTTCCAAGTAAACACTCTATTCTTTCCTTCCTTCTCTCTTTCATCTTATATAAAATTCCATCATGTTAAAGAAGAACCTTTCAACTTTTACTTTTCTATCTTCACCTTCTAGTGTTCAGGAATGTCTTCATATTAAAAGGATCTTGTGAAGGAGTCAATCCTATCTGTGACTAAGTCTAGGTCCATCTTCCCATTGAATATCAATAGTTCTAACTTCCCATCCATAGTCCTATCCATGGAATTTAGTGAATTTAGGAGGGGTCTCTGGTCTACAGGAAATTCCTCTTCTTCCTACCTTGGAATATCATCATCATCCCATTCTCCATCATCTCCAGATCCTTCACCACCCCTTCCTCTCATCTGGCCCCTCATTTCTTCCATCTCTTCTCTTATTTTTCTATTCTCTTCCATCTTCTCTCTTACAAGCTTTGCAAGTTCCACATTTGTCATTCTTGTAGGTAGTTCTTCTTCTACCATTCCTTTTGCAATGCCTTCTCTAAGTTCCTTACCTAAGGGTTCCTTTCTCTTTCTCTTATACCACTTGATGAAAAGCCCTCAACACTATAGATACTTCAACATATCATTTTTAGGTTTATCAATCATCTTTAAAGGATGATCCCAACCCCTAGGCTCCACACCTTCAAAAACCTACTCTCAATCCTTCCTTAATCCGAGCCATTGAATAATCTCTATTTTCTAATACCATGCTAAGGACCAACCTCTCCTTGGTCAATTGTTCAATAAAATGTGAGGGAAACCATAAGGTTAGGGAGTGGATTTAGTTTCCTCACTTTCTAGAATATCATCCTTACTCAGGCTATAGGGTTCCAAAATTAAACCGGTTGATGAACTAGGCCATCGAGCAACATAGAACACACCAGCCCTTCTTGGTGAAAGGCACCACTGAGTGGTAATCGAGCTCATCGGTGAGAAATAAAAAATACTCCACCGATGACTTCAAGTAGTTACCAAGCATAAAAAATGAGAACCGAGCACATCTTAGACCATCCAAACATTCCCAATCCACTATTGGATTTGGTTAATCCACCCGCAAGATTTATCTGCACCCTCAATTCCTAAAAATGATCACTAAGAACATGGTCATGCTTGGTCTAGGGCTTGGTGTTAAAATTAGATGCCGATGACTTCCATTCTCCAAACTCTGGAATCCTACAATATATTGCCCCAACTTGAATTTACCAAGTGATCGAGGTGATCCACTAATATGACTTTAAGTTAGAGCCATTTTGATGTAATACCCTTATTCTAAACAACGAATGCCAGTTAGAGAAATGGTTAGAAGACACCTCAGTTGAATTGATCATGTTCTCTTACTAGATTCTTTAGAAAGATATTACAAATGTATTTTCCACCATGTGAGACTTCAACTCACCCGATGTATCAAACAAGCAAAAACACCATAAAAATTCACTGTCTATTATAAAACCAGAATTTATCTTTATTGCTTCATCAACACCAAAAAGTTACACCATTAATCCTCTCTAATTGAATTTGATTCAATCAATTATAAATATTCTCTCCCTAACATTAACAACTAATTTTTAAAAGTTTCAAACCATTGGGGAAGTTGGGGAGCTGACACAAACTGAAATGAAACTTTTCTTGCAAAGTTACAAAATGCAACTTTTCAATATTTTTCCTCCTAAAGCACTAAATGCATACTAAGACCTCATATGGACCCCAAATGGATCCAATAGAAAAAATATTAAATAAATAAATGTCCTATACTAAATTTGGATTCTTTGACTAGATTGATTGAGTCGCTTATAAGAATTTCCAACTTGTCAAATGATCTTACAAATGGATCTTATTACATGGATGAATCACTTGATTCTTGAGACACTAATGCATATAAAATTTGATTCTTATTAATTGTGGAGGAGGGGTGCTCCCACACCAAGAGAACTCTAGGATAATAACATAACTATGAATTTATTGTTGAGGTACTTGCTAAGGTATGAGACTTGAGAGGGCAACACAATTGACCATGCCTCTACAAGATAGACGAAGATATGTACAATGAGATCATAAAATATAATACAAGAAAGGGATAGGTCAATATATAGAACGGGTATTTTAAAAAACCTCTAGAACCAAGATAGGTCACTAATTGAAAAGTATTTACCAAGCTTAGGATTCAAGGATAAAACATTTCCTTACAATGTATAGTGAAAGCTTAGAATATTGGATAGGAATTCAACTTCTCGATGTGATAATTTGGAACACCTTGGGGATAGGGATTCGTGGAAGGGGTTTTGTTGAGGGGGTAGTGGGTGGATGTGTGTTTGGTGATGGAGAGGGATTTTGATAGATAATGATACTGTAAACTATGTATGACACTTATTTCTAGGTTTTCACCAACATACTTGCCCAAGGAGCTTGATTGCCAAGTTTTCACCATTGGACAATTATTTTCTCTTGATTGTTTTTTCATTTTTTTTTTAATCTTTTTGATTTTTTTACATTTTTTAATGTTTGTGCTATTATCAAGGTGTCTGTTTATCAAGTTTTCACCAAGATAATGATTTTTTTAGGATATTTTTCACTTTTATGGATTTTTAGATATGCAAGAGACAACTCAAGCATATAACCGCTTTAGATGGATGATATTGATGGGATTATTCAGGGGCTCCCCTTCGGGTGTGAATAATTGGTAAGATCTTAAGATAAAATAAGCTATAACAATATAAGGTCCTAACCAAGTAGGCTCAAAATTTCCTTTCTTTTCCAGATATTCTTGCACTTTCTATTTTTCTTTAAGGACCATGGCCCCCACTTGGAATTGTCTCAGGTAGACCTTTTTGTTGCAGCTTCTCTTAAGCTAGTTTTGGTATAAAACTAAGTCATCATAATCTTGTTTCCTCCTCTCATCTAAGAGGTCCAATTGGGTGAGGCATGCCACACGATAGTCTTCATCACATGATAGTCTTCATCAGTGGTATTGTTCTTCATGGACATGCGAAGTGAAGGTAACTTGACCTCAATTGGTAAGATGACCTCAACACCATATACTAAAGAGTATGGGGTGGTGCCTTTGGGAGTGTAGAATGAAGTATAGTGTACCCAAAGGGTGGGATTAATTTAGAGGTTCTAGTCATGACTAGAATAATTGATAACCTTTTGAGGATCTTAAGAATGGTTTTGTTGGTTGTCTCAGCTTGGTTGTTCCCTTGGGGAAAGTATGGGTTGGATACATGGTGATGGATGTGGAATTTGGCACATAGATCTTGCATATGTTGGTTTTCAAATGGTGTTCCATGATCTGTGAAGATGGTGGAGGGGATTTCATAGTGACAAATGATGTGGTACAAGAAGAACTTAGATATCTGAATGCCAGTAGTAAGGGTGAGCAGAATCACTTCAACCCATTTCATGAAGTATTTAGTGGTGGTTATTATATACTTAGTCCATTCAAGGAGAGGGGGGATTATCTTACCGATGAGGTTGAAGCCCCAACATGAGAAGGGCCAAGGTGGTGAGATCGGATGCAAGTCCTGCACTAGGGCATGAATCATATTCACATGGTTCTAACACAGTAGGCATTTATGTACGAACTCACAAGAATCATGTTCCATTGTTGGCCAATAGTACCCTTCTCTGATAAATTTCTTTGATACAACAATGCCACTAATGTGGGAACCATAGATTCTAGCGTGAACCTCTTGTAAAGCCAGGGAGGCCTTGTTCGAATCTAAACACCAAGAAAGGATGTTATGATATCTATGATGATATAGGGTGTTAGCTACGATAGTGTAGCGGGAAGCTTTGCAAATGTGGTTCTGGCACTGGGTGTTTGTGAGGTGAGGGGATATGATACCATTTTTTAGATAAGCATGGATGTCATGATACCATGGGGACTGAGGAATAACCAAAATGCACACCATGTCAGGATCAACGTTCTTGTAAGTGGGTGTGTGTAGCTGCTTGACTAAAATTCATATTGAATAGAGTCTCAAAGGATCTCTATTAAGGACTCGATAGTTTCCATGGTGTTTGTAGCTTTTTTTAGCCTGGGTACCTATGTGAACTGTAAACTTAGGAACTATTCTTTCACTTTGTCCACTAATTCCTTGTATGTTAACAATGTGTCATCTTTAGTTTGGAATTCATCTAGGACTTTCTTGACTATGAGTTGTGAATCCCCAAACACTTGCAACCCTATGATATTCTATTGGATAGTTGTCTCGAGGCATGAGATGAGTGCTTCATATTCTATAATATTATTGGTGCATGAGAAAATTAATTTGAATGATTTAGGAATGTATTTACCTTAGGGGGTGACAAAGAGGATTCTCACTCTTGATCCATGAGATGTGTAAGAGCTATCAAAATATAGCTTCCATGTCCCATCGGGCATACCAAAATGTAAACAATAAAACCTAGTTGTTAGGAACATAGAGAAAGCCAAATATTCAAGAACAAAGCATATTACTACACTTAAGATTAGACCTATCAAATAGAAGAAAAACAATACAAAAGAGTGCAAAATTCACTCTCCAAGTAGCTCCAAGTGTAGTTTGGATTTGTCCAAAGGAATATATGTGTGCTCAAATGCTTGATGCTCAAGCTTCAATAGTGTAGAGTTTGATTAGCAATGGAGATGGATGAGGGTTTTAGCTAGGGAAATGTGGAGTGATTTTGGCATAATAATAGTAATTTAATAATTTTTGGTCTCTCAAATTAGCATTATAAATTTTCATAGATGGTGGATGAAAATGAAGGAGAAGGAGGTTCAATTTATAGGTAAGAGGATGATGAAATGAACGGTCAAGATGAAAACCTAAGGAAGGGTGGAGATGCATTTGAGAGAGAGCACATGGATTGTGCTTTCTCAAATACCTCTCATTGTGAAAAGTATCAAAAGGAGAGAGGTTTTGAAGAATGAGGGAATGTGACCATTTTGGGAGATGTGAGAGTGGGGAAATGTGTAAGAAAAGGGTGGAGTGTGTAAGAGGGATGTAAGAGAATTTAAGATTGACATGAGGTTTGGGAGTTGGGAGATGTGAGGATGTAACAAGAGAGTTGACTTGGGTTTTCTAATCCATTTGATTAGAATTATGCAAATGATTAGTGGGTGATTAGGCTTGGATAATAGGGAAAGTGATAGAATTAGGGGGATGTGATGGGAGGAGAGAGAATGAGTGTAGGGTTAGATTAGCTAATCATGGGCCATTAGTTAATTAAGGAGGTTTAGTATGTGTGACTGGGTTCAGTTGAGTTAAAAATCAAGGTTAGATGGTTGGAGGTTTGGTTAGAGGAGGGTTAAAGTTAGGAGCCATGTGCTCAAATTGAATTAAATGCATTATTTAATTCTAAGTGGGAGGAAAATGATTTATGAATTAGTCTAAATAGATAAATGTATTTATTTAAATTAATAAAGGGAGGTGATTTTATTAATTAAATGCTTATGGGCCTCCATTAGATTAATTGGACTATAGATAATTAATTAAATGGATTTATCTATAAGACTAACATTAATCAATTAAATTTATTTAATCAATAACGTGAGTAAGATGACTAAATTTAATTAAAATTATTAATCAAATTTAGGTGTCTACAGGTACCAATGGTAGATCTTCTATTGGTGAACAATGATCGTATTGTGATCAATGATTTGTATTTCAGTTGTCATGCTGACGTGTCTATTTTCATTTATGGTGTTGTCATTACATTGATCAAGGTAGATCATTTTATCAATATGAAGCTTGAGTTGGTCAAAACATGTTTGACTATTCTTGATAAAATTAATTATTTGGATCTATCTTGTGGTTGTCTTGTTAGGTAAATATGGTTAATACATTGGGATATGTTTTTTGGCACAATCTGTCTGGGAGCAAAGATTGGAAAACTGATTTCAATGTGTTGGATGTGGTGTTAAGTTGGTGGAACATTTAGGGCTTGAGAAGTGATATTTATTTTGTGTATGTATATCATGATTGTGGAGGTACGATCAAGCCAAGGTATTTTGGAGTTATTCAAGGAAAGATTATATGCATTACAAAGGATTTGATCAAGATAAGGTGCTGCTATTTACCAGATCAATCTTGTTGTTGTATCTTAACAATTACAAGAGGTTAAATTCCTTAATCAGGTAGATCCTAACATATATTTTATGTAAATCCTTTAACAAGGTGACACTTTATCTAGTGTTTTAATTCCTCTAACAAGGCTACTCCTAACATGGTAAAGCTCCTAATATTTCTATAGGTAAATCCCATAACTAGGTGGCACCTAATAGTGTCTATATAAAACTCCTAATAGGGTTAAGCTTCTAACAAGGCGTACTTTAGAAGAGTACAAAATTTGTGAGTCTCATATTTGTAAAGGGTAAAAATGTATGTGTATCTATCTTTATCCTTTACAACATATATTATATCTATGTGAGGATGGGGGAAATAGAGGATCTATCCCTAATCCAAATTCCCAAAAGGAGAGATCCAAATTGATTAATCACAAAGAAGTGATTAATACATAAATGAATCAAACTATGGATAATATGAAGAAAGGAGAAGATTTTACACTTATAGAAAATATTTTCTTGAAATCTTAAATGAATAGAAGACAAATACTAACCTCAAAATAGGGAAAATCTGGAAAATGCTGATTTCTGATGTCTGTGCATAGTTTTGGGAAATTTTACAACTTGCTCCGGACTGGAAATGTTGAGACAGATAAAACCCAGAAATTTTTTTGTCTTTCTGAGGGAGATCGACCTTGACCCAAATAGCAGGGCACAATCTTACCCCTCACTAAAGGTCGACCTTGACCTGAAATAGCTCCGAAAAGAATTTTGTTCGTGGATCTCGGAAGTTCACCGAAAAGGGTATCCAGATCTGAACTACAATTCGCTATCATGTACTTGTACCTACAAGAAAAATGGTTTTTGTTGTTTGGATGGGGGGTTTACCTTGGTCAAACCCTTTTTTGGAATTAACCTTGAAATGTAATTGAAATTGCAATATATAAACAAAGTAAATGGAACTATTCACCTTGCTTATGTTGAAATCCTTGTGGAGGATTCGAATCCTTGAATCCACAAGTAGGGATGCTCCAAATGAATGTATAATTGTATGTAGGATGTTTGAAATCAATGGAATCAGATCGTCAACACCAATCTTGAATGGATCTTGGATTAGGAAGAGGCATGGATGAACATGGATGGAGAAATCTTCAACAAGAGGGCTCCATAAAGCTTGAATCCTTCAATGGATACTAATGGATCTCCTTGATGAACTGGATCTTGAATGCTTGAAGGTGGATGAATGCTTGAATGCTTTCTTTCTCCTTCTTTCTTTCTTATTGATTTCTTGATTTCACTTTCTTAAGTGCTTGATTGATTATGAAAAGAGATGGATTGAAATGAGAGAGGAAGGCTTCCTTTTATAATGGTCTAGGGCACAAACTTCTAGAGAGGTCGACATTGGAGAATTAAATCCCAATTAACCTTAACCAAGAGAAATGGACCTAGATTAAATGAAATTTAAGAGTTTACAATTCCGAAATCTGAAACAGCCAACTCGGAAGCGGGAAAATATAACTTTCTGAAGCCCGATATCCCGAAACCTCCAGAACTTGAAAATTGGACCTAGGGTCAGGGTTGAGGTCGACTCTACCCTAAGTCAGAGTTGAGGTCAACTCTTTACTAGGTTAGGGTCAAGGTCGACCTTGACCCTGAGGTCTTAGATCTCAAATGCTTAGGACTAGGTGCCAGAAAAAGGCTGGAAATAGGTGGAGAGAAAAGTAGAATAGGGGGAAAAAGCCAGATCCATGCAAAGACCTATTCACGGTGCTCTACATGACCCCAAACCACTTACTTAGAGGGCTACATGCTCTTAACATGGAAGTGCTTCCGTTTTAAGATGATACATTAAGCCCCCACTTTAGCAAGAGTATGGACTCGATGCAAACTCTTGGTAAAGGAGATCATTATGAAAAAACAATATTATTGAAATCAAAGGGACAAAGAAAACCTCAAGCCCCCAGGGACTCAAGTCTTCATCAACTCCAAGATTAAAATAAGAGAGACATCTCTAGAAAATAGAGAGAAAAGGGTGTGATTATCTCGCCCAATGAGAACTTATGTAACATTGTGAACCACACAAGGAAAAAACACATCTGGAAAAGATGGAATTGAACCGCCTAGTGAATGTGGCTACTCACTAGTCAACCCATCAAAGATTCACCCTCAGGAATATTCTATTCCACAAGAGTAAAACCAAAAAAAAAGAGATCCAGTCGCAAGGAAACCTTCGACCTTAAGGGATCAAAATTTTAAACTGGAGGGATCAAGAGATCCTAAATAAAAATCCATGCTTTAAGGATTAGTCACTAATCCATAAAGGTTGAAAAGTATTTTGAAAAATAATATATGTATACTAAAAAGTGCATGTGTGCAATAGGTGAGTAGAGCGTATGCCCCCACGTTAAAGTTATTGCTAACACTTGTATACACCTAAAAATGGCTTCATTAATTAATTAAATATTTATTATTTAATTACTATTGACTTGATAAATTAATTAAATATTTATTATTTTACTAATAATTATTCCTCTATTTATTAAATAAATTATTCAATTTATTTAGTGAATTCACTATATCTCTCCTTCTATTCTAAGTCTTCTAATTAGTCTTATTAAAGTGATTTAAATAAATATACAATCACCTAAATATGACTAAGACTCCTAGTCCACCTCATCTATCCACTCACTTGACACATCATCTTGGCTAAAATAAATAATAATTATTAATTATTTATTAGTAATTATCCTCACCCACACATGTCCTATTCTTAAGGGCTATGTGGCCTCATAGGACTTGGTCTCATGACCACATGTCCTCTCAACAACCAAGTCAAGAGACATTCCCTATTCCTAAGGGGCTTCTCAAGCCACCTCTAAGGGTCAAAGGTGACTCATGGGACACTTGTACAAAGAGTCCTCATGAGGAAAAGGTCTCTCCCTCTTTCTCTCTTAAGTCTTTGAGAGACATTTGACATGTGTCTTTCCCTTCCACCTTGTTCTCCTCCATGCCAATGTGAGAGGAACATCATCCCTATTCTTCCTCTCACATTCCAACTACATCCCCCTTTCTCTCAACTCCTTCAACCAAGTCAATCCTAGCCTTAGGATCTTCCACCTTTCATTCTCAACTGTAGGATTGTGCCACCTAGTCCTAGATCCTCCAAAAATCTATAAAAGGAGCCACATTTCCCCTTTGTGAGCTAATAGATATTTTTGTAATAGGCATTCAAGCATTCAAGAAATCAAGCATTCAAGCATCCAAGCATCCAAGCACTCTAAGAACAATCAATCCATATTATCATCATTTCATTTGCATTCCATCCATTAGATTGCATAAGCTATTATGCACTCATTTCATAAAATCTCCACACTTTGGTAGCATCTTGGGAGAAGACTTCATTTGGAAATCTGAGAGCTCAACCTCTACAAGAAATCAAGGCTAGGAGGACAATGGAGACAAGCTGCATGGTAGGTGAAGGTAAATAATTTAGTTTCATCATTTTATAGTTACTTTGTATTCTTCATTGTGTTGCATTAGATTGATTTATTGGCTTTTAATAGTTAATTTATCATCTCTAGTTATTAGACATCTAATTTGCATACATTTTTGGTGCTAGAAGGAGGGCCAGCCTCCATTTTTAACATTCTATTTTTTTAGTTTTCCGTGTGCAGACGTGTCCAGGTTTCTTCTGTGCATTCGTTCATGAATACTGCACATTCATTCATCTATTCTGCGCATGGATTTTTGATCAAATCTATCATTTGCTGTCTTTTTCATTTTCAGTTTTTAATTAACATCTGCGCATCTGTTAAGTCTTCCTGTGCATTCGTTGAGCTTTCCTGCGCATCCATATCAATTTTTTGTGCATCCATTATTCTATTTTGCGCATCTATTTAATTAGTCTGCACATTTATCCACTTTTATTGTGCATCTGTTATTTATAGTAGTTAGGTTTAAATTTTTGATTTATTTTGATTTTAGCTAACCTTTGACAAATTTTTATTTGCTCTGGTAGCTTTTAGGTTGTTTTGCAGGATGTTTTTGAAGACCCCATTGCTAAACAAATTTTCTAACGGTTTGATTGCAGGTTGCCAAGGGGTTTGCAAAATAAACCATAATCTCATTTGGGCTTAAAAAAATACATGTCTTTGTTTTGTGTGTTTTCTTTAGAATAGCTCAAGTGTTTGTTGTGTCTTGCTTAATAGCATATCTGTAATCCTAAATTATAACAATGTATCCTCTCCCCTCGCCATTCGTGGACCTTGGGTGTAAGAGAAATTGTTATAATTTTTAGAGGGTGGTCTTTGGTGGGAAAATAGGTACTCACCCCAAGGAACAACCCAACCGGTAACAGGCTAAAGCCAAGCCCTTCCAAACCGGTATATAAAAAATGCTAGTGTGATTAGTCTCACATTAGATAGGTGTGAATTCGTTGTGGCAACCAAAATCTCCTCCAGTACCCCAGTGGTGCGTTAAAGTCTTACTTAGTAGAGGTGAAAGCCTTGCTTTGGGAAAATGACTTGATCACAACCACCTGAACGGATGTCCTTACTAAAAGCTTTTGTTTAGTGGCCAAAAACCTTCTATTTGCTGGCTCAAGGAGTCACCCAAGCTCATGAAGACACCCCACATTACTCATGGTTCATAGTAGAGATAGCAGTTCTTTGGGAAGTAATGACCCATTGAATTCGGAACTTGGTGTGCCTGAGAAGTGAGTGCACTGTAACGAGGAGCCCGTGCCTCCAAGTTCCTAGGCTGTCTACTGTGGATTTGCATGGCTAGATTTTATTATCCTAGTGGGGATTCAGCAGATATCATCCTTGCCTACCATAGGATTTGTAAGCATGTTTGTGCATTCATATTAGCATAGTTAGATTAAAATCATTTTTGTCTTGCGTGCGTGTGTTTATGCATTTTTCACTTTGCCAAAAAATAAAATAAAATAGAAAACATCAGAAACATCCAAATTTTTTTTTCAATTCAGATCAGAACCTCAGAACTTGTGCATATATCACATCTTGCTATGCATTTGATCAAATTTTTTGTGCATCTGTTTAGACTGTCTGCGCTTTTGATTTTACTAGTTCGCATCTATCAAATTTTGCTGTGCATATATCTCATTTTGTTGTGCATTTATCAATCTATCCTACACATTTTGTTGCTACACATTTACAACAATGAGCATTTCCACCAACTTTGCAATTTTCCAAATCAATTTTTCAGATACCCATTTTCATCCTTAGTACGATTCTGGAAAAATAGTCGAGTTGCATAGACCTCTGATCTTTAGTTTGACCATTTTTATCATTTTTCACCATTCCTTCATTAAGAACTCATCAAATCATTTTCTTCCAATCTTTGAAATTCTCAATTTAGTGTTGAAACATTACCTTATCTATCGGATTTTGATCTTTGTGAGTTTACCATATTAGGATATATCATCCTCAAACCACCAAACTTACTTAGTTTATTATCTCTTGATTTCCCTTTGTCATATCATAGTGAGATCTATACCTCCTATTGACTTAGAGTTTATCAAGTTGTCTTATCACTTTTTCAACATGTTTCAATATCTTTTCTATCAATCACTTTCCATATCTTCTCATCAAGAATCTTTCATTCCATAATCAATTTTCTCAATTTTATGGTTCAAACTCAATCTCAGAAACTTAAACAAGCCATTAATCCAGAATCCCTAGACAAGATGGAAGGAAATACCAGCAACGAAGAAAATCCTTGGCCCGAAGCTCCTAAGAAAACTTCAATTTTTACATCCACTGACGAACCCACCGATGATGAACTTAGGGAAGCTTCATAAGATCCTCAATTCTATCATGTTATGGAAAGACTCTTAGGCTTGGATAGAGAGATGTATTTCATCATGCTTGCTCAACAAGGAGCTAAGTTACCAAGTGATTTTATTGTTTCCTATCTTAGAGAACGAGCTCACACAAACAATCAAGAAATACCTAAAGGTTCTCAAGATACTCATGGAGCAAAGGAAACCAATCAGCAATCCAATGCTTCTCATAGCCATGAACAACACACTATTTCTCAAAATGATTAGCAAAACTATGCTTCCCAAAATCATGCTTCACAAAATAATGCTTCCCACAACAATGTTTCCCAAAACTCTCAAGGAAACATGTTATCTTTGGATCCCATTCTACAACAAATCCAGATGCTTCAACAAAAAATCCGTGACATCCAAACTGGATCATCAACAAAGAAGTATTCCTTGGATGATATATGTCCTTATCCTTTTGATAAGAATTTAGTAATGATTCCATTCCCTCCTCATTTTGAGGTACCAAAATTTGACAAATACAAAGGGAATTTAGATCCACAAGACCACATTCATGAGTTTTGTGCTGCTTGTATTGAAGTCGCTGACAATGACACTTATCTTATGCGACTATTTTCATGAAGTTTAGGAGGACAAGCCATGGAATGGTTCTCCAAACTACCCCCAGGCATCAAATCTTTCAATGAGCTTCTTGACAAATTTGTGACTCATTATTCATATAACATCAAAGTCACTATGCTTGATCTTTGCAATGCACATCAAAAGAATGGAGAACCCTTCCTTACTTTTTTGCAAAGATGGCATCAATTGTTTGCCAAATATCCATGAATGATTCTTGAACAAGAAAAGATGGATATTTTTGTGCATAACCTTACACCAGAAATGAGTTATAGGTTACAATTGAAATGTCCACCAAACTTCAATAAGCTCATAGAAAATGGTATCAAGATCGAAGAAGCCATGGTCCAAAAAGGTGAGATCAAACTTTATTCCAAAGACAATGCTGGATCCTCAAACTCCAATTCCAACAACTATAACAATGACAAATCAAAATTCTGGAATAAAAACAAAAACGTTGTCAATGATGGGATTGTTGATAATCATAATGTCAAACCAACACAACCCCTTCTCAATCTCACCAGTCAGGCCAATGCTACTCAAGGAACCTACAACAATCAATCATCAAATCAAAATACCAACAAAGATTCATCTAAACCAAGATTGCCTTTCATGTCACCTCGAAGAAACTTTACTCCTTTAGGGGAATCTCTCGAATCAGCCTTATGAAAGTTAATCACAAAGAAACTAATCACACTTCCTGAAACAAAAGATTTTGAACCTAGAGTGAAGCCTTCTTGGTGGGATGAGAATGATTATTGTGAATTTCACCGAGGCAAAGGACATAAAACCAATGATTGCAAAAGGCTCAAAAATGTAATTCAAGATCTAATTGAAAGTAGTGAAATTAGTGTTGACGGACATACCTCAAATGAATCACATACAGCTTTCAAAGATCCACTTCCTGAGCATGAAAAAGGAGGTTCTTCCAATACTAAGAGTGATAACCAAGCCAATTATAATTCCACTCCTTATCGATATGTTGGTAACATTTTTGAATGTCATCATTCTATGTATTATGCCAATGTCATTACCATCAAAGGAAAATTAGAGAGTCATCCAGTCCATGTTACTACTCGTGCTCAATCCAAAGTTACTCTCCAAGGAGTCCAGTCTAAACCAAATGCACCTCACCACAAGTCTGTTTATGTCCCAAAGTCTACAATGAATATTTCCAACCAATACAACCTTTTGGAGCAACTCAAGAAAACACCTACCCAGATATCCATTTTAGAGCTTTTGCGTCTATCCCCATCTCACAAAGATATCCTTGAAAAAGCTCTTTTAGAAACCCAAGTACCCACAAATATAGATCATGATCAATTTCAAGCTATGGTGGGCCATTTAACAACCCCGCATTACCTATCCTTCACTGAGAATGATGACTTAGCTATTACCCAACCTCATAATGCTCCCCTACATATCGAAGTCCTTGTCTAGAGTCACAAAATCAAATGAGTACTAATAGATGGAGGAGCTGGCTTAAATATCTGTACATTGAAACTAGTCCTTGCATTGGGATTCTCTGAAAATGCTGTTGATCCCAAGAAGAAAATCACGATAAAATCTTATGATGAGGAAGAACGATCATCCAAGGGGTCTATTGTTTTACCAATCAGAGTTGGTCCTATAATCAAAGATGTACTTTGCCAAGTCCTAGACATGGATCTTGCTTATAAAATTCTCTTGGGACGACCATGGATTCATTCCATGCAAGCTGTACCATCAACCTATCATCAATGCTTGAAATTCCCTCACAATGGTCAAGAAGTCACTATCAAGGGAGACACTAATCCGTTCTAGTATTGCAGTTCTATGAAGACATCTGATTCTTTGATACCTTATAACCATACTGGAGCTTCTACAACTACACCCATTGATTCTAGTAATATAGCATCAACATCAAAATCAAATGGGATCAAGATAGACATAAAAGAAAGAAGTATGGGAGAATACACTTTAGGTTAATCTCTTTGTATCAAAGAGTTTCCTTTATCTCCTAGATGATATGGTAGATCTTTGATCACTAAATAACAATCAGAACCCCCTTCCACACTTGTTTATGACACATTTATAAGTGGGGGCACAATATCCAAAGAGGCAGCTGAGCGTAATGCTACTCATTTTCTTAAATCACAGAAGAATGAAGAGGATATCAAGCATTAATATATATCACCTAATGTCTATGGTAAAGGGTATACTTTATTACAAAGGATGGGATAGCAAGGTGTTGGACCTATAGGGTTACAAAGAGAAGGTGTTATCAAACCAATCTTGCAAAATCCAAACTATCAAAGAGACACTACAGGATTAGGATATAAAGGAGAAGGACCAAAAGAACCAACATGAAAAGCAAAGATCACACCTTTCCATGAAATATCTAAAGCTCCTGCTTTGCAATTCAGAAAGAATGGTATGTATGTAGATCCAGAGAAACAAAGGATAGCACAGAGAATCATTGATAGACTTGGGGATAATGATGATTCTAACTCAAATGATTATGAATGGGATTCATTATTTGATTGTACTACAAAAATAGGAGTTGATTTTGTCCATCACTATAGTAATGATTACCATGAGGGAGAGAGTTCAAGGAGTGACTCACTAGGATTGGTCCCACGTAATACTACTCTTGTCGATCGTGAGGGAAGTGAACATTATTTTGTGATAGATGAATCAGATGAGAGTATGGAAATAGACCTTGCTGATACCATCATAAACCTTGACAACTTTTCCATCAATACCATCTCTGCCTTTGAAATTGACCTGAATGATCCGATGCCCCTTGTACATCCTGAACTTATTGATTGGGATTCTCCCAATCATCCAGAACTTGATGTATTCCATAATGATGATGCAATCATTGACTATCTTGGAATCAGAGATCATTTACCACCAGGAGATCACAAGTCAGGATTTTTGATAGAACTCAATGACATGGCCTACTTTGGTGAGAGTGCCAATCCTTTCAGTCATAAAAATATAAAAATAATCAAGAGATCTAATGGTGAAAACCACTCAGTGGCAGTATTAGATCCAAAAATAGTAAAAAGAAATGACGCATCTGATGGTGAAAACCTCTCTGAGGCACCTGATGATGGAAGGATTGACACTCTTCCCAACTATTTGTATTGAGAGCAATCTGCTATTCTTATAGAACCAACAATACCTCTTAACATTGGCACAACAGAGTCTTTACGCATCCTCAAAGTAGCAGCATCCTTGACAAAATTAGAGAAAGAAGCTTTTGCAAAATTTTTCAGATAAAGACAAATCAACTTTGCTTGGTCCTATGTTTATATGCCTAGTCTAGATCCAAATCTCATTATGCATCATTTATCTATCAGACCAGGTGTAAAACCAGTTAAGCAGAAGCTCTGCAAAATGCATCCCCATATTGCACTAATGGTTAAAGCAGAATTGAAGAAGCTCCTAGATGTTGGATTCATTCAGGCTATTGATTATGCTGAGTGGATTTCAAATATTGTCCCCATCTCAAAACCAGACAAATCTATCAGGATTTGTATTGATTTTTGAGATCTTAATAAGGCTTGTCTGAAAGATGACTTTCCTCTACCAAATATTGACATTATTGTTGATCTGCCAGTTGGGCATGAGATGTTATCATTAATGGATGGATTTTCTAGCTATAACCAAATCAAGATTGCACTAGAAGACCAAGAAAATACTGCTTTTACTTGTCCATGGGGTACATACTGTGGGAATGTGATGCCTTTTGGCCTCAAAAATGCTGGAGCAACCTACCAAAGAGTAATGACCACAATCTTTCATGATATGATGCACACCATTATGGAAGATTATGTTGATGACATTTTAGCAAAATCCAAAGATAGAGCTGGTCATTTGAGAGTGTTGGATAGAATATTCACCTGGATGGAAAAGTATCAGATTTGACCCAATCCGAAGAAATGTGCATTCGGAGTTACATCTGGTAAATTGTTGGGGTACATTGTCTCAACCAAAGAAATCAAAGTGGATCCAGAAAAAGTTAAAGCAATAGTGGAGATGGCTTCCCCCACTAACATCAGTAAGTTAAGATCCTTACAGGGACATCTCTAGTCCATCCGAAGATTTGTTTCTCAACTAGCAGATCGAAGTCATCCCTTTCAACATTTGTTGCATAAAAATATCTTATTCCAATGGGATGATCAGTGTGAAGCAGCTTTCAATAAAATCAAGCAATATCTAGCAAATCCTCCAACTCTGATGTCACCAATTCTGGGCAAGCCACTCTTGCTCTACATTTCAGCTATGACAGTTTCACTAGGTGCTCTACTGGCTCAACAAGATCATGAAGGAAAAGAAAACACCATCTATTATATCAGTCGCACCCTAGTGGGATATGAGCTAAATTATTCTCCTATAGAAAGAGCATTTTTGGCTATTGTTTTTGCATCACAAAAATGGTGACATTACATGTTGTCACACTCAATCCAGCTCATTGCAAAGATTGATCCTTTAAAGTATCTATTAAGAAAAACAACACTGACAGGCAGATTGGCTAAGTGGGTCATGCTACTTAGTGAATTTGATATTGAATATGTAGATAGGAAGGCTATAAAGGTCAAGTGATAGTAGATCAGATAGCAGATGCTCCATTAATGGATGACCAACCTATACATATAGAGTTTCCTGATGCACACATTTTGGCTTTATCTACACAAACCTGGCAACTATATTTTGATGGATCATATACACAACAGGGTTCAGGAGCTAGTATTCTTTTTGTCACACCACAAGGATACACCATTCCAAAATCTTACAAGTTGCTTTTTCCTTGCACCAACAATGTAGCAGAATATGAAGCCTTGTTGATTGGGTTAAAGATAGCTTTACAATGGAAAGTAACTGAACTAAATGTCTATGGGGATTCTCAGTTGATTGTAAACCAGGTTAATGATGATTATCAGACTAAAGATGATAAGTTATTACCATATAAATGTATGGTTGATGACTTCAAACAATATTTATCAGTCATCACTTTTGAGTAGATTCCTCGGCATGATAACAAGGCTGCCGATGCCATGACAATGATTGCTTCTTTTTTTGATACAGAAGATACCAAGGTCCATTTTGAGTTCTTGGTGGAATCCCTGACTTGTCCTGCATATGATGATCCTGATATGAGTATTATATGTCATATAATTGGACATGATTCCCACATCTATGGAAAAATTTATTCCTATTTGAAAAATGACATCATACCCCCTGACCTATCCCATAATAAAAAAGGAACTTTTCTCCGCCAAGCCTCCCGCTATGTCCTAATATTTGATACCCTTTATAGGCGAGGTCTTGACGGTACTCTCCTTCGATGTCTCAAGCATGATGAAGCTCAAACTGCCTTGCGAGATGTACATGAGGGTATTTGTGGGACACATTTGAGTGGTCCCTCTTTGGCTAAGAAACTCATGCGTATGGATTATTATTGGCCTACCATGGAAATAGATTCCTTTCATTTTTCTAGAGCATGTAAGAAATGTCAGATACATGGAAACCTTATTCATGCTCTAGCACAAGAGTTACATCCTTTCACAACTACCTTGCCATTCAGTTGGTGGGGGCTCGACCTCATGGGTGCTATCAACCCTCCATCTTCCAATGGTCACAAATGGATTCTCACTACCACAGAATACTTTACTAAATGGATTGAGGCCGTTCCATTAATTACCGCCACAGGGAAACAAATATCCATGTTTATCTTAAATTATATCATTTGTAGATATGGTATACCTATGTATCTCAAAACTGATAATGGGAAATAGTTTCAAAATTAGGACATGGATGAACTATGCACAAAATTCCATATTACCCATAACTATTCCACCATATACTATCCCCAAGGAAATGGCCAAGCTGAGGTGTCAAATAAAACTATTGTTAAAATCCTACAAAAGACTATCAATGACGCTGGCCGTGACTGGCATATCCAACTAAATCCAGCCTTATGGGCTTACCGTACCTCCATCCGTACTCCTACTGGAGCCACTCCATATTCCCTTGTCTATGGATCCGAAGTAGTCCTGCCCCTCGAGGTCGAGTTTCCTTCACTTCGTGTCACTCTCAAAGATTTGATTCCTGATGAAGACTATAGAGTTGCACGGTTGACTGAACTAGAACTGTTGGATGAACGCCGTCAGAGAGTTTATGATCATTTGAAATTCTATTAGCAGCGTATGTCTCGTTAGCATAGTAGCAAGGTAAAGATCAGAGACTTTCAGCTGGGTGAATTAGTCCTCCACAAAAATCCAAAGAATCAACAGCACCGTGAAAAGAAGGGCAAGTTTGAACCCAATTGGTTAGGTCCGTTTGTGATTACAACAGTCTATGGTTCTGGGGCTTATTAGCTATCAACACCTGAGGGAGATCCCTTGGATGAACCTCTTAACAACATCCATCTCAAGAAGTTCTATCCTTGAAATCTCAATGCAAGGGCTATGTATATATATTTTGTAAATATAAAAAATCAAAAAAATCAAATGAAAATTGCAATAAAAGCATGTGGTTAAATCCTAGAAACAGGGACCATGTGTATCAAGGTAGCTCCTTTATCTATTAAGATTCTTCTAGTGTGTCCATTCATTGTATATATCCACAATAAAATGGCTAGTTAGTCCCATACATGCCATGTATATATCATAATAAAATGGCCAGTTCATACACCATCCATTGTATCTACCCATAATAAAATTCCATCATAGCTTGATCATTTGTCATGGTCTTCATCTTAGTCTTGTTGAGTCTTTCTTCATCCATAATAAGTCAGTCCATCACCTAGCTAGGGGCATGTCCTCGACCTAGTTTAGGAAGTGGAACTATGATACTCATGACTCTTAGAGGACACAATGGAGTGATTTTCACTAGACAAAGCAAACACAATCAAATGTTCTTTCACGATGATATCTTTATGATGCATCAGAATCTGTAATCTATCCTTCGAAACATGACTGTTTATCTATCGAATCTTGACTATACATCATCACTTGAACTGATCACTATATCTTACACTATCTTTTTGGCAAAAAAAATGTATATTCATGACAGGCATGTTAGAATGATTTGTTGTAAATTATGCATTCATATCTAGATTTCATTGTTATCATGCTTCCTATGCTATTCCATGATATCTTTAACATGAGTTTGAAACTATAAAATGTCATTGATTAGGATAGCCATGATGGGGCATGGTATTTTCTTTGGTTGCTGTCTGTGGGATATTTCCCCATGAAATTAAAGGAACAAATAATTGGGGTGTCTGCACATAAGTGCCTTCATTCATTTAATAGTATTGACAACATCCAAATCATGTTGTTCTACGTATGCTATTTATGGTGATACGCCAACACATACCTTGACTCCAAATATTTGTTCCCCGATGGAGGAGGGAATATTCATTGTCTATTACGCAAATGAAACTCAGGTCATCTCAGTTCAATTATACCTAGATGCTTGTCAAGTTTGCAATATTAAACTCCATGCAAGAAGTGCTTAGGTCATCCTGGTTTAATTATACCATGATGCTTGCATTTTCTTGCAACATAATGAGCTCAATGATGAAAATCAAGTTCTAGTTATTATGAAGTTCTAAGATGTTACCTAAAGTTGTGGAGATACATTCATTTCATATTGCATTTCATTTAAACAGTTCATGACTTACATATCAGTGCTCCTTTTATAGAGATTTATAGGTTACCTTTCTTATTAGGTTATTTGTTCTCTTAGTCTATTCTTCTTCTGTCAGATACATTGTTATTTAAGTTGAGGACATTTGGACAACCAAAAATATTATGACTTTTTGCATTTAACATTTTGCACTTAATCATTTAGAGACATATGTTATCTTCATTAGGAGTGTTCATTTGTATATAATTTGATCATTTATTATAGCTATCATTTCATCTCATTTTCTTTTATCATGTTATCAATTATTACATTCAATCATCTTAGGTACATTATCATTTATTACATTAGATATCATTTGCATTACACTATCATTTATTATTCATTATACACATTATATATCATTCATTTATTATACATTATATGCATTTTACATCATTTATTTATTATCCATTATCTGTGTTTCCAATCATCAGTTATATCATTCATTTACATCATTTATTTATTATCCATTATCCACATTGTTCATCACAACATTGCATTGATAATCACATAGCATTAGTCAACTCATTTAAGACATGGATTTATATCACCATCATATGATTATTAACCATTAAGCATCAAAAATATCAAATCAGATATAAATCATTTTGCATTCTAAGACATACATTCTATGCATATTAAAGTAAATCATCACATCCTGCATATGTTAGTACACACATGTATATAAATCATCAAAGAAAATCATGATAGAACTGCATCACTGTATATATAGAGTCAATCATATAGCATCCATCATATAAAGTCCATAAAACAACAAAACTATCCAAATGTCCAATGATATAAATCAATAACAATGTGTCCATAGTCAGTGTCTGTCAAGTCAAAATATAATGATACAATGAAACATAATGGTACAATAGTGTATACAATGATCTCTCAAAATCTATGAACCACTACCTCTAGACTTTGTCTGTCGCTGTCTATGGGATGCAATGTGGCCCTGTGCTGCTAAACTCCCTGATGCTAAGGATCCACCCTGACTTCCTGAACCTATCGGTGCTCTCAAAGGGCATGATGATACACCCTCTCCACTAGCTGGTGATCCTCTATCATGCACTACTATCCTAATCACCACTGAGCTCTCCCTATAACTCCTGATCCACTGATCCCTCAGGAATGCCTATCTATATGCCTCTCACCAATAGGATATCTCATTCCCAGCATGTATCATGGCTCTGATGCTATCTCCATGAGGACCCAACTCCTCTGTGCACTGTAGCTAATCTAGTAGCATCTCTAACTCCCTGAGTCTCTCAAGCGCTGCATCCCACTCATGTCTCAACACTCTCATCTGTCTATCCATCCTCTCAATCTATCTCTCTAGATCTGGCACTCGGTCTGCCTGAACCTATGTAACTGCTAGTTAGACTAGCAGTGTATCAATATCTGGCTCCTCCTCAGCAGCATCTCTCTAAAAATAGGGATCCCATCCCCCGATATCCATGTCTTCCTGCTCACCTTGTGCTAGTACATCTGCCATCTCAGCATCTGGCTCATCTTGTACATCATCATGAACCTGACCACCCTGTACAACATTGCCCTATGCCAATAAGATGTCTACCTCATCTTGTACTGGGGCAGTTGGTATCTATACCTGAGTGACTGGTACCTATAATGGAGCTCCTACAGGTGGCTGTGCTGGCTGTGCCAGAGGCTATCTCTATCCATATCTAGTCGGGGGAGGCATCAATCCCCTTTGTCTCACTCCACCTCCTCTCATCCATGGTCCTGCCCTATCCCCTCTCCCTCCATCTCCACCATCTCCTCCTCCATCTCCTCCACTGTCATCACCACCTCATCTCCCTCACCCACATCTATCTCTCCCTCGGAGTCTCCCCCATCATCTCTCTGCAAGATCTCTCTTTAGAGGCCTAGCTGCTAGATTTGTAATCCATGGTACAAGAACGTCTCTCAAGAACTACTCAAGATCTATAGTCATCCCAGGGTCTACCATTGTCTATCTCATGGTCCATGCCTGAAATGGCATGTCCACAAACTCCCATCAAGTTGTATTGAATGATTCCATGGGTCCCCAATCCTATCTCTCCTAATGTGTACGAGCATGCTCTATCACTCCCTATGGCATGCCCTGGACTCTGCCAAACTGGCACAGAACCTGGCTGACCAACTATCTCTCCAAAATAAAGGGTGTCTGCCCTATCAACCACCATGACTCAAAACAAAAACCTAGCTACCGCTCATCATCCCATGGCTCACACCCTAAGTACGGTCTCCATGTCACTATATCTAAAGTATCAAATGTATACCGCCAAAACTCTAAATGGCCCAATTTTGCCTGTGACAAAATTGAGGAATATAAATGAATGTAGGGCTACCCTGTGCCCTGAAATCTAATGGCCACTGGTCACGTCACTGCAATGTGCTCCCATGCCCAAACATGGAGTAGTGTCACACCTACTGATAGAGATGCACCCGCATGGTACACCACCTGATGCATATCATGATAGAGATGTGCTAATAAACAAACACCCCAAGAAAATTGGGTCCCCTCCATCATCTACCGTAATGTGTGGCCCCATCCCACTACAAATCGATGTGACCTCCGATCAGGGCATACAAATCCCCCAATTGCCCCTACTAGAACCATTGGAAGCGAGTCATATAAATCGACCATGTCCTCCCATCTAATCTCTCCATCCTCTATATCATCATCACCGAAAATGGCTCCGCACTCTGTGACTCCACCGTGTCAATCATACTGAACCAGCTCACCTATGATGGGCAGATGGAGGATGTGATAAACATCCTCTAATGTGACTATCATCTCCCCTATCAGAAGATGGAAGGTACTCATCTCTGAGTGCCATCACTCTACTAATGCTATCATCATGCTGAGATTCACTCAAATCTCAAGCATGTAGATCATGTAGTACAAACCAGACACTCTAATCAGTAGTCTGTCAGTCTCTGACAGTGCCGGTCTCAGATTCTGTGTGACGGGATATCTCTCCCATGACATCAGAATATCTATAATATCCTCCTATTCAAGTCAACAACAATCAACCTATCAGATTTTGATAAACTGATCTATCAATCTATCTATCCTATCATATCAATTTCAAACATGTTTTATCACATGTTTTAACAAGATAATTCTATCAATTATCTACCAACAAGACTGGTTAACTAGCGACCATGCTACAATGTTTCCTATCTTAATCAAATCAATCAACATCAACTACTGACATATCAAATCGGCTTATTGACATCAAGTTTGACCTAATTGACTATCATCTTTGACCATATTCTACCACCTAACACACATGCACAGCATTGAAACATGCATGCACAACTTTCTTTCACATTTGTGCAGGTTTTATGAATGCACAATTTTTCTCCACATTTGTGCAACAATTCTGTATGAATGTGCATATTTTAATATATGCGCGCTTTTATTGCATACTTGCGCAGCGCTAACTTTCTCCTAGTATGAATGCGCAGTTTTCCTACATGAATGCGCAAAAGTTTTTAATTTTCTGTGCAAACATTGATTGTTTCTGCACATTCATGCGCCGAAACTGCGCATTCATTCTTTGCCTAATTTTTTTTTTTTTTCTACCCTAATCTATCATTTAATTCACCCTAAACATGCTAAAATTCTACTCTAACATGCATCGAATCATGAAATCACAAAGCAGGATCACGTCACCTACTGGTTCACCTAAATTGGGTGGTTGCTGGAAGTGTCTAGCCCTCTGGAAGCGGTGATTTGACAGTGGGAATGACATCCTGGTGGCTCTACTCTTCTCTCTCTTGCGCTTTGATCTCCAAATGACAAGTGTGCAAAATGAGCTTATTGTGGACCCTTTAGCCCTATTTATAGCCTGTAGACCCTATGTGCTTGGTGTGGGGACCCTACTACCCATTTTTCTCCCATTCCAACCCATTTTCATCACTCCTTTCTACCATTCTTTCGTGAGATTGATTATCCAACTTGAAAATAAAATAAAATAAAATAATAAAAACTAAAAAATATTTTTTGTCAATCAATCTCTCAAGGGGGCATGCATAGGTCATCTAAGACATTGTCTGGGGCAGGGGCAAAAATGCTTGGCAAAAATGGTTGAATTTTCTTTGAAACAATGTGACCAACACATTATTTCAAAGAGGGGCAAAATGTATACACCTAAAAATGGCTTCATTAATTAATTAAATATTTATTATTTAATTACTATTGACTTGATAAATTAATTAAATATTTATTATTTAATTAATAATTATTCCTCTATTTATTAAATAAATTATTCAATTTATTTAGTGAATTCACTATAGTCTATCCTTCTATTCTAAGTCTTCTAATTAGTCTTATTAAAGTGATTTAAATAAATATACAATCACCTAAATATGACTAAGACTCC
The DNA here is from genome assembly GCA_027943335.1 of Chamaecyparis obtusa. NCBI lineage: Eukaryota > Viridiplantae > Streptophyta > Pinopsida > Cupressales > Cupressaceae > Chamaecyparis > Chamaecyparis obtusa. Next base: position 249,795 of record BSBK01000860.1, read on the forward strand.
TAGTCCACCTTATCTATCCACTCACGTGACACATCATCTTGGCTAAAATAAATAATTATTATTAATTATTTATTAGTAATTATCCTCACCCACACATGTCCTATTCTTAAGGGCTATGTGGCCTCATAGGACTTGGTCTCATGACCACATGTCCTCTCAACAACCAAGTCAAGAGACATTCCCTATTCCTAAGGGGCTTCTCAAGCCACCTCTAAGGGTCAAAGGTGACTCATGGGGCACTTGTACAAAGAGTCCTCATGAGGAAAAGGTCTCTCCCTCTTTCTCTCTTAAGTCTTTGAGAGACATTTGACATGTGTCTTTCCCTTCCACCTTGTTCTCCTCCATGTCAATGTGAGAGGAACATCATCCCTATTCTTCCTCTCACATTCCAACTACATCCCCCTTTCTCTCAACTCCTTCAACCAAGTCAATCCTAGCCTTAGGATCTTCCACCTTTCATTCTCAACTGTAGGATTGTGCCACCTAGGCCTAGATCCTCCAAAACTCTATAAAAGGAGCCACATTTCCCCTTTGTGAGCTAATAGATATTTTTGTAATAGGCATTCAAGCATTCAAGAAATCAAGCATTCAAGCATCCAAGCATCCAAGCACTCTAAGAACAATCAATCCATATTATCATCATTTCATTTGCATTCCATCCATTAGATTGCATAAGCTATTGTGCACTCATTTCATAAAATCTCCACACTTTGGTAGCATCTTGGGAGAAGGCTTCATTTGGAAATCTAAGAGCTCAACCTCTACAAGAAATCAAGGCTAGGAGGACAATGGAGACAAGCTGCATGGTAGGTGAAGGTAAATAATTTAGTTTCATCATTTTATAGTTACTTTGTATTCTTCATTGTGTTGCATTAGATTGATTTATTGACTTTTAATAGTTAATTTATCATCTCTAGTTATTAGACATCTAATTTGCATACAACACTTTAATAGGAGCAATGGCTTTAACGAAAACATAACCAACTCCACTGATTATGTTTCCACTACGAGATGCCCCTAGACGAAGACAAACCAAGGGAAATACCACATAAACATACAAAAAACACATAAGGGATCTACCTGCCGTGGAGTCAGTATGATCATAAGATAATATATATATGATATCATTGCAAATGAATTGACATCATTCCCCAAAGAAAGTAGAACAACAATCACAATGGAGGAAAGATCACATAAGAGATACAAAGAAGAATCTTTTTGGACCATGACCTGGAGACCAAAAAGAATCAGTGCTACGAAGTCTCGAATCCAAGAAGACTACACAAGGAAACATTTACGAACAATAGCACAGGTACAACATAACATGAAATAACATATGGAAGAAAGGAGATACATATAGAGGAATTGTACAATAGGTTTGATTCCTTTATCACCTTGTATGAACAAAGTAACAAGGGTCATATAAAATAATCTAACAACATTTAGCAAATACATCATTGGAGAAGCACAATAATACAGACAAACACACAACAAAGGCTACCACAAAGGAAAAGCTAATCAAGAACACCGCCTACTCTCCTCATATCATTCTATATCATTTAGGGAAGGTGGGTAACTCGCAAGAGGGACTATATCCAACACAGTAGGAATGACAACTACTTCCAAACAAGGATCCTCTTCAAAATCATAATGTTCGATACTAGGTGTAAGTGTTAATTGTGATGAAAGCATATTAGGTAAATCAATGTCAATGTCAATAGTCTCATATTCATCATTAATATCATCAAGAGTATCTTTTTCATCCATATTAATCAAAGGGATCTAAGATACAAATAGGATCATCATAATCTTGCATTTTAACATCATTATTAGCAACAACTTCTAACACATCATGCATAGGCTTATCAAAAAAAGGTAAAGAATTTTGAAGAACAGAATTAAAAGCTTTAGCTTGAGCATGATGCTTTTTACAGTGTTCATTAGCAGATCAATTATATTTTGTCTTACTTGAAATATGTTGAGAACTAGGAGGAACAACCACTGAATCCTTCACAGGTTCTATATGAGGATTAATAGGCTTCGCAACAGACTGACAAGCAATAGTAGGAGCTTGATTAAAAGAACTAGAAGCCATGGATAAAGGAGGTATGGAAGGTGTAGGCAAAAGACCATGATTAAGATCCATTAGAGGTACGCTTAATTTGAGAATCTTACGATGCTTATAGGCTTGATATGAGAAGAAAAGATTATCAGGCCGAGAAGGACATGAATTAGGTAATGAAGGCCAAAAGAAGTCAAGTGTAGCACAATCCTTGGGCCTAGAAGGTTGATATAGACTTTTTATCATCTTCACTTTGTTATCATGATTAAATTTAAGACACTTATGGATAGGTGAAGCAACAACATGCATGGCATTCAACCACAAAAAACCAAGCTTAACTTGAAATTGATCGGAAGTAGGAACAACAACAAAGGTAGTGTTCATAATTTTACCACAAAGTTCAACTGGCAAGTTAATAGAACCAAATTATGGATAAAGAAAACCATTACAAGTTTGAATCCACACATCTGATGTATCATAAGAATCATGTTGCAAGTTTTTCATAAAAAGATTTTCTTCAGTAATAACATTGACTAAGGATGTAGGATCAACAAGACAACCATGAGTAGGTATCTGAGAAATCCTAGCATAAATGTAAAGGGGACCATCAGGAGCCTTAATAGTATCAGAATCATCAAAGGTAATCAAAAGTTCCTGAGGTCTTTTATTCTTAGGTTGTTGTCGAGGTTTAGGTTGAGTTTTCAGTTTAGGCTTAGATTTTAGTTGAGGTTGAGATGGAACTTGAGATTGAAGCTAAGGTTGAGGTTGAGGTGGAGATATAGATTGAACAACATGCTCCACTTGATTAACAATGTGATTAAGATCATCCATCTTTGAATCATAAACAATATCCATAGAAGATGGCTGAGCAATGGTATTAGTATCATGTGTAGGTAAAGGATTCGTATAGATTTGAAGATTTTGATTAGGAGGAGAGACATATTTGTTCCCGCTACCATCAAGATTATCAAAAGATAAGGCATTAGAGTCAATTAAGTCCTGAACCTTATATTTTAAAGAATAACACTTCTCAGTATCATGACCATTCTGACGATGATATTGACAAAAATCTTTAGGATCAAAGGATTTAGATGCAATCATAGAAGGTAAAAGAGGTCGAATAGGAGGTAAAGTAATCATGTTAGCAATTAACAACCTATTCATAATAGAATGCAAATATTCAGAAAGAGGAGTAAATGTATGAATTAATCGAAAAGTAGTGGATGCAGAAGTGGTATTGTGGGATGCAACAACAACTTGATCAACAACTGTGTTTGCTTATTTGTTTATCTTGACATAGTTGTTGAATTTTTGAAATTTTTTTGGGTTAGGAGCAGCATCACTCTTATCAACTAGAACAAGAGCCATTGGAGTGTTTCTCTCAAATTGACTCACTTGTAATTGATAATGATGAAGCACTACACAAATTTGTTGAAAAGAGGTAAATTCAGTTAGCAAAATCTTGTCTCTAATATCCTTTTGCAAATTTGAAATAAACATATGTTAAATATCAATATTAGGAATATGATAGGAAATCTGAGCATGTAAATGCTTAAATCTACCAATAAATTCAGTCAACTTTTCCTTAGCACTTTGTTTACAATGCATCAAATCATTCAAAGACACTTGCGGACCAATGTTATTTTGAAATTGTTGAATAAAAGCATTAGCAAGTTTTGGGAATGAGTCAATAGAATAAGAAGGCAAGGAAAAATACCATTGTAAGGCCTTGTCACGAAAAGTTCTAGCAAACAACTTGGCTAAAATCCTATGGTCATGAACATAATTACTACAAAGGATTTGAAATATTTTAACATGATGAACAGGGTCTTCCTTACCATTATAATTCTCAAGATGAGGCATATCGACTTGCTGAGGAATGAGTGTACGAATGATATCTAGGGAAAAAGGACTTCCCATGTCACATGTAGGAATACTAAACTTGTTTTGATTTAAGGATGGAATTTGTTGTTGTAAAGATGACACAATTTGAGCCAAACTGATGATTGTTGAATCATTAGAGAAAATAGGAGGAATAGCAACATTAGAAACACTAGGTAAAGTGTATGAAGCTGCAGGAATGGAAGACACAACTAGAGGAACACTTGGAACTACAGTTGGAAGATGATTGGAATAGGTAAAAGGAACATTATGGTAAGAAGGTTGTGATATAGGAAGGGACACAAGAGGAACACTCATAGGAACAAAGGGAACTGCCACAGTCACAAAAGGAGTATAGGTACGAATAATAGATAAAGGAATAGAAGAAGGTTCTATACTAGTAATAGGAGGAATCAACCCTAAATCTTGAGATTCTTGAGCTAAAGGTTTAACATTTGAATGCACAAGATGAGTAATACCATGCAAGAGATTAACACCTTGATCACTATCACAGAGAACTTTCTTAAGAGCCTCGATAGCTTGAATAGAATCTTGATTATGGTTTTCTTCAATAAGCCAATTACCCCATTTTATCAAGTTTAGTTGAAAGTTTTTGGACTTGTTTAAAGCATCATCCTCATCATGAGATGAGTGAGAAGAGTTTTTCTCCATAATAGGATTGGAATCATGAATAATCAAATTGTCATTTGTGACCCTAAGGAAAGGAGAGGAAGATTCAGGATCAAAGACACCCATGAGTCTATGACTTCTTCTAACTAGAATATTATAAGTAGGACTAGAGGTAGTAAAGCTCATATACCAATGCAACACAAATGAACTAAACTAGGAAAACACAAAGCATGAATAAATGAATGTTTTTGTATTTTTAAAGAGATTTTGTAATTTTTTTATATTTTTGAAATATAAATGCAAGAAATCTAATTTTATGCAATGTAAATCTAACACCACAAACACAATAGGGCATCTAATTCCACAAAAGAAAATGGGGTAAGCACATCGGGTTCACCAAAAATGTAAAGGGTCAAAATGTATGTGTATCTATCTTTATCCTTTACAACATATATTATATCTATGTGAGGATGGGGGAAATATAGGATCTATCCCTAATCCAAATTCCCAAAAGAAGAGATCCAAATTGATTAATCACAAAGAAGTGATCAATACACAAATGAATCAAACTATGGAGAATATGAAGAAAGGAGAAGATCTTACACTTATAGAAAATATGTGCTTGAAATATTAAATGAATAGAAGACAAATACTAACCTCAAAATAAGGAAAATATGGAAAATGCTAATTTTTGATGTCTGTGCACAATTTTGGGAAATTTTGTAACCTACTCTAGATTGGAAATGTCGAGACAGAGAAAACCCAGAAAACTTTTTGTCTTTATGAGGGAGGTCGACCTTGACCCAGATAGTGGGGAACAATCTTACCCTGGGACACAATCTTACCCCTCACTGAAGGTCGACCTTGAACCAAAACATCTCCAACAGGAATTCTATTCGTGAATCTTGAAAGTTCACCGAAAAGGGTATCTAGATTTGAACTGCAATTTGCTATCTTGTACCTCTACCTGCAAGAAAAATGGTTTTTGTTGTTTGGATGGGGGGTTTTCCTTGGTCAAACCCTAGTTTGGAATCAACCTTGAAATGTAATTGAAATTACAATATATAAACAAAGTAAATGGAACTATTCACCTTGCTTATGTTGAAATCCTTATGGAGGATTTGAATCCTTGAATCCACAAGTAGGGATGCTCCAAATGAATGTAGAATTGTATGTAGGATGTCTTAAATCAATGGAATTAGATCTTCAACACCAATATTGAATGGATCTTGGATTAGGAAGAGGCTTGGATGAACATGGATGGAGAAATCTTCAACAAGAGGGCTCCATAGAGCTTGAATCCTTCAATGGCTACTAATGGATCTCCTTGATGAATTGGATCTTGAATACTTGAAGGTGGATGAATGCTTGAATTCTTTCTTTCTCCTTCTTTCTTGCTTCTTGATTGCTTAATTTCTCTTTCTTGAGTGCTTGATTGATTATGAAAAGAGATGGATTGAAATGAGAGAGGAAGGCTTCCTTTTGTAGTGGTCTAGGGCACAAACTTCTAGAGAGGCCAACATTGGAGAATTAAATCCCAATTAACCTTAACCCATAGAAATGGACCTAGATTAAATGCAATTTAAGAGTTTACCATTCTAAAATCTGAAACAACCAACTCAGAAGCGGGAAAATAAAACTTTTCAAAGCCCGATGTCCTGAAACCTTCAGAACTTGAAAATTGGACCCAGGATCAGGGTCGAGGTCGACTCTACCCTAGGTCAGAGTCAAGGTCAACTTTTCCCTAGGTTAGGGTCAAGGTCAACCTTGACCCAGGAGGTCAAACTTGACCCTGAGGTCTCATATCTCAAATTCTCAGGACCAGGTGCCAGAAAAAGGCTGGAAATAGGTGGAGAGAAAAGCAGAACAAGGGGGAAAAATCTAGATCCATGCAAAGACCTATTCAAGGTGCTCGACATGACCCTAGACCACTTACTCGGAGGGCTAAATGCTCTTAACATGGAAGTGCTTCCATTTTAAGACAATACAATATCACACATGGTTTTTACCATTTTGGGTTTCCATGACAAAATTCATGTTTTATGTGTTTCTTGCATTGTGGTGGTTGATGCTTATTTAGTTTAAGTTTCATTTTCTTATCAATCGGTAAACTTGTGAATATTATATTTTGAAGTTAAAAAAGTTGAAAAGTACTAGATATCTAGATTACTCATTCACCCCCCCTCTTAATAATCATAGAACCTTAGGACTAATAATTGGTATCAGAGATTTGGTACTCTTTTTGGAGAAGCTTATCAGCCTGAGGTCAAGATCTAAGGATGATGAGAGAGGAAGTTCCTAAGTTCACAAGGGAGAACTACTCTATGTGGAGTGGTAGAATGAAAATTTATCTAAAAGGTATGGGTAATCAGTATTGGAATCATGTTGTTAACCATTATGTTATTCCAACCATTCCTCTCAATGCATATCAGCTAAGGGAACATCGAGAGAATACTACAACTATGGAAGCCATTGAAAGTACATTATCTGATGCATAGTTTAGTGATATACAAGATCTTGATGTTAATATTATTTAGAAAAAAAAAGAGGGGGGTGAATTAGTTGTTCTCAGGTCCAGATGTGCCAATTGAAATTTTAAACACTTCAACAATCTTAGATCTAATCAGCAACACAACTCGATCTCTAAAGTATATATATCATAAACATATAACATATAGTCCACTGTCCAAAAGTAATTAACTTGTATAATATAGAAACATTCACATGAAAACATTCATACAAGTATAACACCAAGATTTATAGTGGAAACCCAACTTGGGAAAAACCACTTTGTAATATGTTACTGATATTTTTACTCTTCTGAAGTGAGCTTTGTGAAAAGCCAACCTTGTTAAAGGTTTACAAACACACTGCTAGGTGTGACCCTATTAAAGGATTTAAACATTGTCAAAAGTGACTTGGTTAAAGGATTTAAGTACATTCCATTAGAATGCCACCTTGATTAAAGGATTTAAACAATGACTGTTAGGTCAACCATGATTAAAGAATTTAGATTGATACAATGGTTAGAAAATAACAGTAGTTTCTGATCTAAAAAATATACAACTCACTTTGCAAATAATAGATCCAATTTGCACATATATGCTGATTTATTGACTGAGCTCCATTTCCATCTCCATCACTGATCTTCTTGGAATTCTCTTCAAGCAATCACAACTTTGATCAACTCCTTCACAATTTCACCTTTAGCCTTTTGCTTAGACTTGTCAGTCCATAACTTCAGCTCCTCATGTAACCTCACAATTAAGTTTCCCTTTATACCTCTTCAATTAGGTAGATCCATCTTTTGCCACTTGATCTCCTTTGTAGATCTTAGGTTTAGGTCAGATTCATCGAAACCTTCCATCATTTAAGTTCTTCATCCTTCCTTATAGATACATCTTCAAACTTATTATTGAATCCATAATAAAATGATTTATTATGCATTAAATTCTCCATACAATCAATTAATAAAGTCAACACGATTTACATATCCCAAGAATTCAACTATGTTGGCTGGAATCTCAATTCTTTCTCCGAATGTAAATTAATGACACTTGGTCAATACTGTGTTCATCTCATCGGTCATCACTGCATAACTCGGTCAACTCTACAAAATGTCTTCCTTGGCTAACACTGTCTTGCTCGGTAATTTCTTGTCATTTAGCATAAACTGATGTTTGGTCAACACTAAATTTACTTGGCATATACTAGTGCTCAGTCGACACTAACATCACTCGGCTTAAACTAGATTTCTTCACTTTTTCTCGATTAAGCCTACTTCTTCAATCTTTCTTCTTACTTAGATAAACAATACATTATCTTATCAATGCACCAAATAATCAAGTACCCATTGAAGTATCAAATAACTCAACCTTTCATTAGGCTCTTTTGTTATCTCCCTTTCCCTCATCCTTTTCATCAATCAATAGATATGGTACTCTCTTAGATAGCAACTATCTTACCAGTTAAGGTTTGACATCAATGACAATACAACAATTGTTTCAATTGCAGTTTCCAACACTTGAAACTTCCTATTATGTGTGGGAGAAATTGAAGCTAGTGTATGGTGGAGAAAAACATGTGCAAAAAGCTAAGGTTGATAGCCTGAAAGGAGAATTTGATGATGTGCAGATGGTTGAAGGTGAAAACATTGAGAAGTATGGTAAGAGAATTAAAGAAGTGGTTATTACTATCAAAAGTACTAGTGGAACTATTGAAGAAGATGATGTGGTAAGTAATGTATTGAGAAACTTGTAACCTCTTTATTCCATTAAGGCTTCTTCTATTTAGGAGTTAAGATCATTAGGAATTGCAATTGTCACTCTTGATGCATTTAATTAGAAATTTTACTTCTTTTGAGCTTAGCAATTATGATAATAGTATTCCAAGGGTTTAAGCTACATTCAAGGAATCTATGTCTCTTACACCTACAAGGAAAGGAAAGGAAGTTAGTCATGAATCTTCTTCTATGCCAAGTTACTCTAATGATTATGATTCTATCTTGTTTGAGTAAAATAGATAAGATGAGTTGGAAGCATTATTTTCTAGAAGGATACCTAGAGGAACCAAAAAGTATAAGGGTAAGATACCTTTAAAATATTGATCATGTAACAAGATTGGACACATTGCTACCAGGTGTCCTGATGGTGACAAGAAGGATAAGCCTAAGATATTAAAGGACAAGAATATGAAGAATTGTTTTTTTGCTGCAGATGAGGGAGTTACCGATGAGAAATCTGAGGATAATGAAGAAGATGTATTCACTTTTTTATTGTTAAGGAAAATCCTTCTGTATGTAATGAAAAAATATTGATTTCTAGCAAGGATCACAGTGAAGATTGGGTAATAAAAAGTGGATATACACATCATATGACTAGTGAATCAAGTAAGTTCACTAAGTTGGAAGAATGTGATGGTGGTTCAATAAGGTTTGGTAATAGCTCTCCTTTCTTGGTAAAAGGAATTGGATCTATTGCATTAAATAGAAAAAAAATTGTGATGATATGTACTGGGTAGAAAGCCTAGGGTACAATTTATTGAGTTTAGCATAGTTGAATAAGAAATGTTATCTTTTAGAGTTCAAAGGAGGTGTTTGAATGATACTTGGGAGATCTTTTGATCTTATTACTACCGATATGTAGACTAAAGGTAACTTATTCCAACTGAATACTACAATAAAGAGTTGTCTGATTGCAGAAGTTGATGATAGTTGGCTATGGCATAGGAGATTTTGCAATGTTAATTTTTATAGTTTGGTCAAAGTGAGTAAGATGAATATTGTTAGAGGTTTTCCATAAATAGTGAAACCAGACAATGTCATGTGCAAGGAATGTCAATTGGGAAAGATAAATAGTTCTATTTTTATTAGTAAGTCATTTTTATCTAAAGATATTTTGGATTTAGTTCATACTAATTTGTGTGGTCCTATGAGAACAATAAGATACTATGGAGATAGGTATTTTATAATTTTTGCTAATGATTATTGTAGGATGACATGGGTTACCTTTTTGAAAGACAAATTAGATTCATTCTATTTTTTTAAGGTGTTCAAAGCACGAGTTGAAAAAGAAACAGGTAAGAGTTTGAAGTGCTTGATATTTGACAGAGGTGGTGAGTTCACATTTTTGGAATTCACTAAATTTTGTGAAGAACATAGAATTAAGAGGAAAATGTCAACACCTAGAACCCCCCATAAAAATGGGATTGCAGAAAGAAGGAATAGATCTATTATTGATTCTAAAAGAACAATGATGATAAAAAGAGATGCACCTCAAATGTTTTGGAGAGAAGCTTTCAACGTTGTTTTTTATACATTAAACTAGGTACATGTTAAGAAGGGTACCAATAAGAATTCTTATGATTTAGGACATGGTCACACATCTAGTGTGAAATAATTCAAATTTTTTGGGAGAAGATGATATATAAAGAGAGATGACAATATCGGGAAATTTGATCCTAAGAGTGATGAGGGAATATTTGTAGGATATTCTACAAGAAGCAAAGATTACAAGTGTCTAAAAAAGAGAACCAACAAGATGATAGAATGTGCAAATATTAGGAGTGAGGAATTCCTACAATAGAATGATAGTTCCAGCAAGAATAAATTAGTAGATGATCAGGGGATCATATATGCTCAACCCATGGAGCAAGAAGTTGAAAATTAGAACAATGAGGATGAGCCAGTTCAATTGGTAGAAGAGGCTCCTAGACCTTAACTGGTAATACTAAGGTATGTCAAGTTAAATCATTTAGCTGATCAAATTATTGGAGATAAGAATGCTTGTGTTCAGACTAGAAAAAATATCACATAAAGTACATGTTTGATTTTTGAAGATGAACCTAAATCATTAGGAGAGATTTTGAAGAAATAAGAATGGGTAAGGCCATGGAAGAAGAATTGGATTAGATAAAGAAGATAAATACTTGGGTACTGGTTCCCAAACCTGTTGACAAGAATGTGATAGGAACCAAGTGGGTTTTCAAGAATAAACTCAATGAAGATGGTGATTTAGTCAGGAATAAGGAAAGACTCATAGTTAAGGGATATGCACAAGAAGAAGGCATGGACTATGGAGAGACTTTTGCACCAATGGCTAGACTTGAAGGAGTAAGGATTTTTCTAGCATATGATGCTTATAAAGGTTTTAAATTTTTCCAAATAGATGTAAAATATATGTTCTTGAATGATATTTTGGAAGAGGAAGTTTACATAGAACAACCTGATGGTTTTGCACTATCAGAAAGTGAGGACTTGGTGTGCAAGTTGCAGAAGGTGCTCTATGGATTGAAGCAGGCACAAAGAGCATGGTATGAGAGACTCCACTCATATTTAATCAAGATCAATTTTATTAGAACAAGTGAGGATAGAAATGTTTACTTGAAGATTGAGAAATATGACAGATTATTGATTTCTTAAGTTTTTGTGGATGGCATCATTTTTGGTTGAAATGATGAGATGCGCATTGCATTTACATAAGAAATGAGAATAGAATTTGAGATGTTTATGTTTGTGAGATCAAATTATTTGTTGGATTTTAGATATCTCAGCTCAATAATAGAATCTACATCAGCTAGAAAAAGTATGTTAGGGAAGTATTGAAGACTTTTGGGTTAGAATATTCTAAACCGGTAGGAACATCAATGGTAATCAGTTGTAAGATATCGAAGGAATAGAATTCTAAAGAGGTGAGTGAAAATTTGTATAGATACATGATTAGTAAGTTGCATTATGTTTTCCATAGTAGACTTTATATAGAACATACAATTGGGATTGTTGCAAGATTTCAGTCTATTCCAAAGGAATCCCATATGGTGGTTGTGAAGAGAATTGTTAGATACTTGAAAGAAACTGAAGATTATGGTCTTTGGTATGATCACAAAGGAGATTTTTCTTTGACCATGTTCACTAATGTAGATTGGGAAGGTAATGTGGATGATAGGAAGAGCACAAGTGGAGGAGATTTCATTCTTGGAAAGAGACTTGTGTCATGGACAAGCAAGAAGCAGAACTATATTTCTCAGTCCACTGTAGAGGAAGAATATGTTGATGTTGCTATTAATTGCACTCAAGTTTCTTGGATAAAGTAGTTATTGGAAGAAATTAAGGAAAAAGTAACTGAACCCGTGGTTATCTATTATGATAACACTAGTGCTATCAACATATCCTTGAACACTATGATGCACTATAAGACCAAGCATATTAAAATTAAGTACCATTTTCTTAGAAAGAAAGTTCGGGAGAAAGAAATACAGATGGAGTATGTGCCAAATAAGGAGCAAGTTGCAAAATTTTTTACTAAGCCACTACCAAAGGATACATTGAGTATTTAAGAGGCAAGTTGAGGGTCATTCCCCTACCTGAGAAAAATTAAAGTGATGTTGTTGCATTATTCCAATGTTTTGTATTGAAAATAATTATTGGATTGATGTAATAAGGAGTTACTCCTAAGGGGGTGTAGTTAGCGATGTAGATACTGAAGGAGATGCAGTATTCTATGGTATTACATCTTTGACATTTTTTTCAAAGGAGGAGAGATGTACAATGAGTGGTCAAGAAGATGACAAAGAAGTGGACAAACAAATGTGATAGATGACAATCAATTCAGAGTGTAAGAACACAAGCTGAGAAGGTCAGATATGTTTTGATTGTTGGGGTTTCCATCACTTCCAAAGGGGGAGATAGTTGGCATAAATGATGATGTGATGGTATAGTGGTATAGTGATGATATAGATTTGGTGATTGAGATGATCAGTTATTGTATTTTCATTTATGTCAAGTATTAACCTAGTGTTCTTAGTGTGTTGCCAACTATGCGAGAAGAATGAACAATATTATGTGAGAATAATGAATAGTATGTTGTAAGTGGTTCTAGTGGTTGTGATTCTTAAGGGAGACTTAATAATTTCTCTAAATGATAACTGTATAACCGCAACTATTGAATGCATTATTTGTGTAAGTTATGAATGCTTGAAGTGTCATAGGGAAACTGCTAGAATAGTTTATGACTAGTAATGAGTGATTTGATTGGTTTATCAAATATGTGGTGATCTAGCTAGCATGATCATAGAATTATATTTTTTGTTCTATGTTGAGTTCATGGTTATAACTGCAACTGATTTGGTTGATTGGTAAACATGTGTTGATGATATATAAGTTGTTTTAGTGACAAGTGACAAATTTTTTATGTTACCAATGGTAGATCTTATTTTGGAAACCAGTGATCATTTTGTGATGAATGAGTTTTATTCCAGTTGTCATGTTGATGTGTATAATTTTATTTATGGTGAGGATTTTTCATTACATTGATCAAGGTAGATCATTTTATCAAGATGAAGGTTGAGTTGGTCAAAATGTGTTTGACTATTCTTGATAAAATTAATTGTTTGGATCTATCTCATGGCTAACATGTTAGGTAAAGATGATTTTTGCATTGGATATGTGTTTTGGCGTGATCTCTCTAGGCACAAATATTGGAAAAATAATTTCAATGTGTTGGATGAGGTGTTAAGTTAGTGGAACATTTAGGGCTTGAGCGGTGATATTTATATCATGAAATCAAAGGTTTGTGTGTGTAGATCATGATTATGGAGGTGAGATCAAGCCAAGGTATTCTAGAGTTATCTAAGGATAGATTGTATACATTACAAAGGATTTGATCAAGAAAAGGTGTTTCTATTTATCATATCAATCTTCTTGTATCCTAACAGTTACAATAGATTAAATTCCTTAATCAGGTAGATCCTAACATATCTTTTATGTAAATGCTTTAACAGGGTGACTTTAGCTAGCATTTGAATTCCTATAACAAGGCTAATCCTAATAGCGATAGAGATAAATCCCATAACTAGGTCGTATCTAACAGTATCTTTATAAAACTCCTAACACGGTTAAGCTCCTAATAGTGCATACTTCAAAAGAGTACCAATTTTGTGAGTCTCATCTCACATGTGGTTTTCATCCTTTTGGGTTTCCATGAGAAAATTTATGTGTTATTTATTTCTTTCATTATGGTGGCTGATGCTTATTTGGTTTAATTTTCATTTTCTTATCAATTGGTAAACTTGTTAATGTTATCTTTTGAAGTTAAAGAAGTTGAAAAGTATCAGATATCTAGATTACTGATTCACCCCCCCTCTCAGTCATCTTATACCCTTAGGAATAATAGATAAGGGGCAAGATAGGGTAAGAAGGGGAAAGATAGAGGGAGAGATAGTAGGAATATGGGAGAGAGAGAGAGAGGATGATATGCATTCATAGGGGTTTTAAGGGGTCTTAAGTGGTCCTAGGACATATTAATGTGTTCTATGACACCTTATGACCTATCACGACCCCTTAGGACCCCTAAGATATATTATTATGGGTCCTAATGGGTTGTCATAGGTCTTAATGGGTTTTAGGACACCTTATGACCCATTATGACCCCTTGGGACCCTAAAGATGTATTATTAGAGGTCCTAAAGGGACATAAGGGGTCTTAGGACACCTTATGATCCTGTAAAACCCCTTAGGATCCCTAACATGTATTCATAAGGGTCATAATGGGTTGTAAGGGATCTTAAGGGATACTAGGATACATTAATGTATCATAGGACACCTTATGACCTCTTAGGACCATCTTAAAAATCCTAAGGGGTTGTAAGGGGTCTTAATGGGTCTTATGACACCTTAAAAACCCTCACAACCCCTTAGAATTGCTAGGATATATTCTTAGGGGTCCTAATGGATCTTAATGGGTCCTAGGACACATTAGCATGTCTAAAGATACCCTATGACCCCTTACAACCATATTACGGGTCCTAAGGGGTTGTAAGGGGTATTATGACACCTTAAAACCCCTTACAACCCCTTACAACCCCTAAGATAGATTCTTAGGGGTTCTAATGGATCTTAATGGATCCTAGGACATATTAATATTTTCTAAGATACCTTATGATCCCTTACAACCCCTTATGACCCCATAAGATGTATTATTAGGGGTCGTAATGGGTTGTAAGGGGTCTTAAGGGCTCCTAGGACACATTATGACCCTTTAGGACCCCTTAGGACCCCTAAGATGTATTCTTAGGGGTCCTCAAGGCTCATAAGGGGTCCTAGAACACATTCAGACTCCTTACGACCCCTTATGACCCCTAAGATATATTCTTAGGGGTCCTAATGGGTTTGAAGGGATCTTAAGGGGTCCTAGGACACCTTATGACACCTTACAACCCCTTAGGACCCATAAGATGTATTATTAGGGGTCCTAAAGGGTTGTAAAGGGTATTAAAGAGTCCTATGCCACCTTATGACCTCTTAGGACCCCTAATATGTATTCTTATGGGTCCTTAAGGGTTGTAAGGGACTCTAAGGGGTATTAGGACACCTTATGACTCCTTAAGACCCCTTAGGACCACTAAGATGTATTTTTAGGGGTCCTAATGGGTTGTTAGGTCTCTTAAGGGGTCCAAGGACACCTTATGACCCCTTAAGATCCCTAAGATGCATTATTAGGGGTCATAAAGGATTTTAATGGGTATTAAGGGTCCCTATGACACCTTATGACCCCTAAGATGTATTCTTAGGAGTCCTCAAGGGTCATAAGGGATCTTAAGACACCTTATGACCTAAAACAACCCCTTAGAACCCCTAATATGTATTCTAAGGGGTCCTAAGGGGTTGTAAGGGGTCTTAAGGGATCTCAGGACATGTTATGACCTTTTACAACCCCATAGGATCCCTAAGATGTATTCTTAGGGGTCCTAAAGTGTCGTAATGGGTCTTAAGAGGATTAATGTACCATAGGATCCCTCAAGACCCTTTAGGACCCCTAAAATGTATTCTTAGGGGACTTAAAGGGTCCTAAGGTCCTTAATATCAAAATGGTTAGAAATCATGATATAAGGGTCCTAAGGTGTCCTAATGGGTCCTAATGTATCCTAAGGGGTTGTAATGGATCCTAAGGGCTCCTAGGACCACCTATGACCCATTATAACCCCTTATAATACATTAGGACCCATTATGACACATATAACCCATTATGACCCCTTAGAACACATTAACCATCTTAGGACACACTAATGGGTTCTAAGTGGTCCTAATGTATTATAAGGGGTCATAATGGGTCCTAACTAGTCCTAAGACCCTTTAAGACCCATTGTGAACCCTTAGGAAGAATTAGGACCTGTTAAGACACATTAGAACCCATGTTGATTACAAAATTTGAGTTGAGGAGAAGGTATTACAATGATAAAAAAGAGAACTAGCTATGGAGAATCCAATTATTAATTTTGTTAAGAATGAAACTATTAAGAAATTGCATGATATATTACTGCATGGTGTAAGGAATATTCTTGATGAACATGGGATTTCAACTACATCTATTCAATATACTAATATGTGGTAAGGGGTCCTAATGGGTCCTAAGGTGTCCTAATAGGTCCTAAGGGGTTGTAATGGGTCCTAGGACCACCTACAACCCATTATGAACCCTTATGACACATTAGGACACATTATAACCCATTAGGACCCCTTATAACATATTAACCATTGTAGGACACACTACTAAGTTCTAAGTGGTCCTAATAGATTATAAGGGGTCATAATGGTTCCTAACTATTCTTAGGACCCCTTAAGACCCATTTATAACCCTCAGGATGCATTAGGACCCATTAAGACACATTATAACCCATGTTGATTACAAAATGTTCAGTTGAGGAGAAGGTATTACAACGATCAAGAAGAAAATGACTCTGGAGAATCTAGTTATGAATTTTGTTAAGAATAAAAATATGAAGGAATTGCATGATATATTAATCTATGGTGCAAGGAGTATTCTTGATGAAAAAGGGATTCCAGCTACATCTATTCAATACACTAATGTGTGGTAAGGGGTCCTAATGGGTTCTAAGGTGTCCTAATGGGTCCTAATGTTTCCTAAGGGGTTGTAATGGGTCTTAAGGGGTCCTAGGACCACCTACGACCCATTATGATCCCTTATGAAACATTAGGACCCATTAGGACACATTATAACCCATTAGGAACCCTTAGAACACATTAACCATCGTAGGACACATTGATGGGTTCTAAGTGGTCCTAATATATTATAAGGGGCATAATGGGTCCTAACTAGTCCTAGGACCCCTTAAGACCCATTTAAAACCCTTAGGACACATTAGAACCCATTAAGACACATTAGAACCCATGTTAATTACAAAATGTTCAGTTGAGGAGAAGGTATTACAACGATCAAGAAAAAACCAGTTGTGGAGAATCTAGTTATGAATTCTATTAAGAATGAAACTATTAAGGAATTGTGATATATTACTCCATGGTTAAAGGAATATTTGTGATGAACATGGGATTGCAATTATACATCTATTTAATATACTAATATGTGGTAAGGGGTCCTAATGGGTCCTAAGGTGTCCTAATGGGTCCTAATGTGTCCTAATAGGTCGTAATGGGACCTAAGGCGCCCTAAGACCACCTATGACCCATTAGGCAACAAAAAGTTCACTAGGCATGGGCTAGATGGAAATAAATCTTCTATTTTCTATGAATTCCCAAGGATTTTGAATTATTTAAGGGGTGTGCAATGCATTTGAGCCTAACTTGATTTAATAATATCATTATCAATAGTGTAAGAAACTCTTACAATTTCGTAATACAAACACTCTACAGTCACTTATTACAAACTCTCTCTCTCTCTCTCTCTCTCTCTCTCTCTCTCTCTCTCTCTCTCTCTCTCTCTCTCATAACACAAGCATGTTTGTAATAATTTTATTTTAATAAATTAATAAATTTATTATTCATTATTAATTTTTTAAATTATTATTTTTAAATATTTAGATTTTGATATATTTTGTGTTTGCATTTAGTTTATTCTGTTTATGAATTTTATTTAAAGTATTTATATTTTTTTTATGAAATTACAAATAATAGTTAAAAGTAATTAAATTTGATTCAATTTAAATACATCTAAATAAATTGAAACTATTTTATTTACTTGGTTTTACTTTACGCTTAAATTTAATTATATCTATTTTTCTCTAATATAATTTTTTATTCAAATTTCTAAAATTTGATTATTAAATCTCCTTTTTATACTAAAATTTTAAACTTCTCATAATTATTTTAACAAAATCAAAAATAAAAATTATATAATGTTTTTTAAACTCAATTAATGATTCTTAATTTCTACTTATGATTTAAAAAATATACATGTCTTACCGATAAAAAAAACAAAAACCGATAAAAAAATATATACATCTCTTTATTTTTATACATCTATTTATAAATTATAATTTTGATGATGGTATATCTTTGTTTATATGTGGTGTTTATTTTAAAATATTATTCTTATTAATATTAATATTTTGGCATGTAAATGGTTTTTCAATAGTAAGAAATTTTGTTAATAATGATTGGTCTTATTTAGTTTTTCCTCGGGATAAATATAATATAAACTATTAAAAAGTGATTTAATATTTAATGTTTAATAATCATTTCTATTTTGTTAATAATAAGATATTATTTCTTTAAATGTGTTGGGTATGTTTTGTCCAATCTACATATGGTTATTTGCTCTCTCTCTCTCTCATAACACAATCATGTTGGTAATGGAGTCTATTTATCTTCTCGATTTAGAAGTTTTATTTCCTTAATGTTTTGATTCATGCAAGTGGATGTATAGTTGATTTCAAGCTACCAATTTTCTATTAAGATGTTTGTTGAAAAAACAAAATTATTTGCTACTAATTATAGGTAAGCTAGGGGTTGTGCCCCTACCCAGTCAGAACTAAGATGTTATTGATGCATCAATATAGTGGATTTATTGTCATATCTTCCACTTTGGATTTATGGTTAGGGGAATACTCCTTAGGGGGAGAAGTTAGGAAAGATATGAAGA
This sequence comes from Chamaecyparis obtusa, assembly GCA_027943335.1. Lineage (NCBI taxonomy): Eukaryota > Viridiplantae > Streptophyta > Pinopsida > Cupressales > Cupressaceae > Chamaecyparis > Chamaecyparis obtusa. Next base: position 268,758 of record BSBK01000860.1, read on the forward strand.
CAATTGTAGCAGAAGAAGACTTAAGCATATTGTGCCTTTGGAATTATTGTCAAAGAGGGAGAAGACTTAGTAAAGATGGATAAGATTTGAGTGAAGAATAATGAGAAGAATAATTTGAAGGGAGAGTACTTATTTGATTGGTATTGTTCGTGTTTCCATCAATGCCAACAGGGGAGATTATTGGCATAATTGATGTAGAGATAAGTTAAGAATGTTATGGTATGATTTTGATGCATATCTGATGATAGGTTAATCAGCTAAGATGATTTCATTGATGTCAACTTAGTGTTTGTTGGTTGACAATGTACATGTTATGTTTATGTATGTTCAAAAGGTTGCATCTAGGGCTATGGTAAGAGTTGGAGTGTGTGATCGTAATGGAAGACTAAGTGATGTCTCTAGATGCTATATCTATAACCACTATTTTTTTAGAAACTAGACTCCATTCTACACACTTTAATAAATTAAAAAAATTGATTTTCGATTAGTCTAGGGGGAGCACACACAAATTTCACATTTTTTGGACGTGTCCACTTAGAAAATTTGTTAAAAATCATATATTCATAAAAAAAATTAGTAGAAAAATATTCCTTAGGATAAGCTACATGGTGTTAGCTAAATTCTCACCAGAGTGATTAAAAAATTTCAAAGAAAAAAGTTAACATTTTAGGGGGAGCACACAAGACACTATGTTATGTTTTTTTCACAAAAAATAGGACCACTTTTTGTGCTCCCCTTTTTTAGGGCCATAAACTCTACCATTTTAAAAAAGAAATAGTAGTTTAGAAACTAGATTCGAAGTACTACAACTCTTGTTCTTGTCGCATCTTGAAATTTTGAGTATAACTATCTTCAATTTCTCATTGAAGTTTAGAGTTTGTTGATTTTAGAAAAAAAAGTGGTATCATATACCCTCTTTCTAGTCCTTCATCTTTGTGCACTTACCCATTTACCATGATAGATCATTTAATATTTAGTTATGTTGAAGGCATGTATCTGAAATGCACAAGCTTGCTTTCATAATCATCTATAGCTTGTGCAAGACGATAAAAAATATCGCCGTTAGATTTTGTTAGAAAATTTTTACTATTTAGTTTTTAGTTTACCATGCTTTCATGTTTCTTATATGTTATGTGTAGTCCATGGGCAAAACTAAATGTGTGCATGTAGCCATTCCCTTTCTATACATTTGCATTTAATTTGTCTTTAAACAAACTTAAATTGCAATACTATATAAATAATAGTAATAAACGATATGTTTACATATTTTAATTTGTATAATTCTTATAAATATTTAATATAGATTATATAAATATTTGATATAATCATAATTTTTAATAACTTTTTAAAAATTATATATTTGTAAGAATTGGATTTAATAAATTATTAAAATACAAAATAATTTTACAAGGTTCATCTTATTTAAATTTGGTATTGTGAAATTTAAATTTTAATAGAGTTTATTTTATGTTCAATATTATTGTATTGTATTAATTATTTTTTAATGTATCTATTAATTAATACTTTTATTTTAATAAATTTATTATTCATTATTAATTTTTTAAATTATTATTTTTAAATATTTATATTTTGATATATTTTGTGTTTGCATTTAGTTTATTGTGTTTATGAAGTTTATTTAAACTATTTATATTTTTTTTATGGAATTACAAATAATAGTTAAAAGTTATTAAATTTGATTCAATTTAAATACATCTAAATGAATTGAAACTATTTTATTTACTTGGTTTTACTTTACAATTAAATTTGATTATATCTATATTTTCTAATATAATTTTTTATTCAAATTTCTAAAATTTGATTATTAAATCTCTTTTTTATATTAAAATTTTAAACATCTTATAATTATTTTAACAAGATCAAAAATAAAAATTGTATAATGTTTTTTAAACTAAATTAATTATTCTTAATTTCTACTAATGATTAAAAATATACATCTCTTATCGATCAAAAAAACAAAAACCGATCAAAAATAAAATATGTACATCTCTTTATTTTTATACATCTATTTACAAATTATAATTTTGATGATGGCATATCTTTATTTCTTATTAGAAAAGCAACATAACTTGGCATATCTTTGTTTATATGAGGTGTTCATTTGAAAACATTAGGTTTATTAATATTAATATTTTGGCATGTAAATGGTTTTCTAATAGTAAGAAATTTTGTTAATAATGATTGGTCTTATTTAGTTTTTCTTGGAAATAAATATAATATAATTTATTAAAAAGTGATTTAATATGCATTTCTATTTTTTTAATAATAATATATTGTATGTTTTGTCAAATCTACATATGGTTATTTGATCTCTCTCTCTCTCTCTCTCACACACACACACACACACACACACACACACACAAGCATGTTGGTAATAGACTCTATTTATCTTCTTGATTTAGAAGTTTTACCTCCTTAATGTTTTGATCCTTGCAAGTGGATGTATAGTTGATTTGAAGCTACCACTTTTCTATTAAGATGTTTGTTGAAAAAACAAAATTATTTGCTAAATAGTCTACCAATTGGCCTCATATACTACATGATTGTATACATAAACAAAACCAAATTTTACCTAATTGACTTCTCACACCTTTTCAACCCTACCCATTACACACCAAGGTGCAATTGGCCGTTATTAAGTTGTTAGGCTTCCCTTGTGGGGAAGCTCGTGTACGACCTGCCCAAAAATTTCTCATGTTGTCTCACACCTTAAAATAGTTTCAAGAGCGGTTTTGGTGATCCTTTAGTCTACTATGCCTGAAACAAGTGCTCGTTAAACCACTTTGACATCCAAGGGCTTTCTCTTTAATATTACATCATCATTAAAGGGGAAAAAAGCCAAAATGCCTCAGATAATCTGGAGCGTATGCAGTCACTGTCAACACAATAATGACCACCATTATTATGATGATTGATCTGTGACTTGTCAATTTGATGCTTGTTCTTTTAACTTTTTTTTAATTTTATCACAGTTCCTCTCTATGCTTTTTGTTCATGTGACGGTAAGTATGCTTTTTTGGTTGTTTTGTTTGAGTCGCTTGATTTTTCATAGGTTGAGCTTTCAATTTTCATAAATGAAAATAGGAGAAAGATTTTACAATGTTTATGTTAATTGGAGGAAAATGAGATTGAATTTTTGAATTTTTCTTCGTAGACGAAAATAGGAGAATTCTTTTAAATATTTATATTTACTGAACAAAAATGAGGTTGAATTTTTCTTTCACAGACAAAATTAAGATAATGATTTTAAATATTTATAATTATCGACAAAAATGAGATTGAATTTTGGAATGTTCTCAGTTTCATATTTAGAGAAGAAAATGAGATCTGGATTGACCTAATTTTTAACAGATTGAACATTCATGTAGAGGAAAATAAGTCTTAAATTTTAAATATTTATATTTATTGAAATAACATAAGATTTAGAAATACATAAAAAAACTAGTAGGACACTGGACCCAACCAACCTCAACCAATTCTTCAAGGAGGGGGAGAAACCTGTAAAGAAGTCTGGAGGTTTCAATCGTGAGGAGGTCTCAGAGTTCTGGCCCAAGCTGTGCCTCATTGTGATGAAGTATTTTGCCCTGGCAGGTAAATTTATAGTGTTCTACTATTACCATTTACCTTTTCTCAATCATATCAGGAATAAGGATCTCATATCCATTCCCTTTTACCTCCTTCATTCTATTGAAAGTAATATTATGGATATTAGGAAAAACCCTGAAAAGTTGATCCCTATTCTCCACTAGGGCCTCTTTCTTTGTCTTTATAACTTCCATAAGGCCATTTTCCCTCCGCCCCAAGCTCCCCCTGTTATCCAAGAGGTCACCCAGGAGGATTTTCCTTTGAAAACTGACAATCCCACTCAATCCACCTCCCGCTCTATCTAAGAAATCTTGGAAACGAACCTTGTCCCAAAAGAAGGTAAAAGCCACAAAAGATGCGTGAAAAACCCTTTTAAAAGGGTGGAGGATCTTGAAGAATCCCATGTCTTAGAGTCCCTAGAAGCTAAATATTTGAAGGAGATGGATAGTACCACTGAGACCGAAAGGAAGCCCAAGAAACAGAGGATTTTGGATAGCCAGGTCAAGTTAGAGGTGGATTTGAGGGGCTCTGTTTGCCATTCTAATAGAATTTCTAAGGAGAGATGCAAAACCAGAATCAACAAAATGGCCTCGAAGGAAAAGTCCCCTTCAGAAAATGACTCCCATACCACTGAGTCGATTGAGGGCTCTTCTGATCACCACCCGAGCTTGCACAGGATTGACACCACTCCCCTCCTAAACCCCCAGTAAACCATTGAGATTCCCCGAAGCATTACCCCACCCTCGACCTCCCCCCATGATCACCAGACCAAGTCCCCCACTACTGAGCACAACTTTGTGCCTCTGGATGGTAATGATAGATTTAAGGGCTCCCTTAAGCTGAAGTTCTCAGAACTAGACAATGAGATATTATGCATCAAACAGTACATGCAGGACATCAAAAATTGCATCATGGATACTAACAAGTTTTCTCTCAAGGTCATGCATGCTTCGGTTGTGACCCTTTGCACTGTGTAGGAAAAGTTGGCTGGTGGCAAACTGGAGGTAGATGAAGACAACAAAGACCTTTTCCTGTTCCTGCAGGAGGAGTCGGCCATGACCCTGATGTCCAAACATCTGGGTAGGAGATCTTAGCTTCTGCTACTGTCACGAGGTCTTTATTTTTGATTGGGCATGCTGGCCCTAGTTTTTCTATGATACTTTCCTATTTTAAGGATAATCTATCTAGCTCCTGGTCTATCCTTGCATGGCATGATACTGTTAATTTGATTGCTACTATTTGCTTAAGATACTCTGGTTTGATTTTTTTGAAAAGAACTATTTTATTTGTTTTTGATAGAGGCAGATTAGACTTTGGTTTTTCTGTTGACAAACTGCTGATGAAATGCTCTGGCTAGTGCTATTAATATGCCGTTAATGTGCTTCTAGTCCTTCTATACCATGGGCCAACACCCTCTTGCTGCTTTTATCTATAAAAAACATAAGATTTAGAAATTAAGTTTTTGATTTTTGAATTTTGTTCATATTTATAATAGAAAAATAAGATGTTGGATTGACTTAAATTTTTTATAGATTGAACTTTCAATTTTTCTTGACTTACATTTTAATAAATATTTATATTTATTGAAGCAAAATAAGATCTCCAAATTGACTTTTTGAATTTTCACTTTTATTCATATTTATAGTAGAAAAATAGTAAATAAGATTTGAGTTGACATAAATTTTTAAAGATTGAACTTTCAATTTTCTTTGGACTTAGATTTTAATAAATATTTATATTTATTGAAGCAAAATAAGATTTAGAGATTGACTTTTTGAATTTTCACTTTTATTCATATGTATAGTAGAAAAATAAGATTTGGATTGACTTGATTTTTTACATATTGAATTTTCAATTTTCTTTTGACTAATAGTTTGATTAATATTTATATTTATAGAGGGAAAACAAGATTCTAATATTGACTTTTTGAATTTTCACTTTTATTCATATGTATAGTAGAAAAATAAGATTTGAGTTGACCTATTTTTTTGCATATTGAATTTTCAAATTTTCTTTTGACTCAGATTTTAAATATTTATATTTATAGAGCGAAAACAAGATTCTAATATTGAATATTTGAACTTTTAAAATTTTTTTCGTATTTGCAAAAAGAATAAGATCTAAATTGACCTAATTTTATGCAAATTGAATTGTTAATTTCTTTGAAGAGGAAAACAAGACTCAGATTTTGAATATTTATATTTATTGAAGGAAAATAAGATTGGGGGAACTTCAAAATTTTCAGCATAGCTCCAAATTTACACAAGAAAAGTAAGACATGTATTGATATAATATTTTATAGATTGAACTTTCAATTTTCTTTCTATTTATGAAAGAAAAAAAGACTCAAATATTGACTATTTATATTTATAAAGAAAAAGCAAGATTTGGATACGAGTACTTGAATTTGACCCATTTTAGAAGAAAAATAAGATCAAGCTTTTGCACTCATATTTATAAAAAGAAAATAATTCAGATTTGGAACACTCTATTTATAGTAAATATACTTAAAGTAATTTATGAGTAAGTTATAAAAGGATACACCTTTTGGACTTCAAGCTTTCAAATTTCTTCATGTTTACAAAAGAGAAATAATATCTAAATTTAGCACACTCATATTTATAGAAAAGACATAAGATCTAAATTTTGAATGTCTGAAATTGTTAATGTGATACCTATTACCATATCTTTTATTGACATGATAAATATAGTAAAAATAAAAACTTAGACAAGAAAAACATTATTTAAATTTTAAACACTCATATTGATAGATTCATTTGAAAATATGAACTTGTCAATGTGAAGTCTAATTTCATAACTTTTAAATTTTTATTTTATTTGAATAGTTATGTGGATGACATGATAAACATTGAGATTTCAAAATATACAGTTTACCTAAATTTTAACTTCAAAATATCCAAATTGGATGTTACAAAGTACATCACTTCCTTCTACAATGACACATTTTTTGGAATAGTACTTTCACCTATACGACCTATCAGCGTACCCCTTCCACCTTCTTTGGAATAGTACTTTCACCTATACGACCTATCAGCGTACCCCTTCCACCTTCTTTCGATACAAGTGCTAATTATAATTAAACTGTTTAAAACAACACAGGTACAGAGCCACTTAAAATGCAAGAATGTTGACCAAAGGTGTCGCTGCTGTCGTCGTCTTCTACCTGATCTACTAGGACCTGGAGAGACCTCGGAATTTGTGGCAATGGAGACTCCATCATCCCTTCCAATATCTTCGCAACTTCTCCCATGCTCGGCCTCCTTTCTTCATCGTCTTGAATGCAGAGTCCCCCAACCATAGCGGCTCTTCTCACCTCTTCGATATTCACCTCACTTGCTATCCTTTTATCCACCATGCCTATTATGTTTCCTTGCTGAATTTGTGATGAAGCCCAGGTAGGAAAGTACAGCCTGGTCTCCTCCACCTCCAAGTCCAGATTTCTACGGCCAGATATAATTTCAAGCAACGTCATACCAAAACTGTATACATCCACCTTGGGAGTGATTGGGAGGCCGGAGATCCACTCGGGAGCCAAGTACCCTCGAGTTCCTCTTGTTGTCGTCAATACATGGCTGAAATCTCTGCCCACCAGCTTTGCCAACCCAAAATCAGCTATCTTCGGACTGAAGTTGCTGTCGAGAAGAATGTTTTCGTGCTTAATATCACAGTGAATGATACGATCCCTGCATTCCTCATGGAGATAAACCAGTCCTCGTGCAGTGCCCAGGGCTATCTCAAAACGGGTCTTCCAATCCAACAGCGCCTCTTCTTGTCCCTCTTTGCAGAAGAGAGAGGAATTTAGAGAGCCGTTGGGCATGTAGGCATACACCAATAGCCTTCGAGAGCCTTCAACGCAGAATCCATAGAGCCTTACCAAATTCAAGTGTTGTATTCTCCCGACGGTGTTTATTTCTGCACAGAATTGCTTTTCTACTCTTCCTGAACCCTCTAATCTTTTAACCGCCACAAGTGTGCTGTCTGGCAGAGTTCCTTTGAACACAGAACCGAACGCTCCGCTTCCCAGCTTATGCTTGAAATTCTCGGTTGCGATTGGCAGCTCTTTGTAAGTGAACGTTTTGAGCATGGTTGGCACGTCCTCTTCTGCAACTTTCTTCCGCAGTCTTCGCCGTTTCAACAGAATAAATGCTGCCAACAGGAGAGCTAAAACAACGGAGAAAGCCCCAGCCGAAGGCAGCAAAATAAAAAGTACAGGGGCTTTTCTGCTTCTCTTTGATGTCAAGATCGGCAACTCTGAATCAGCCAGCCTGATGAAGATGGATTGACTGTCTGATGAAACCTTCATTTTGAATAAATCGCCAAACCAGAGTCTACAGACAGGTGGATCAGAAATTACAAAAGCAAAGGCTGTGCAGGAGCAATTGGCGAGACAAGCAGTCCTGCAGCCTTTCATTGTTGGCTTCTTGTTGTATGGGACAGCTCGTTCTTCGGGCAAGGATCGGTTATTGGATTCCAAGAAGCCGTCGGTGGTTCCCGCTGTAGCAGAGCACTGCAGGGGTTTTCGCCGAGCACACCCACTTGACCACCAACTTTGAGAGTCATTCTTGGGCGTGAAACCCTCAATACAACTGCACACATCATTTGCATTACACAGTCCATACAGATATCATAGTGACTACACTGAGCTCTGTATGTCGACCATCCCAGAGTCCAAGTACCATCATCCGTCCAGTCGTAAACTATTAATTCGCCCGTCTCATCGAGGGTATGTCCGGACTTGGGTATGGTATAATTAATGTATATTCTTGAAGGAGAAACCTTCACACAGGACATTTCGAATTTCCCAGGATCATACGCCTCCTGAAGCCTGCTAAAATAATTCCCAGTCCATTCTCTACTAGACCTATATGCAACACTCTTGTTATAGACCATCATCATCTCCGTCTTACCTGGAGACTTGTTCATTTCCAAAGAGAATAGTCCACTTGCAGGATCAACAGAGCTCTTCCAAGAAGTTAGATTCATACCTTTCCACATCTTCATACCAGGTAATCATGTATTTGTCGGATGAGCGAAACTCTCCCAAACAATCTCAGACTTGTTGTGGCCGTCGGTGTCACCCATCATGATGAAATTACCAGATTGGGTTATCATTGCTCGTGATCCTTTCAAGCCAATATCAGGCGACCACACTGACCGGCCCTTTCTATCAGACAGTCTGAGACGACCGTCGCTTGAAAATTTTAGAACGCCGGGCATGCTTCTGACAGGATTATCTCTGTTGGCCACCCATACAATCGCTTTCTGAGAGATTGGTGCATACCAGATGCCAATGTACCAATTATTCGTTCCTCTGGGACTGAAAAATCCCAATTCAAACGTGCCATTCTTTGATATCATGGTCTGATTTCCAGCGAGGGAATCCCCCAGTAGAAGCGTATCCCCACCATCTACTGCAAATGGATTGCAATTATTCAGTGCAATTATCAAATTAATTGCTAGGACCAATACTTCATTGCCATTTCGATGACCATACTAGCTGTATCTTTCGAATTTAAATAGAAATCCAAACAGGCTACGCACAAACATGGCCGAAGTAGTATCGTGGATGCTACGGAAATCAGTTGGGATCATTCACTTCTTCGAGAATTCTCTACTAAAACATAGTGCCCATTTTCATCGTTCCAATATTTCCACATATTCTACGCTCGTAGAATAGTGCATCTTGAATGGAGAATCAAACAAAAAATGATTTGACAGGCCCACTAACCCCATTTGAGATGCAATGCAATGTGTCAAGAGAATGAGAAGGGGATAAATAATTAAAGATAGAGATAGCAACTGTTATACAGACAAGTAAAGATAAAATGATAGAGATATTAGGAAGAGAATAAAAAAATAAATACTATCGAGCGTTTAAAAATATAAATATTTATGTCATTTTAAGAAATATTTAAATAACAAATATAACTTTTGAATTAAATCAAAGTGAATTATTCTTTTCTATCATTAAGTATTTATAATTAAGTTGTTTTTAGATTCGATTGTATAATGAAAAATAATCTAATATTATCAATAAGTATTATTAAAAAAATTCAATATATAATTAATGATTAATATATTATATTTATTATTGTATTAATATAATATTTAAAGACATTAAACCAATAATAGATAAAAAAATTCGAAAGAAAAAATTAAAATATAATTTTAATGTTTCCATTCCTCATACAAAATGAAAAATATCTATGTAAGGCTGCAAAATAATTCTTAGATTTTGTTTAATGACTAAACTAAAAATAATTTAATATTATATTTTTCTCAAATAAAATTGTTTATTTATCTTATATATAAACAATTTAATAAATTATTATAATACAAAATAATTTTACAAGGTTCTTCTTATTTAGATTTGATATTTCTTATAATTTTAAATGTGAAATTTAAATTTTAATAGGGTTTATTCTATGTTCAATATTATTGTGTTGTATTAATTATTTTTTAATGTATCCATTAATTAATACATTTATTTTAATAAATTAATAAATTTATTATTCATTATTAATTTTTTAAATTATTATTTTTAAATATTTAGATTTTGATATATTTTTTGTTGGCATTTAGTTTATTCTGTTTAATTTATTTTATTTATGAAGTTTATTTAAACTATTTTTTTTTATGAAATTACAAATGATAGGGTGTTCTAGCAGTTATCCCTTAATTGCAGACTCTATAGGAAAGCTACAATGTAGGATGGTGGAATAGGATGGTGGAATTATTGTGCCAAGGGTGTGTGAAGCAGTCTACAAGAGTCCTCATGGTTCATATCCATTTTGGGACTCTCCACCTCAATGTGACTAGATTACTTTGCCTTTCCCTCCACAAATACCCTATCTTATGTTCTTTGACATATTACTCATCAGGTTAAGTCCTACCCTAAGTAATGCCTTCCTTTTATAGGTGCAATGTTTGGTAGTAGGGTTGTAACAAGTTGTTCATTGCTCCATAACTTCTATCCTACACATTGATCTTTCATGGTGAATGACTTTTGTATATCTTTTTCTACCTTGCAGGATGGCAGGATCATGCTCTGATAGCACTTGTAATGATCCCTTTTGGGACCTTACTTGATTTGTTCTAAAATTCTCAATTGAGATTTGAATTGCCTTTGGGGATGGAAACTTGTAATGTTCCCTACTAAGAGATTGTTGATTCCCAATAATTAGCATACAATACTATGTAAAAAATTTAAATTAGATTATATTAAAACAATCACATGTATGTAATTCTGATTTCACTATGACTTATAGATAGATATAGTAGATCCTTCTAAAATATATTATAGAACTTTCAAATATATACTTCACATTATTCTTCCTATATATATATATGCCAAACTTGTTACCAGCTAAAGATTTCAGACTTATTGATTTATTCCTATAACTTCACTTCCCTTTATCTACTATTTTATTCGATGATCCACTTTGCATCTTTTACTACCCAATTATGGATAATATATATTCATTTAAATCTCTTCTCCATATCTAACGCTTCAATGCTCCTCTTCACATGTAGTGTTCCTCTTTTTATTCTAACTTCTATATATATACTATTTATATAGTTTAATGAATTTCCTCCATGAGGGATTATAGCGAATC
>BSBK01000860.1:285000-365267 GCA_027943335.1 Chamaecyparis obtusa
ATAATTTAATATTATATTTTTCTCAAATAAAATTGTTTATAATACTCTTATATAATTTAAATACTAATATATAGTATTTATATTAATAATTTATAATATATAAAATCTAGGATAAGCATAATTATAATTTAAAATTATGTATAAATAAAATTCAATAATAAATATATATAAATATCCTCTCAAATTATTTTGAGAATGGCATGTGGAGCAGAAGAGCAGAAGTGCGAGGGGCAAGATGTAGAGGACCAGAGATGTGAGACATGGAGGTGCTTTGGGCATAATGGTGACAATCAAGATAGGGGTTTGGGGGGTGGGAATTTTTTTGGAGATGGTTTCCATAGAGGCTTTGGAGATAGGATGGGAACCTGGGTAGGAAAGCAAGCATTGGAAAAATGGGGGCGATGAAGGTGATTGAGAGGTTCCTATGGATGCATTCTGTGTGAAAATCAATAATGGATCAAGGGTATATGAAAAAGCACCCAGACAAAGGAAATCCTTGCATCAGAATACCGCCCACAATGGATTTTTGAGAATGGTGTTTGGATTGACAAAGGTCATATCCGAGCTCCGGTTGGAAACCTCCACAAAAAATTTGGGCTTCCATAGAAATGGGGAGCTTGGTGTAGAAGATATCTAGAATAGAGATGAAATCACCCCATAAGGAGAAGATTCCCAAAATCCAACACTAGATGCTAGCATCCTTGGCCCTGAAATCAGGGGTATGGGAAGTATAGGAAAAATGAGGACACATCCAAAAATTGGCGGATCAAAAACCTTAGCAATGCAGAGGGTCGGACAAGCAATGTGTGGAAATTGAAAAAGAAGGCATAGGCAAAAAATATCCAAGTTAAGTCGTCAAATAACCTTTTGTATTCATATTAAGATTCAAGAGGAACACATCAAACAAATAATAGAAAAAATACCAGGAGGTTAGTCTGATTGTTAAATGGGGTGAGGGGCAATTCAGATATAAAGAAAATATATGAATGGTGTTTTGCAGAATGGAGAGGCAACTTCCAACTTAAAAAATTTCCAAATGATTTATTTATGGTGATTCTACCCTCGACACAGGTTCGGAATGATGTCCTGAGTCAGGACACCCAAAATATTGAAGGTCATACACTATTAATGGAAAAATGGATCCTAAACTTTGATCCATGGAAATATGAAATTAAGAAGAGCTCAGTTTGGGATTAGGCTCTACCAATAGAATATTGGGACTGTGACATCATAGAAGAAATTGGTAGGGAGATAGGAGATCTCTAGGAATCAGAACGGATAAAAAATGTTATCAAGGGACACTGTGCCAGGTTGTGAATAAACATCCTTCCTTCCAATATCTTCACCACTTCTCCCATGCTCGGCCTTCTATTCTCATCATCTTGAATACAGAGCTCCCCAACCACAGCGACTCTTTTCACCTCTTCGATATTCACCTCGCTAGCTATTCTTACATCCACAACACCTTTTATGTTTCCTCTCTGAATTTGGGATGAAGCCCAGGTCGGAAAGTACAACCTGCTCTCCTCCACCCTTAAATCCAGATTTCTGCGACCCGATATTATTTCCATCAACATCATGCCAAAACTGTTATACGTCTACCTTGGGAGTGATAGGGAGCCCCGCGATCCACTCGGGCGCCAAGTACCCTGGAGTCCCTCTTGTGGTTGTCAATACATGGCTGAAATCCCTGCCCAACACCTTTGCCAACCCAAAATCAGCTATCTTCGGACTGAAATCATCGTCCAGAAGAACATTTTCAGGTTTGACATCGCAGTGAATGATTTGATCCCTCCATTCCTCATGCAGATAAACTAATCCTCGTGCACTGCCCACAGCGATCTGAAACCGAGTCTTCCAATCCAACACCTTCTCTTCTTTTCCTCCTTACGGAAGAGGAATGTATTCAGAGAACCGTTGGGCATGTAGGCATACACCAGCAGCCTTCGAGAGCCTTCGACGCAGAACCCATAGAGCCTTACCAGATTGACATGCTGTAGAATTCCGACGGACTTATTTCCGCACGGAATTGCTTTTCACGCTCTTGCACAACCCTCTATTCTTTTAACTGCCACAAGCGTGCCATCTCGCAATGTTCCTATGAACACCCGAACCGAATGCTCCGCTTCCCAGCTTATGCTTGAAATTCTTGGTTGCAATACGCAGCTCTTTGTAAGTGAATGTCTTGAGCATGGTTGGCACGTCCTCTTCTACGCTCTTCTTTTGTAATCTTCGACGTTTCCACAGAAAAAGTGCGGCCAAGAAAAGAGCAAAAACAACAGAGAAAGCCGTGGCAGAAGTAAGTAAAATAAGAAGTAGAGGGGCTTTGCTACTTCTCACTGATGTCGAGCGCATCAACTCAGAAGCAGCGAGCCGGATGAATACGGATTGGTTATTAGATGAAATGCGCATTTTGAATAAATACCCAAACCAGAGTCTACAGGCTGGTAGATCAGATATAACGAAAGCAAAAAGCTGTACAAGAGCAATTTTTGAGACAGGCAGTCCTGCAGGCTTGCATCGTTTTCTCGTTGTATGATACAGCTCTTTCTTCGGGCAAGGATCTGTTCCTGGTTTCCAGGAAGCCGTCGGTGCTCCCCCGCGGTGACAGAGCAGTTGAGGGGTCTTCGCCGAGCACACCCATTTGACAAAACACCCCGAGTCCTATGCTTGGGTGTGAAACCCTCAATACAACTGCACACATCAATCAAATTACACAGTCCATAAGCCGCACAGATATCATACTGACTGCACTGACCTTGGTATGAAGACCATCCCTGAATCCAAGTACCATCATCCCTCAAGTAGTAAAGGTGTACTTCGCCCTTCTCATCTAACTGGAACTGCCCTGTGAGGGTATGAAATAAAGGGAATACAGTAAAATTAACGTATATTCTTGAAGGAGAAAGCTCCACACAGGACACTTCGAATCTCTTAGGAGCATGCGCTTCTGGATCGTTGACAAAATAACTTCCAGTCCACTCTCCATTGGACCAATATGGAACGCTGTTGTTATAGAACAATAGCAATTGAGTCCTTCCAGGGTTCATGTCCATTTCAGCAGAGAAGAGCCCAGTAGCAGGATCCGAAGAACTCTTCCAGGAAGTGACCTTCATGCCTTTCCACATCTTCATGCCAAGCAACCATGTATTTGTCGGATGAGCGAAACTCTCCCAAACAATCTCAGACTTGTTGCGGCCGTCAGTGTCACCCAGCATGATGAAATTACCAGATTGGGTTATCATTGCTCGTGATCCTTTCAAGCCAATATCAGGCGACCACACTGACGCCCTTTCTATCAGACAGTCTGAGACGACCGTCGCTTGAAAATTTTAGAACGCCGGGCATGCTTCTGACAGGATTATCTCCGTTGGCCACCCATACGATGGCTTTCTGAGAGATTGATGCATACCAGATGCCAATGTACCAATAATTCGTTCCTCTGGGACTGAAAAATCCCAATTCAAACGTGCCATTCTTTGATATCATGGTCTGATTTCCAGCGAGGGAATGCCCCAGTAGAAGCGTATCCCCACCATCTACTGCAAATGGAGTGCAATTATTCAGTGCAATTATCAAAGTAATTGCTAGGACCAAATACTTCATCGCCATTTCGATGACCACACTAGCTGTATTTTTCGAATTTAAACAGAAATCCAAACAGGCTACGCACAAGCATGGCTGAAGTAGTATCGTGGATCCCACGGAAATGAGTTGGGAACATTCACTTCTTCGAGAATTTTCTACTATAGCATAGCGCCCATTTTCATCGTTCCAATATTTCCACATATTCTACGTTCGTGAGCATCTTGAATGGAGAATCAAACAAAAAATGATTTTACAGGCGCACTAACCCCACTCCGTCGAACACGCAATTTGACTCTGTCATACGCGCAATTTTGTTTTCTAAACCATAATCTACGCTTTAGGACTCAAGTCAAGTATTTGGTAAACAAATCTTTTTTATGGTTTCAATCATTAACAGGAGATGCAATGCAATGTGTCAAGAGAATGAGAAGGGGATAAATAATTAAAGATAGAGATAGCAACTGTTATACAGACAAATAAAGATATAATGATGGAGATATTTGGAAGAAAAAAAAAAAAAAATATTATCGAGTTTTTTAAAAATATAAATATTTATGTCATTTTAAGAAATATTTAAATAACATATACAATTTTTGAATTAAATCATGGTAAATTATTCATTTCTATCATTAAAAAAATTATTATATAATTTAAAATGACTGACTTGCATGTTATATGTTACAAAATTATTGTTATTAAAATTTTAAAAATATAAGTTAAATAATTTAACTTATAAGTAGTTATAATTAAGTTATTTTTATATTCGATTGTATAATGAAGAATGATCCAATATTATCAATAAGTATTATTAAAAAAAATCAATATATTATTAATGATTAATATATTATATTTATTAATGTATTAATATAATCTTTAAAGACAAACCAATAATAGATAAAAATTTTGAAAGAAAAAATTAAAATATATTTTAATATTTTCATTTCTCACACAAAATGAACAATACCTAGATAATGTTGGAAAAAAGATTCTTAGATTTTGTTTAATGACTAAACTAAAAATGATTTAATATTATATTTTCCTCAAATAAAACTATTTATTTATCTTATCTTAATTTAAATACTAATATATAGTATTTATATTTAATAATTTATAATATATAAAATCTATGATAAGCATAATTATAATTTAAAATTATGTATAAATAAAATTCAATAATATAATATATATAAATATCATCTAAAATTATTTTTGAGGATGGTGTGGGGAGTAGAGGAGCAGAAGCGTGAGGGGTGAGATGCATAGGAGTAGACATGCGAGGCATGGAGGTGCTTTGGGCATAATGGTGACAATCAGGATTGGGGTTTGAGAGGCATGAATCTTTTTGGAAATGGTTTCCACCGAGGCTTTGGAGATAGGCTGGAACCTGGGTAGGAAATAAAGGATTGAAAAAATGGGGTGATAGTTGATTAAGATGTTCTTATGGATGCATTCCGTGTGAAAATCAATAATGGATGGAGGGCATACGAAAAGCACCCAGAGACAAAGGAATTCCTCATATCGGAATACCACCCACAACGGGTTTTTGAGAATGGTGTTTGGGTTGACAAATCTCATATCCAAGCCTTAGTTGGAAAGCTCCATAAAAAAATTGGGCTTCCATGGAAATGGGGAGGTTGGTGCAGAGGATATCTAGAATAGAGATGAAATCGCCCCATAAGGAGAAGATTCTCAATAGCCAACACTAGAGGCTAGCATCAATAGCCAACACTAGAGGCTAGCATCCTTCGCCAATAAAGTAGGGGTATGCGCAACATAGGCAAAATAAAGACATATCCAATAATTGGTGGATTAAAAACCCTAGCAATGTAGAGGGTCGGACAAGCAATGTGTGGAAATTTAAAAAGAAGGCAAAGGAAAAAAATATCCTAGGTAAGTTGTCAAATAACCTTTATATTCCTATTAAGATTCAAGAGGAACACATCAAACAAATAATAGAAAAATACAAGTAGGTTAGTCTGATTGTTAAATGGGGTGGGGGAAATTTGGATATAAGGGAAATATATGAATGGTGTTTCTCAAAATGGGGAGGGAGCTTCCAACTTTAAAAATCGCCAGATGATTTCTTTATGGTGATTCTACCCTTGACACAAGTTTAGAATGATGTCCTGAGTTAGGGCACCCAAAAGATTGAAGGTCATACACTAATAATGGAAAAATGGATCCTAAACTTTGATCCATGGAAACATGAAATTAAGAAGAGATCAATTTGGATTAGGCTCTACCAATAGAATATTGGGACTGTGACATCCTAGAAGAAATTGGTAGGGAGATGGGAGATCTCTAGGAATCAGAATGGATAAAAACAAATGTTATCAAGGGACATTGTGCTAGGTTGTGAATAAACATCCATCTATTTGACACAATGCCATAGGAGATTGAACTGCATATATATTGGGGGGTCTGGAAGAAAAAAGTGGTTTTGGAGGACGAGTTGATGTCAAATCCTCCCAAGCATGGTATAAAACCTCACTCACCCACATAAGACCAGTGGGAAGTTGGCAACAATGTGATCCCAAACAGACACATAAAAAGGACAGTGCTAGATACAAAACTTGAAACTTCTTAGGTGCAACAGAATGAAATTTTGGCATATACAGGTTCAGATCATTACCAAGCTCAATTGGTAATCAATGCCTAAAAACCCAAGGGTGGCTCCCCCTTTTATTTTAAAAATATGTGGTTAAGAGATAACTCCCTATATGACCTAATTAAAATGTGGTGGAGTGAGGTATAGATGAGAGATAAACCAAGAATGTATCAATTTAGCCAGAAACTTCTACATATCAAAAGAAAGCTCAAGGAATTAAACCAGACCAACTTTAAGGACATCTTTAAGGAGAAGGCTCAGGTGGAAGGGGAGTTAAGTTTCTTGAACAAAAACATTATTGATTAGGGAATGGTGAAAGATGAATTTGAATTGGAACGGAAGCTTAAAAATGAACTCTTGGAGATACTAAAGAGAGAAGAAATATTCTAGAGGCAGAAGTCCAAAGAAACGTGGTTCAAGAATGGGAACAAAAATACCAAATATTTTTATAGAACTACAATAGAAAATAAAGGAATGAATATGATAATAGATATTACTAGAGAAGATGGCTCTAGAGTGAAAACTGCAAAATAGATCAACCAAATGGTTGCGAGGTACTTTTGAGAAATATTCAATAGAGAATTGACAGATAATGGGAAAGATAGGAATTATTTTTTGAGTCATATCTCGAGCTTGATCAATGAGAAAGACAACAAGGACCTATTCAAACACATCATCTTGAAGGAAACAAAGGAGGTTTTCCAGTTGGAGGAAGACAAGGCACCAGGGCCAGCTGACTTCCCAATCAAATTCTACCATGCACTTTGGGATGTCATTGGGTTAGATCTGCATAAGGTCATGGAGGAATCAAGGAAGAACAAGGTGTTGGAAAGTTAAGGTGTTGAGAGGGGGGGTTAATCAGAACCTTATAAAAAATTTAACCTTCAGTAGCCATTTTATCCCTTTTTCTTTGCATGCATAAAACTTAACAATTTATTACTGAATGAAAGTAAAGTAAACTCTTTCAACCATAAACACATAAAACACATTACACATTTGAAACATGATTTTGGTCATGTAGAAACCCTTGGTTAGAGGGGGAAACTATGGTGGGGATGAAACCCATAATCCTTCACTATTGCAACATAAAGGTTGCTTAGTTAGAGCATACAAAAGTATCACTTATGGTGATTTAACCTGTTAGGAGTAATATACAAAAACAAGACCTACTAAATTCTACCTAGTTAAAGGATTTTGTAGCACTCATTAAGTGTGCACTCTGTTAAGAGATTTATAATAAAAATCTTGTTAAAGCCTACCCAATATGTGGGATTTGATAATACAAAAACAACAATGTATTCCTGTAAGAACTAATCTGTAATAATGCATCTACATGTATGCTATGAAAAATCCTTTGTGCTCTTTGCAGTATCATTACCTTTCTCTGACTAATTTCACCAAAATCATCCATTTCCTCTACTTGGTAGCCTTAACTACTTTGTCTCTCCTCCGTGTTTTCTGCTTCACTTTCTTCTCTCTCTCTCTATCTTTTCTTGATCCATACTCATGTATATTAATATTTTAGCTTCCTAATTACTTGACCTAATTAGGGTTTGGATCCTTCTAGAAAACTCAGACAATTAGATCAATGATCCATATTCATTTCCTCTTTTAAAGTAATATCTTCTTTGTTTTCATTGGTTCAATATGTGCCTTGAGATTGTTTACAATTATGTTTTATTCCCAATAAATCTTACCTAACATTTACCTCGATCTTTGTAAACTATTTTCTTTCTTGATAGAATTTGATCAAACTTTTATATTCATCCTGTATCACTTGGTAGTCTTTCCTGATATGCTCGGTTGTCATATTTTTCTTGCTCGATAATCCCCTTCCTTGGTTAACATACTTTCTTAGTGATCTTCCTACTCGGTAACCATTGAGCTCGGTTAAGTGTATTTGTACGGTGTCCATTCTTCTCAGTATACACTGTTAGGTATATGCTTTGCTTTGTGCTCAGTAACTAATCTGCCTTGTCTAAATACCGATTGACTTACTCTTCACCGATTGACTTTCTTTTCATTGATTGATCTTTTCTTCACTAATGACAACACTAAATGAATTTAGGAGTAACATTTCCCCCCCTTTGGATTGGTCGGATGGACAATATCTAGGCCAAAATGGAGAAGACCCTAGATGAAAGAGCTGGGGTTATGTATGTGGATGTTTAGGTTGGTTTCTGTGCTTGTTTTTTGTGTTCTCTGATGTATTTTTGACTGGTGTTTTGTCCCTTATGTCGCTAACTATGTAGTCCCTTTTTTGGGCAGTTCGATGCTATGTGCCTCTTTTTTGGTGTTATGATCTTTCCTTCCAATCTTTCAATGCTTGATTTGTAAAGGGTTTTGGGTCCCTTCAAAACTTGTTTTTTCCAGTAATCAGAACATTCCCCCCCTTTGGCATTAGTGACAAATTTTCATAACCTCGTCAAAACTTGATATCTCCAATTAATGATAACTCAGTAATAACTCCTCGTCAACATATACTTCTCCTTTTTTAGAATTTCCCTTATTTCTCTTATATATATACATATTTAACAATATTCTCTTCACTATCCCCTGTATGTGCAATCTACTATCCACATATTTAATATCCCCTGTATAGTCTATTATCACCCTTTTATGACAACAATGCCAAAAATAAAAATGTAATGTACAAAGAATGCTCAAAGTTTATCAAACAATTCTTTATAAGAAGATTTAGCACTATCATATGTATTTTTCCATGTTTCCTTTAGTTCCTCAAGTGCTGAAAGTTGTTCTTATAGTTGTGATGAAAGATCTTCCATATGATTCATTACAGACTGTAAGATGGAAAATATGGATGGGGTCTAGAACAATGGGGGTTTGTGCATAAAAGAGACCCTAAACTAATATTTAACACATACGTGAAATTCTAATGATATGGAAAGTAAATATAGAAGACTAATATTGAAATGAATCATTGCAGAATGCATGGATCAAGATAAGCTCACCGATGCTCATTTTAAGAAAATAAAAGAGGCTGAAGCTATGATTGAGCAAGTGAAGAGTTCACTAAAGGATACATCCACAGATGTGAACATGTGCAATAATGTCTACCAAATTCAGATAGACAAAATTGAGAAGGCAGAAAAAGAGATGACAAAGTTAAGGGCTAGACAGACTCAATTGAGGAATGCTCTTGTGCCCTCATTAAACATCCTAAATCAGAACATCAAGGAGATTGATGCCACTATGATAACCTATGATCAAGGTCCTTTCATAGATTTGAAGAAGATGGAGAAGCTTCAATATGCATTATGCGCCCATCTCCAGATAGTAAACTCTTTGATCACTTTTTTGAAGAAGGAGATCCAGAACCTAAAGGTTGCATATCCGGATGTTTTCCCTCAGTGAGTATGTATAGATACATTTTTTGTAACACCTTTGTCATAAATGTCAAAAGGGGAGTTGTGTATAGAATATGGATCATAATATGTATTGGGAGATATAATTATATGTATAGATGACAAAAAGTTTTTTGTATTAAGGACAGTTAGCAACTTGGCCATATTCCTTTGTTGCCATCAATGACAAAGGGAGATTGTTGGAAAGTTGTCTATACTGATGTATATGACTTGATATAGTGTTGTCATTATGGCAACAAAGTCATATAGCAATTTGGAGTCAGTGCACTTGAAGAGAAGATCAGAATCAATTAAGTGTTGGAGACTGGATAGTGTACAGAGTTCCTGCAGGTCAGAGCATCAGCGCACGTGCGTACGACATAATTATGGTATGCACCCTGGAAGTTAAGTTGGTTAGACTATATTCATGCTTAGTCTATGAGCACATGATCAGATGTGCAAGGATGAGAAAGATACAGTTCGTTGAAGTTGCACAGCCAGTATGTGCCAGTAAAGAACAAAGTAAGTAGCCAATAGTTATCATTTTGTGTTGTGACTATATTGTAATGTTGTAAAGTCTATGCGCCTATTGTAATTAGGTTTCCAACATGTATATATGTTTGATTGTAAATATGCTTAAGCCAATTCATTTGGAAGCGTTGTATGTAATAGGTTTAAGGGCCGACCTAGTTGTTTATTTTGTATGCGCGTATAAAAATAAGATGCGCCCATTGTATTCGGTATGGAAGTTGATAGAGAGTTGTGATAAGTAGAGAAAAAGTGTGCGAAGATACTATAAGATGTATTAGAGCTTTTCTAGAGGTCAAAGCATTAGCGCATCAAAGGAACTGATCTGACAAGCAGTGTCATAGTGACAGTTCATCCAGCAGATATAGTCTGTATCTGAGATCAGAAGGTTGTAGCCTTCACCACTTGAGCAGTGAGCTCTAGGATAGTATGTCCACTCCCCTAACAAGGACTATTGTAAAAGACTCCTAACAGGGTCCGACCCTTGACAAGGTCTACTGTACTTAAAGCATTGTAAAACAACTCCTAATAGGGTTAAGGATCTTCTAACAAAGATCACTAAACACTAGTGCAGAATATTAGTGGGTGTCAATTCCCACCAGAGTTTTTTTACCTATTTGGGTTTCCTCGTAACCATATTGGTGTCATGTGTTGATTTCATGTTTCATGTTTATGTGAATGTTTAATTTAGTACTTAAGCATTTAAGTTTAGTATAAAGATTAAAGTGAAAAGTTAAAATATAGTGAACACTGATTCACCCCCCCCTCCCCTCTCAGTGTTCCCATTCCTAACATGAATATCTTGTGAGTTGATATTTGGAGACTATTGCTTTGAGTACTTGGTAAGTATCATGGAATTGATACTTGAGGGCCATTACTCGTAATATCAGTAAAATGATATAAACTTTAAATGATTATTTATACTGACATATTACCTTGAGGTAATATTTTTATCCTCCCTAGCTAAGAGGGAGTGTTAATGATTATAGCAGTTTTGTGTAGCTATGGTGAGGGATCATAAGTGTTGACATTAGATTAATTTATCATCCCTAGTTAAGAGGGAGTGTTGATGTTTTGTAGCTTCAGTCGAATAAACACTGTGAGTCAATACTAGTAAAGATATGTATATATATATTTACTATATATGAGATGTATATATATATATATATATATATATATATATATATATATATATATATATATATATATAATATTAGAGAAATTAATATAATACTCAAGAGATATTATATGTGTGTGTGTGTGTGTGTGTGTATGTATATATATAATAATAATTTTCATTATATTAATTACATAATAATGAATAGACATGTCCCATGAAGGGACATGTCTCTTCTTGGCTCATTCTTAATATAAATGCAAGAGATTGTTGCATTTGGAAAACACATACAATGAGATAGTACTATTACATTTGCAATGATCCCAAAACCTTAACACATCAAAATATTGGAATTTAATTACATTAAATAATTATGTTATATCATTTTATTAATATATAATATTATATTAAGTAATAAATACATTATATTTACTAATATATAATATTACAATATATTATATTAATTTAATTTTATATATTATATTATGTCATTATTAATTTTAATTCTAATTTATTTTTTTATTAATTTTATTTTATCATTATTTATTATTAAATCCTATTTCAAAATGATGACATCACAATGCCCTATAGGGCATATGCACTATTTGTCGTACATGCTTTGAACTATATTGGAATCCACCAACCCTAAGGCTTGGATTTTCCTTGGAGATCCAACCCAAAGACTTGGAGGATTCAAATAGATTTGAGAAGTGTTTTCCAACAAACATACAAAAATTCACATTTTTTCTTATGTGCTCCCTGTCAGGTTTGCATGTGGATCAATACCAATAAAATCAGATGACATAATATTATAGATATCTATGTTAGCTATCTAACCATATAATTTATTTTGAATTATGATTATGTTAAGCTTTTCATCTCTAATTTCATTTGTATGTATGTTTGATTTTTGTCAAAACCAACATGTAGTATTTGGGGCTTAGATTTTGGTTCGTTTGTCAATTTTTGAAAAAAAGTTACTTTTTTAGAAACTAAACTCCAATCTACAGACTTTTAAAAGAAAATAAGTTTTGATTTTCGATTAGTTTTCAATGATTTCTATGGGGAGCACACACAAATTTCACATTTTTGGGATGTGTCCACTTAGAAAATTCATAAAAAATCATATATTCATAAAATAATTAAGAAAAATCTGGGATAAACTACATGGTATTAGCTAACTTCTCACCAAAGTGATTAAATTTTTTAAAATTTTTTTTAACATTTTTGGGTGACCAAACCAGATACTATGTTATATTTTTTTCACAAAAATGACCACATTTTGTGCTCCCCTTTTTGAGGACCATAAACTCTACCATTTTTTTTAAAATATAGTAGTTTAGAAACTAGATTTGAAGTACTGCAACTCTTCTTCTTATCACATCTTGAAATTTTGATTCTAACTATCTTCAATTTCTTGCCAAAGTTTAGAGTTTGTTGATTTCAGGAAAAAAAGGTGGTATCTTATACCCCTTTTTGGTCGCCCATCTTTGTGCGCTTACCCATTTACCATAATAGATCATTTAATATTTAGTTACGTTGAAGGCGTGTTTATCTAAAATGCACAAGCTTACTTTCCAAATCAACGGTCTGTAGCTTGTGCAAGACGATTAGAAACGTCACCATTAGATTTTGTCAGAAAATTTTTAGTATTTAATTTTTAGTTTACGATGCTTTCATTTCTTATATGTTGCGTGCAGTCCATGGCCAAAATAGAATGTGTGCATGTAGTTATTCCCTTTCTATACATTTTCATTGAATTTGTCTTTAAAAAGACTTAAATTACAATATTATATAAATAATTTAATAATAAATGATATGTTTGCATATTTTAATTTGTATAATTCTTATAAATATTTAATATAGATAATATAAATATTCGATATATTGATAATTTTTAATTACTTTTTAAAATTATATATTTATAAAAGTTGGATTTAATAAATTATTAAAATACAAAATAATTTCACAAGGTTCATCTTATTTAAATTTGGTATTGCTTATAATTTTAAATATGAAATTTTAATTTTAATTTTAATAGACTTTATTCTAATTTAAATTTAAATTTTAATAGAGTTTATTCTATGTTCAATATTTATTGTATTGCATTAATTATTTTTTTAATTTATCTATTAATTAATACTTTTATTTTAATAAATTAATAAATTTATTATTCATTATTAATTTTTTAAATTATTATTTTTAAATATTAAGATTTTGATATATTTTGTGTTTGCATCTAGTTTATTCTCTTTATTTTGTTTATGAAGTTTATTTAAACTATTTTTTTTTATGAAATTACAAATAATTGTTAAAAGTTATTAAATTTGATTCAATTTAAATACATCTAAATGAATTGAAATTATTTTATTTACTTGATTTTTATGCTTAAATTTGATTATATCTATTTTTTTCTAATATAATCTTTTATTCAAATTTCTAAAATTTGATTATTAAATCTCTTTTTTATATTAAACTTTTAAACTTATTATAATTATTTTAACAAAATAAAAAATAAAAATTGTATAATATTTCTTAGACTAAATTAATTATTCTTAATTTCTACTAAGATTTAAAAAAATATACATTTCTTACCAATAAAAAAATGATATACATTTCTTACCAATAAAAAAAATGATTAAAAAAAAATAACTCTCCTTATTTTTATACATCTATTTACAAATTATAATTTTGATGATGGCATATCTTTATTTTTTTATTAGAAAAGCAACACAACAAGGCATATCTTTGTTTATATGTGGTGTTCATTTGAAAATATAACGCTTATTATTATTAATATTTTGGCATGTAAATGGTTTTTCAATAATAAGAGATTTTGTTAATAATGATTGGTCTTATTTAGTTTTTTGTAGGGATAAATATAATATAAACTATTAAAAAGTGATTTAATATTTAATGTTTAATATGTATTTCTATTTTGTTAATTATAAGATATTGTTTCTTTAAATATGTTAGGTATGTTTAACCCAATCTTCATATGGTTTCTCTCTCCCTCACACACACACACACATAACACAAGCATGTTGGTAATGGAGTCTGTTTATCTTCTCGATTTAGAAGTTTTCCCTCCTTAATGTTTCGATCTTTGTAAGTGGATGTATAGTTCATTTGAAGCTACCACTTTTCTATTAAGATGTTGGTTAAACAAACAAAATTATTTTCTAAATAGTCTACCAATTGACCTCATATACTACATGATTGTATACATAAACAAGACCAAATTTTACCTAATTGAATTCTCACACCTTTTCGACAGTACCCATTACACTTGACCGTTATTATAATTAAACTGTTTAAAACAACACGGGGACAGAGCCACTTACAATGCAAGAATGTTGACCAAAGGTGTCGCTGCTGTCGTCGTCTTCTACCTGGTCTACGAGGACCTGCAGGGACCCCGGAATTTGCGGCAATGGAGGTTCCATCATCCCTTCCAACATCTTCACAACTTCTACCATGCTCGGCCTCTTTTCTTCGTCGTCTTGAATGCAGAGTCCCCCAACCATAGCGGCTCTTCTCACCTCTTCGATATTCGCCTCACTTGCTATCCTTTTATCCACCATGCCTATCATGTTTCCTTTCTGAATTTGTGATGAAGCCCAGGTAGGAAAGTACAGCCTGCTCTCCTCCACCTTCAAGTCCAGATTTCTACGGCCAGATATAATTTCAAGCAACGTCATACCAAAACTGTATACATCCACCTTGGGAGTGATTGGGAGGCCGGAGATCCACTCGGGAGCCAAGTACCCTCGAGTTCCTCTTGTTGTCGTCAATACACGGCTGAAATCTCTGCCCACCAGCTTTGCCAACCCAAAATCAGCTATCTTCGGACTGAAGTTGCTGTCGAGAAGAATATTTTCGGGCTTAATATCACAGTGAATGATACGATCCCTGCATTCGTCATGGAGATAAACCAGTCCTCGTGCAGTGCCCAGGGCTATCTCAAAACGCGTCTTCCAATCCAACACCGCCTCTTCTTGTCCCTCTTTGCAGAAGAGAGAGGAATTTAGAGAGCCGTTGGGCATGTAGGCATACACCAATAGCCTTCGAGAGCCTTCAACGCAGAATCCATAGAGCCTTACCAAATTCAAGTGTTGTATTCTCCCGATGGTGTTTATTTCCGCACGGAATTGCTTTTCTGCTCTTCCTGAACCCTCTAATCTTTGAACACAGAACCGAACGCTCCGCTTCCCAGCTTATGCTTGAAATTCTCGGTTGCGATTGGCAGCTCTTTGTAAGTGAACGTTTTGAGCATGGTTGGCACGTCCTCTTCTGCACCTTTCTTCCGCAGTCTTCGCCGTTTCAACAGAATAAATGCTGCCAACAGGAGAGCTAAAACAACGGAGAAAGCCCCAGCCGAAGGCAGCAAAATAAAAAGTACAGGGGCTTTTCTGCTTCTCTTTGATGTCGAGATCGGCAACTCCGAAGCAGCCAGCCTGATGAAGATGGATTGACTGTCTGATGAAACCTTCATTTTGAATAAATCGCCAAACCAGAGTCTACAGACAGGTGGATCAGAAATTACAAAAGCAAAGGCTGTGCAGCAGCAATTGGTGAGACAAGCAGTCCTGCAGCCTTTCATTGTTGGCTTCTTGTTGTATGGGACAGCTCGTTCTTCGGGCAAGGATCGGTTCTTGGATTCCAAGAAGCCGTCGGTGGTTCCCGTTGTGGCAGAGCACTGCAGGTGTTTTCGCCGAGAACACCCACTTGACCACCAACCTTGAGAATCATTCTTGGGCCTGAAACCCTCGATACAACTGCACACATCATTCGCATTACAGAGTCCATATGCCCCGCAGATATCATACTGATTGCATTGACCTCCGTATGTCGACCATGCCTCACTCCAGGTACCATCATCCATCCAGTCGTAAACTATTAATTTGCCCGTCTCATCTAACACGATCCGCCCTGTGAGGGTATGTGCGGACTTGAATATGGTATAATTCATGTATTTTCTTGAAGGAGAGACCTTCACACATGACATTTCGAATTTCCCAGGTTCATACGCCTCCTGAAGCCTGCTAAAATAATTCCCAGTCCAGTCTCCAGTAGACCTATATGCAAGACTGTTGTTATAGACCATCATCATCTCCGTCTTACCTGGAGACTTGTTCTTTTCTAAAGAGAATAGTCCACTTGCAGGATCAACAGAGCTCTTCCAAGAAGTTAGATTCATACCTTTCCACATCTTCATGCCAGGTAACCATGTATTTGTCGGATGAGCGAAACTCTCCCAAACAATCTCAGACTTGTTGTGACCGTCGGTGTCACCCATCATGATGAAATCACCAGATTGGGTTATCATTGCTTGTGATCCTTTCAAGCCAATATCAGGCGACCACACTGACCGGCCCTTTCTATCAGACAGTCTGAGACGACCGTCGCTTGAAAATTTTAGAACGCCGGGCATGCTTCTGACAGGATTATCTCTGTTGGCCACCCATACAATGGCTTTCTGAGAGATTGGTGCATACCAGATGCTAATGTACCAGTTATTCGTTGCTCTGGGACTGAAAAATCCCAATTCAAACGTGCCATTCTTTGATATCATGGTCTGATTTCCAGCGAGGGAATCCCAGCGAGGGAATCTACTGCAAATGGAGTGCAATTATTCAGTGCAATTATCAAAGTAATTGCTAGGACCAAATACTTCATCGCCATTTCGATGACCATACTAGCTGTATCTTTCGAATTTAAATAGAAATCCAAACAGGCTACGCACAAACATGGCCGAAGTAGTATCGTGAATCCCACGGAAATGAGTTGGGAACATTCACTTCTTCGAGAATTTTCTACCATTTTCATCGTTCCAATATTTCCACATATTCTACGCTCGTGAGCATCTTGAATGGAGAATCAAACAAAAAATGATTTGACGGGCGCAGTAACCCCACTCCGTCGAACACGTAATTTGACTTTGTCATACGCGTAAGTTTGTATTCTAAATCATAATCTACGCTTCACGACACAAGTCAAGTATTTGGTAAACAAATCTTTTTTTTAGAGATAGCAACTGTTATAGAGACAAGTAAAGGTATATAGATGGTTGGAAGAGAATAAAAAAATAAGTAATATTAAGCTTTTAAAAAGTATAAATATTTATGTCATTTTAAGAAATATTTAAATAACAAATATAATTTTTAAATTAAATTGAAGCGAATTATTCATTTATATCATTAAAAAAAACTACTATATATTTTAAAATGATTGATTTGAATGTTATATGTTACAAAATTATTATTATTATTAAAATTTTAAAAATATAAGTTAAATAATTTAACTTATAAGTATTTATAATTAAATTGTTTTTAGATTCAATTGTATAATGAAGAATGATCCAATATTATCAATAAGTATTATTAAAAAAAAATTAATATATAATTAATAATTAATATATTATATTTATTATTGTATTAATATAATATTTAAAGACATTAAATCAATAATAGATAAAAGAAATTTGAAAGAAAAAATTAAAATATAATTTGATGTTTCCATTCTTCATACAAAATGAAAAATACCTAGGTAAGGCTATAAAATAAGTCTTAGATTTTGTTTAATGACTAAACTAAAAATAATTTACTATTATATTTTTCTGAAATTAAATTATTTATTTATCTTATATTAATTTAAATACTAATATATAGTATTTATATTTAATAACTTATAATATATAAAATATACGATACACATAATTTTAATTTAAAATTATGTATAAATAAAATTCAATAATAAATATATATAAATATTCTCTCATATTATTTTTGAGGATAGCATGCAGAGTAGAGGAGCAGAATCGCAAGGGGCAAGATGGAGAGGAGTAGAGATGTGAGGCATGGAGGTGCTTTGGGCATAATGGTGACAATCAAGAAAGGGGTTTGGGAGGCCGGAATTTTTTTGGAGATGGTTTCGATAGAGGCTTTGGAGATAGGTTGGGAACTTGGGTAGGAAAGCGAGCATTGGAAAAATGGGGCGATGAAGGTGATTGAGAGGTTCCTATGGATGCATTCCATGTGAAAATCAATATGGATCAAGGGCATACGAAAAAGAACCTAGAGACAAAGGAAATCATTGCATCAGAATACTGCCTACAATGGGTTTTTGAGAATGGTGTTTGGGTCGACGAAGGTCGTATCTGAGCCCCAGTTGAAAACCTCCACAAAAAATTTGGGCTTCCATGGAAATGGGGAGCTCAGTGTAGAGGGCATCCATAATAGAGATGAAATCACCCCATAAGGAGAAGATTCCAAAAATCCAACACTAGAGGCTAGCATCATTGGCCCTGAAATCAGGGGTATGAGAAGTATAGGAAAAATGAGACACATCCAAAAATTGGCGGATCAAAAATCCTAGCAATGTAGAGGGTCGGACAAGCAATGTGTGGAAATTGAGAAAGAAGGCATAGGCAAAAAATATCCAAGTTAAGTCGTCTAATAAACTTTGTATTCATATTAAGATTCAAGAGGAACACATCAAACAAATAATAGAAAAATACTAGGAGGTTAGTCTGATTGTTAAATGGGGTGAGGTCAATTCAAATATAAAGAAAATATATGAATAGTGTTTTGCAGAATGGAGAGGCAACTTCCAACTTTAAATATTTCCAAATAATTTTTTTATGGTGATTCTACCCTTGACACAAGTTCGGAATGATGTCCTGAGTCAAGAAACCAAAAATATTGAAGGTCATACACTATTAATGGAAAAATAGATCCTAAACTTTGATCCATGGAAATATGAAATTAAGAACAACTCAGTTTGGATTAGGCTCTATGACCTTCCAATAGAATATTGAGACTATGAGATCCTAGAAGAAATTGGTAGGGAGATAGGAGATCTCTAGGAATTGGAAGGGATTAAAAAAAATGTTATCAAGGGACATTGTGTTAGGTTGCGAATAAACATCCATCTTTTTGACACAATGCCACAAGAGGTTGAACTGCATATATATTGGGGGGTCTAGAAGCAAAAAGTGGTTTTGGTGGATGAGTTGGTGTCAAATCCTCCCAAGCATGGTATAGAGCCTCAATCACCCACATAAGACCAGCAAGAAGTTGGGAACAATATGATCCCAAACCAACAGATAAAAAGGACATTGCTAGATATAGAACAAGGAACTTCTCAAGACAATAGAATGAAATTTTTGCATATACATACCTTCAGATCATTGCCCATTTTAGTTGGTAAACAATGCCTAACAACCCAAGGGTGGCTCCCCCTTTCATTTTGAAAATATGTGGTTAACAAATAACTCCCTACACGGGCTAATCAAAATGTGGTGGAGTGAGGTACAAATGAGAGATAAACCAAGAATGTATCAATTTAGCCAAAAAATTCTACACGTCAAAAGGAAGATCAAGGAATGGAACCAGACCAACTTTAAGGACATCTTTAAGGAGAAGGATCAAATGGAAGGGGAGTTAAGTTGCTTGAATGAAAGATTTATTGAGAAGGGAATGGGGAAAGATGAATTTTAATTGGAATGGAAGCTTAAAAATGAACTCTTGGAGACACTGAAGAGAGAAGAAATCTTTCGGAGGTAGAAGTCCAAAGAAACATGGCTCAAGGATGGGGATAGAAATACCAAATATTTTCATAGAACCATAATAGAAAATAAAGGAAGGAATAAGATAATAGATAATACTAGAGAAGATGGCTCTAGAGCACAAACTACAAAAGAGATCAACCAAATGACTGTGAGCTACTTTCAAGAAATCTTCAATAGAGAATCGACATATAATGAGCAAGATGGGAATTATTTTCTGAGTCATATCCTGACCTTGATCAATGAGGAAGACAAAGAGAACCTATTCAAACACATTATCTTGGAGGAAACAAAGAAGGAGGTTTTCCTTTTGGAGTCAGACAAGGCACCAGGGCCAAATGGCTTCCCAACCAAAATCTAGCAGGCATTCTGGGATGTCATTGGGTCAGATTTGTGTAAAGCCTTGGGGGAATCAAGGAAGAATAAGGTAATGTTAGGCTCTTTCAATCATACTTTTTTAGCGTGGAGTATCTATGGGAGAGTCCCAACTCTCATCATAGTTTTCTTTTTCTTAATCTTATTTGTCCTCATTAGCATATGATGATGACATAACAAGCATTAGATCTAAGAAAAAATATTTGAATTAAAGCAGATTGTAGCTCCACCATTAGCCTATCTTGAGTGTCCTCTCATAGGTAGTAGAGAGGTGAAATAACAATAAATAGATTGTGACCTAATTCATTATCTATGGTCCCTTCTAATGAACAAGCCACAACCATTACTATAATATGTTTGAACATTATGTATTACCCAAATATTAATACATGTCTACAATTCTTCAAAATAAAAATTATGTTATATAACAAATTCACACAAAATGATTTTAAACTCTAATGAACAAATGAAATTACTATTCTAATTGTAAACTCTTTTAACTGTACTAGAAATGTGAAAGAAGAAAACTATAGGAAAATACGCATTAAGCTTTCTAAGCGTTCCTAAATTATTACATTAAGCTAGTGTTCGTTCATTCGAACAGATGGCATGCTAGACTATTTCTAGCATAAGCATTTCATGCAATATTTTATTATTATCACTACATGTCCTTAAAACCGCTTGATATGCAAAGACTTTCAGTAAAGGTATCATTTTCATCGTCTTCTACCTGATTTACCAGCACCTGTGGAGTCCTTGGAATTTGTGGCGCAGGAGCCTCCATCCTTCCTTCCAATATCTTCACCACTTCTCCCATGCTCGGCCTTCTATTCTCATCGTCTTGAATACAGAGCTCCCCAACCACAGCAACTCTTCTCACCTCTTCGATATTCACCTCGCTAGCTATTCTTACATCCACAACACCTTTTACGTTTCCTCTCTGAATTTGGGATGAAGCCCAGGTAGGAAAGTACAACCTGCTCTCCTCCACCCTTAAATCCAAATTTCTACGACCGGATATTATTTCCATCAACATCATGCCAAAACTGTATACGTCTACCTTGGGAGTGATAGGGAGCCCCGAGATCCACTCGGGCGCCAAGTACCCTGGAGTCCCTCTTGTGGTTGTCAATACATGGCTGAAATCTCTGCCCAACACCTTTGCCAACCCAAAATCAGCTATCTTCGGACTGAAATCATCGTCCAGAAGAATATTTTCAGGCTTGACATCGCAGTGAATGATTTGATCCCTGCATTCCTCATGCAGATAAAGTAATCCTCGTGCACTGCCCACAGCGATCTGAAACCGAGTCTTCCAATCCAACACCTTCTCTTCTTTTTCCTCCTTACGAAAGAGGAATGTATTCAGAGAACCGTTGGGCATGTAAGCATACACCAGCAGCCTTCGAGAGCCTTCTACGCAGAACCCATAGAGCCTTACCAAATTCACATGCTGTATGATACCGACGGTACTTATTTCCGCACGGAATTGCTTTTCTGCTCTTGCACAACCCTCTATTCTTTTAACTGCCACAGGCGTGCCATCTCGCAATGTTCCTTTGAACACCGAACCGAATGCTCCGCTTCCCAGCTTATGCTTGAAATTCTTGGTTGCAATACGCAGCTCTTTGTACGTGAATGTCTTGAGCATGGTTGGCACGTCCTCTTCTACGCTCGTCTTTTGTAATCTTCGACGTTTCCACAGAAAAAGTGCGGCCAAGAAAAGAGCAAAAACAATAGAGAAAGCCGTGGCAGAAGTAAGTAAAATAAGAAGTAGAGGGACTTTGCTACTTCTCACTGATGTCGAGCCCATCAACTCAGAAGCAGCGAGCCGGATGAAGATGGATTGGTTATTAGATGAAATGCGCATTTTGAATAAATACCCAAACCAGAGTCTACAGGCTGGTAGATCAGATATAACGAAAGCAAAGGCTGTACAGGAGCAATTTTTGAGACAGGCAGTCCTGCAGCCTTGTATCGTTTTCTCGTTGTATGAGACGGCTCTTTCTTCGGGTAAGGATCTGTTCCTGGTTTCCAGGAAGCCGTCGGTGCTCCCCGCGGTGACAGAGCAGTTGAGGGGTCTTCGCCGAGCACACCCATTTGATAAAACACCCCGAGTCCTATGCTTGGGTGTGAAACCCTCAATACAACTGCACACATCAATCAAATTACACAGTCCATAAGCCCCACATATATCATACTGACTGCACTGACCTTCGTATGAAGACCATCCCTGAATCCAAGTACCATCATCCCTCAAGTAGTAAAGGTGTACTTCGCCCTTCTCATCTAACTGGAACCGCCCTGTGAGGGTATGAAAAAAAGGGAATACAGTAAAATTAACGTATATTCTTGAAGGAGAAAGCTCCACACAGGACGCTTCGAATCTCTTAGGAGCATGCCCTTCTGGATCATTGACAAAATAACTTCCAGTCCACTCTCCATTGGACCAATATGGAACACTGTTGTTATACAACAATAGCAATTGCGTCCTTCCAGGGGTCATGTCCATTTCAGCAGAGAAGAGCCCAGTAGCAGGATCCGAAGAACTCTTCCAGGAAGTGACCTTCATGCCTTTCCACAACTTCATGCCAGGCAACCATGTATTTGTCGGATGAGCGAAACTCTCCCAAACAATCTCAGACTTGTTGTGGCCGTCAGAGTCACCCAGCATGATGAAATTACCAGATTGGGTTATCATTGCTCGTGATCCTTTCAAGCCAATATCAGGCGACCACACTGACCGGCCCTTTCTATCGGACAGTCTGAGACGACCGTCGCTTGAAAATTTTAGAACGCCGGGCATGCTTCTGACAGGATTATCTCTGTTGGCCACCCATACAATGGCTTTCTGAGAGATTGGTGCATACCAGATGCCAATGTACCAATTATTCGTTCCTCTGGGACTGAAAAATCCCAATTCAAACGTGCCATTCTTGGATATCATGGTCTGATTTCCAGCGAGGGAATCCCCCAGTAGAAGCGTATCCCCACCATCTACTGCAAATGGATTGCAATCATTCAGTGCAATTATCAAAGTAATTGCTAGGACGGAATACTTCATCGCCATTTCGATGACCATACTAGCTGTATTTTTCGAATTTAAATAGAAATCGAAACAGGCTACGCACAAACATGGCCGAACTAGTATCGTGGATCCCACGGAAATGAGTTGGGAACATTCACTTCTTCAAGAATTTTCTACTAGAGCATAGTGCCTATTTTCATCGTTCCAATATTTCCACATATTCCACGCTCGTAAGCATCTTGAATGGAGAATCAAACAACAAATGATTTGACAGGCGCACTAACCCCATTCCGTCATACCCCCATTCCGTCGAGCACGCAATTTGACTCTCATACGCGCAATTTTGTTTTCTAAACCATAATCTACGTTTCACGACGCAAGTCAAGTATTTGATAAACAAATCTTTTCAATGGGTTCAATCATTAAAAAGAGATGTAATGAGTTGGAAATTGAAATAAAGAATGAGAAGAGATATGAAGAGAGGGTTAAAAGAGATAGAATGATATGCAATTATAGATAGATAGATAGAGAGGGGACATAAGAGAATGAGAGGGGATAAATAATTAAAAATAGATATAACAATGTTATAGAGACAAGTAAAGATATAATGATTAGATAGTTGGAAGAGACTAAAATAATAAATACTATCAAGCTTTTAAAAAGTATAAATATTTATGTTATTTTAAAAATATTTAAATAACAAATACAACTTTTGAATCAAATTAAAGTGAATTAATCATTTCTATCATAAATTTTTTTTATATATTTTAAAATGACTGACTTGCATATTATATGTTACAAAATAATTATTATTAAAATTTTAAAAATATAAGTTACATAATTTAATTTAGAAGTATTTATAATTAAATTATTTTTAGTTTCGATTGTATAATGAAAAATGATCTAATATTATCAATAAGTATTATTAAAAAAAAATCAATAAATAATTAATGATTAATATATTATATTTAATATTGTATTAATATAATCTTTAAAGGCATTAAACCAATAACAGATAAAAAATTTGAAAGACAAAATTAAAATATATTTTAATGTTTCCATTCCTCATACAAAATGAACAATACCTAGGTAATGCTGCAAAATAATTCTTAGATTTTGCTTAGTGACTAAACTAAAAATAATAAATAATATTATATTTTTCTCAAATAAAATTGTTTATTTATCTTATATAAATTTAAATACTAATATATAGTATTTATATTTAATAATTTATAATATATAAAATCTATGATAAGCATAATTATAATTTGAAATTATGTATAAATAAAATTCACTAATAATATATATAAATATCTTCTCAAATTACTTTTGAGGATGGTGTGGGGAGTAGAGGAGTAGAAGCCAGAGGGACGAGATGCAGAGGAGCAGAAGCGAGAGGGACGAGATGCAGAGGACTAGAGATGTGAGGCGTGGAGGTGCTTTGGGCATAATGTTGACAATCAAGATAGGGGTTTGAGAGGTAGGAATCTTTTTGGAAATTGTTTCCACAAAAGCTTTGGAGATAGGCTGGAAACTTGGGCAGGGAAGCAAGGATAAAAAATGGGGTGATAGTTGATTGAAAAGTTCCTATGGATGCATTCCATGTGAAAATCAATAATGGATAGAGGGCATACAAAAAGCACCCAGAGACAAAGGCATTCCTCACATCTAAATACCACCCGCAATGGGTTTTTGAGAATGGTGTTTGGGTTGACAAATCTTATATACAGGCCTCAGTGGGAAACCTCCACAAAAAAAATGGGCTTCTAGGAAAATGGGGAGGTCGATGTAGAGGATATCCAGAATAGAGATGAAATTGCCCCACAAGGAGAAGATTCTCAATAGCCAACACTAGAGGCTAGCATCCTTGGCCCATAAAGAAGGGGTATATGCAGTATAGGAAAAATGAGAACACAACCAATAATTGGCGGATTAAAAACCCTAGCAATGTAGAGGGTCGGACAAGCAATGTACGAAAATTGAAAAAGAAGGCAAAGCCAAAAAATATCCTAGGTAAGTAGTCAAATAACCTTTGTATTCCTATTAAGATTCAAGAGGAACACATCAAACAAATAATAGAAAAATACCAAGATGTTAGTCTGATTGTTAAATGGGGTGGAGGAAATTTGGATATAAAGAAAATATATGAATGGTGTTTCTCAAATTGGGGAGGGAGCTTCCAACTTTAAAAATTGCCAAATGATTTCTTGATGGTGATTCTACCCTTAACACAAGTTTAGAATGATGTCCTAAGTTAGGGCACCCAAAAGATTGAAGGTCATACACTAATAATGGAAAAATGGATCCCAAACTTTGATATATGGAAACATGAAATTAAGAAGAGCTCAGTTTGGATTAGGCTCTACCAACAAAATATTGGGATTGTGACATCCTAGAAGAAATTGCTAGGGAGATAGGAGATCTCTAGGAAACAAAAGGGATAAAAACAAATGTTATCAAGGGACATTGTGCCAGGTTGTGAATAAACATCCATCTGTTTGACACAATGCCACATGAGGTTGAACTGCATATATATTGGGGGGTCTGGAAGCAAAAAGTGGTTTTGGAGGACAAGTTGATGTCAAATCCTCCCAAGCATGGTCTAGAGCCTCACTCACCCACATAAGACTAGCAGGAAGTTGGGCACAATGTGATCCCAAACCAACACATAAAAAGGACATTGCTAGATACAAAACTTGAAACTTCTTAGGCACAACAGAATGAAATTTTGGCATATATAGGTTCAGATCATTACCGAGTTCAATTGGTAATCAATGCCTAACAACCCAAGGGTGGCTCCCCCTTTCATTTTGAAAATATCTGGCTAAGAGATAACTCCCTACACAACCTAATAAAAATGTGGTGGAGTGAGGTACAGATGAGAGATAAACCAAGAATGTATCAATTTAGCTAGAAACTTCTACATATCAAAAGGAAGCTCAAGGAATTAAACCATACCAACTTTAAGGACATCTTTAAGGAGAAGGCTCAAGTGGAAGGAAAGTTAAATTGCTTGAACAAAAATTTTATTGAGAAGCAAATGGGGAAAGATGAATTTGAATTGGAACAAAAGCTTAAAAATGAACTCTTGGAGATACTGAAGAGAGGAGAAATATTCTAGAGGCAAAAGTGGACAAAGAAACGTGGCTCAAGGATGGGGAAAGAAACACCAAATATTTTTATAGAACCACAATAGAAAAAAAGGAAGGAATAAGATAGCAGATATTACTAGAGAAGATGACTCTAGAGAGGAAACTGCAAAAGAGATCAACCAAATGGTTGTGAGGTACTTTTGAGAAATATTCAATAGAGAATCAACAGATAATGAGCAAGATAGAAATTATTTTTTGAGTCATATCTCGACCTTGATCAACGAGAAAGAAAAAAAGGACCTATTCAAACACATTAGCTTGAAGGAAACAAAGGAGGTTTTCCAGTTGGAGGAAGATAAGGCACCAGGTCTAGATGGCTTCCCAACCAAATTCTACCAGGCAATCTAGGATGTGATTGGGTCAGATCTACATAAGGTCATGGAGGAATCAAGGAAGAACGAGGTGTTGGAAAGTTAAGGTGTTGAGAGGGGGCGGGGGTGAATCATAACCTTATAAATTTTTTAACCTTCAGTAACTATCTTATCCCTTTTTCTTTGCATGCATAAAAATTAACAATTTATTACTGAATGAAAATAAAGTAAAGTAAAGTAAAGTAAAATCTTTCAACCATAAACACATAACACACATGAACACATTTGACACATGATTTTGGTCATGCAAATACCTTGATTAGAGGGGAAAACTACTGTGGGGATGACACCCACAATCCTTCACTAGTACAACATAAAGGTTTCTTAGTTAGAGTATACAAAAGTATCACTTATGGTGTTTTACCCTATTAGGAGTAATACAAAAACACAACATGCTAAATTCTACCTAGTTAAAGGATTTTGCAACACTCATTAAGTCTGCACTCTGTAAAGAGATTTACAATAAAAAGATTGTTAAAGCCTACCTAATATGTGGGATTTGATAATACAAAAATAATAATGTATTCTTGTAATAACTGATTTGTAATAATGCATCTACATGTATGCTATGTCAAATCCTTTGTGCTCTCTACAATATCATTAAGTTTCTCTAACTGATTTCACCAAAATCATCCACTTCCTCTGCTTGGTAGCATTAACTATTTTATATCTCCTCTGCTTTACTTTCTTCTCTCTCTCTCTGTCTTTTCTCGATCCATACTCATGTATATTAATCATGTAGCTTCCTAATTACTTGATCTAATTAGGGTTTGGATCCTTCTGTTAGGAATGGGAACATTGAGAGGGGGGGTGAATCAGTGTTCTATATATTATTACTTTTTCTGATATCTTGAATCTCAACTTTATTGCTTAAGTAATGAACTGAATATCAATGCAAGTAAGATAACCAGCCGCAACACATAACACCAAATATGATTACGGGGAAACCCAAATAGGTAAAAACCCCAGTTGGAATTAACACCCACTAAGAACTGCACTAGTGTTTTATGATCCCTATTAGAAGATCTTGCAACCCTGTTAGGAGTTGATCTTTACAATGCTTTTAGTACAGTGACCTGGTCAAGGGTCGGACCCTATTAGGAGTCTTTTACAATTAACCCTATTAGGGGTAGGGACACACTTTCCTAGAACTCAGTGCTCAAGTGGTGAAGGCTACAACCTTCTGGATCTCAGATACACACTATATCTGCAAGGTGAACTGTTGCTGTGACACTGCTTGTCTAATCAGTTCCTTTTGTGCATTGATGCTTTAGCCTCTTGTAAAGATCTATGACATTCTAACTTCTCTTCACACACTTTTTCTCTACTTATATCAACTCTCTATTTACTTCCATACTTAATTACAAAGGTTCATGTCTTATTTATATGCACAAACAAAACTATTAACTAGGTCAGCCTTCAACCTATTACATACAATGCTTCCAAGTGAATTAGCTCAAGTGTGTTTACAAACAATAATATTAACATGCCTAAAACCTAAATACAATAGGTGCATAGCCTTTACAAAACAATATTATAAGTGATAACCAAAATGCCAATAGTTGGCTCCATGCTCTGTTTTGTTCTGCCGCTCATTGTTTGTGTTACTTCATCTAGCTATAACTTCTTCATACTAGCTCATATCATCATGCACTCTTAGAATTAGCATGATTAGATACTTAGAAGCTTATCTTCAAGGGTGCATACCATAACTTGTTCATACGCATGTGCAATGATGCTTTGTTCATCTAGTACTTTGCTAACTGTCTAGTCCTCATGATACTTAGCCATTTTCCTGATCTTATGAGTAAGTGAGTTGACTCCAAAACTCTATATGACTTTGTTTCCATAATGAAAACACTTATTTATAGTCATATACAATAGTATAGTCAACTTTCCAATAATCTACCCCTTTGTCATTAATGGCAACAAAGGAATATGGTGAAGTTACTAACTATATCTTTACACAAAACTTTCTAGCATATACTCTATCTTATATCTCCCTTTTATTATATACTATACTCCCCTTTACATCATATACATAGCTCCATATTCTTCCTTCTACTATATACTATACTCAGGCCCTTTGAAATTAATGACAAAGGTGCTAAAAAAAGTATCTACAAGTACTTACAAGGTGAGTACATCCGGATATGCAATAGTCAAGTTCTGGATCTCTTGCTACCAAAATACTTTCAATGCATTTATAGTCTAAAGATGGGCACACAAAGTATATGTCAACTTTCCCATCTTCTCCAAATCTGAACTCAGACCTTGATCATATGTCTCCACTGTGGCATCAATCTCCCTGATGTTCTGATTTAATATATCTAATGAGGGCGCAAGAGCATTTCTTAGCTGAGTTTGCCTTGCCCTTATCTTAAACATTTCTTTCTCTTCCAATTCTATCTTATCCACTTGTCCTTGGTAAAATTTTTTGCACATATTTATATCTGTGGAGGGATCTTCCACTGATTTCCTTACTGTATGTATCATAGCTTCTACTTCCTGAATTTTCTTGTAAGGGTATGCAGTCATTTTGTTTTGGTTCATACAATCTGCTATGATTTTTCTTCCTTTAGCTACAATCTCCTTCAATGAAGCTTGATAAACCTTTAGTGAACTAAGGTCAAGTGCGAAGTTTGTTGCTAGTTCTTTCAACCTTTTCTCAAGATACTTTTCTTCTGCAACCTTGGATGTTGATTCTTCAAGGCTAGAAAAGTTTGCTTTGA
The DNA here is from genome assembly GCA_027943335.1 of Chamaecyparis obtusa. NCBI lineage: Eukaryota > Viridiplantae > Streptophyta > Pinopsida > Cupressales > Cupressaceae > Chamaecyparis > Chamaecyparis obtusa. The sequence continues at coordinate 314,434 of BSBK01000860.1, forward strand.
AACATGTCATGATAGTGCTGACATCATCTACCGAGTGTATGCTTGACACTTTCTTGTCTGCATGCAATAGGCTATTCAGAATGTTGACTAACTCAACAAACAATGGATTCCTCATAACCTATTTTTCTTTTTCCTTTTCCATTGCAAGCACATTGATTTTAATTAAGTCTTCTTCTCCCCAAGAGTCTAGACTGGTAGTGTCAGGAGTCAAACTTGACAACAATGATACTAAGGATTTTGGTGTAAGGAGTGAACTTTGATTGACATTCATTACCTCAGTCTTTGCAATCACATGTTCAATTTTCTTTTCGGTATCCTCTTCCTCTTTTCCTTCTTCCTTCCCTTCATCATCTTTCTGTCCTGTTATGCCTTCGATCTACACTTCTTCTTGATGTTTAGGTAAATTATCACTACATAGAGTTTTAACTTCTTCTATACTTACAAAATCTTCCTCAAAATTATCCAAGTCCTTATCTGTGGCCGCCATTGATATCTCTATATTGTCAATCATAATGGTGTCTTCTTTTTATGTTTTGGGCATGGACACAGACTTTATTTCATCAGTAGATACTGTTACTGTGGGCATTGAATCTTGTGGACCTATCATAGGTGAATTTTGAGTCTCAGTTGCTTTTACTTTCTCATAGGGTACTTGGGTTGTGGGCGCAAATGATGGATGCATGCGTTGTTCCAAAAATACCTTCTCAAAGGATTTTTTACTCTCCTTGGCTATCAACTCATAATCCTTATTCATGATGTGCAATGTTCTCAACTTTGTTCTGAGGTGTGACTTGACCAATTCCAAAAATAAAGACTTTTCTTCTACTGAGCACACTGGTAGGTTATCATCTAGTGTTTTTTCTCTTATTCTAAACTCTTCTTCACTAGCTTGTCTTTTCAAAGTATCCAAAATATCCCATACTTTATCTAGAATGACTGTCTTTAGTTCCATAATAGTCTTCTTAAATTTTATCATATGTTTGATCAACATATCATGAATCTCAGACTTGTCAATCTCATGATATATACCATAAAACTTTGCTACCTGATTAATCCTTCCTTCATCTACTATTCTTGATCTCAAGACTTGCAAATTTGGTAGGAATCCTACCTCAGGAGGTGGTTGAACATTTTTACCTTGGCTTCTTGTGGCTCTTGATGGATGGCTAGTAGTTGTTTGCTTCTTCCTCTTAGGCATATTACTTGGTTCAGGGGATGCTTCAGTGGACTCCAATTCAATTGTTTCTGTGGGAGTAGGAGTGTTATCAGATTTCTCAATTTTTACTTTCTTCTCCTTAGGGTCATCTATATTCTCTATTTTGACTTCAACAGAGGATGCACTCTCAAACTGCATAGCTATCTTGGCTTCTCTAGCTTTATCCAGATCAACTTGAGTGACACCATGAATCTTAAGTAGATCTCTGATGTGATCTTAGAGGCTTTCCTCTTGGTCACTGCACTATTCAAGACCTCATCTACCTATCTTGTCTTCTCCTCATATGTTCCCCATTTTGGATCATTGGGATCCTTTGGTGCTATAAGGAGGACTTGTGCATATGCTTCTAGGATATGTTCCTCCACTTCATAACCAAGTGGATGAATCCACTTAGTTCTAGGTTCTACTGTTTCCATGCATGTAATGTCTATTTCAACCATGAAGCAAATACTATCCTTATACTTCTCAACTCAACTACTAGAACTCTTGTGATCTCCAAACACTCAAATTTGATTGCAAATGAGTGATCAATGAATCTTCGGTGACTATAAAGTAGTTTTTTGCCATTAATGCTTTCCACGTAAACATAGAATGCAAATGTGAATTTCATTCTTTGTCTCTTCTATCAATTGGGTGGTGTGCTCTTGCATACTACATCACATAGTCTCCAAATAGTTTTAGTCCAAGGCGCATACTCTGAGAGTGAGTATACTAGTCGCGCAGGGGTTTAGAGCTAATCTATCTCCCCCTATGACCATGATGATCATTTTAACCATAAATAGGAGGTGCGTCCATTGCAGATGCATCCTCAACTATTTCATCAACATTATCCTTTTTTTCTTCCAACCAAATCAAGCTCACGTCTTCTGTAGCTTGCACAAACTTGACTTCTCTTGCTTCATCCAATATTGATTCTTCTAAATTTTTAGGGCTTTCCTGTCTTTTCACCTTTATTCTAAAAAACCTAGAGATGTGTCTAGTCTTGTTACATGAGTGACAAATGACTGGAGGTCTGATATTCCTTGGTGCATTCATGTGGGTTACCATACTACACTCTCTGGCTATGTGACCAACATAATTGCATAACTGACATGTAATGTTCTGATAATTTCTTACATTCTACTGTGGATGACTTCTCTGATTTTGCTGAATCTAATTTCTTTGATTTGATCTACAATTCATAGCTCTATGACTAAACTTATTGCATGAATAAAAGTAACCATTGAAAAGTCTTACCTCTTTACAATCTCTTTCTATGTGACCATGTTTGTTACAAGCATAACAAGTTTTGTTTATTGGCTTGTGTTCATCCTTAGATGGTTTAGCTTCAGCTTTTGTATGATTTCCTACCTCCTTATTTTCTGTAGATTCTTCTGATGCTTTCTTTCTTGCTCACATGTCATTGATCTGATTTTGTGCTTCATTGAATCCAATACAGCTAGTGTCTCCTTTAATATTATGTGCATACAACTGTGACTCTATTAGATCCTTGCTTGTGTGCAATTTATCAATATGATTCTTTTCTTCAGTCAATTTAGATTCCACTTGCTTCTTGATGTTTTCTAACTCCAATATTTTCATGTTTTCTTGCCTTAGTTCTTCATCCAACTGCTTGTTTTCTTTGACTTGTTCTTCATAGGCTTCTTGATTATTAAGTAATTTTTCATCCAATTCTTCAATCTGATCTTTTAGAGATGTGTTTTCCTCATTTAGATTTTTAACCATTTTTCCCAAATCACTTGTGGAATAGTCTTTCAAGTCCTTTCTCATTTTTTTGATGACTACATGAGAATCACTAACCTTTTCTTTCAGTTCTTCAATTTCTTTTTCAGATCTATCAAGGTCTTCAAGAGCTGCTTCAAGATTCTTCTTCAGATGTTTCATTTCTCCCTTATCCATGATCTCCTCAAGTGGTTAAAATTCTCTGTAGAGGACCAGAGCTCTAAGACCAATTGTTAGGAATGGGAACATTGAGAGGGGGGGTGAATTAGTGTTCTATATATTATTACTTTTTCTAATATCTTGAATCTCAACTTTATTGCTTAAGTACTGAGCTGAATATCAATGCAAGTAATATAAACAACCGCAATACATAACACCAAATATGATTATGGGGAAACTCAAATAGGTAAAAACCCTGGTGGGAATTGACACCCACTAAGAACTACACTAGTGTTTTATGATCCCTGTTAGAATATCTTGCAATCTTGTTAGGAGTTGATCTTTACAATACTTTTAGTACAGTGACCTGGTCAAGAGTCGGACCTTGTTAGGAGTCTTTTACAATTAGCCCTATTAGGGGTGGGGACACACTGTTCTAGAGCTCATTGCTTAAGTGGTGGAGGCTACAACCTTTTGGATCTCTGATACACACTATATCTGTAAGGTGAACTGTTGTTGTGATACTACTTGTCTGATTAGTTCCTTTTGTGCGCTGATGCTTTAGCCTCTTATAAAGCTCTATGACATTCTAACTGCTCTTCACAGACTTCTTCTCTACTTATATCAACTCTATATTTACTTTCATACTTAATTACAAAGGTGCATGTCTTATTTATATGCACAAACAAAACTATTAACTAGGTCGGCCTTCAACCTATTACTATTACCCTAATTTTCATGTGCATGAAAATTTGGCTAAAATCTATCCCCAAGTCTCTATTTTTACCTTACTGAGCATTCCTAAAAATTTCATGGGTCTATGTTTTGTCTTCCAGCCCCTATAATTCTTTCTATTCCCTGGTCTACAGTTCAAAATATTCAAAAAATCTAGCCGTTGTGCCAAAAAACCCTAAAAAACCCTAGAAAACCCTTCGGCCTATTCTATTTTGTAGTTACTTTTTCAGCCACTAAGTCTCCATTTTTCCATGTGCGCTTTATAAGCTCAGCCTAGTCGTGAGATCTCTAAAGCCCAGAAGAATATTCCTTTTTATCTCCCGACCCCACGACTTCCTTGTATCTCTTTATTTCCTGATCGGAAGGCATATTCCCTTTTCATTCCATGACTTGGCGATGGTTCCCTCAGTCACGTAGTCTCCATATAGTTGATAGTCAGTTTTTGTGAAGGGTTAAGTTTTTCCAGTGATTTAGCGACTGAAGGCTTTCTCGTGTTCTCATGATGTAACTCATGGTTTAAATTTTATTCAACGATCATGAGAATACTCTAGTCACTCATTCTCCAGATTTGACCATAGTTTACCTTAGGTCTTCTTTTCCCTTCAGTCGCGAAGTCTCAAGAAGGCAATGAGTTAAGTTAAGATGATTCGGTGACCTGGAGACTTAAGTGTTGTTGCTAGATCTCCAAATGTTTATTCAATGATTCAGTGACTAAGCCTCAGTCAGGTAATCTCATGAAGCAAACTGAATATTCCAATCCATTCAGTGACAATGAGATTAGCCTTAGTCACGTAATCTCCAGATGTAACCAAAGGTAAAGAAAGTCATTCAGTGACTTGGAGATTGCTTTAGTCACGGGTTCTTAGGGTTTAACCCTAGTTAATAAAAAGATTACGAGATTCAGCGGATCCCTTTGTCGCTAAGTCTCTAGATATGACTGGGTTAAGTTAAAGGTTAACATCATGTTTGGGCCTGGTGGTTAATTTTATTCAGTGATCTTGCGATAGGGTATTCACGAGATCTCTCATTTCTGGCGGTTAAGTCCTTAACATCCTGCGACCTGGCGGGAGGTTATCTTTCCTTCAATCACTAAGTCTCGAAATGTTTGGTAGTCTCAGCTATGTGGTTAATGATAAAGTAAGATCTACGGCTAGCGCATGATCTGATGGAATATTCTTGTGCCTTGCGATCATGCAACAACCATCGATCTTCATTCCAATGCAGTGTCTATTTCGTCAGTGGGTCCACTGCCACATAGTCTGAGGTGTCTGCTTCTGATTGGTCGAAGGCTATGATGTGGATCTTCATCAGCGGGCCCAGTGAACTGTCAAGCTTTAAGATCAACGACTGGCATGTATTCTCATGAGGTTTTTCTGACACACGAGATTATGCACCAACCATTGATTTCTCTTTGTTGTTAGAGCCTTGTTGGTGGGTCCTTTGATGCTGACATGCTCAAATTTGATTGGTCCACGCGGTGATGACTAGATTTTTAGTGGGTCCATTTGTCAGAGGGGTCCTGATCTAATAAAGATCTATGGCCAATGTAAAGGTGGAAGGAATCTTTCTAACACATGAGATCATGCACCCACCATTAGATTGGAATCAGGTTTGCAATGGGTCCGTGTCAGAAGGCCTGTCGAGGTGTTTGCTGATGAAGCAGTCTCAGCGAATGAAAGAATGACAAGTGGTAGATGGGCCCAAGGTTAGAATGTATCTAGCGACTCAGTGACTAAAGGGTTATCTCATGTTCACTAGACTTAACTGGGGTTAGCTAAAGTATTAAATGATTTTGCGACTGAAGGAAAATTGGAACCCGAGGTAAATACCGAGTTAGTTTTGTAGTCAAGTGCCGAGCCCAGGTAAAAAGGAGGATCTAACAGCTATTTTTTAAAGTTGGATTAAATTTTGAATGCTGACCGTTGATAGGGAATTTTAGCACCACCTGTGACCATTTTATCATTTTTTAAATTCAAATATCTCACAGTATCATATTTTCGCAGTTATGGCAAGCCCGAGTTGCAGGAAGGTAGATGGATCATGGCGGCTGGATGTTTTACGGGTATAAACATGAAATGGACATGCAAACATAGATATCTGATCAACTGGGATATTTTCATGTGCATTTATGGCTGAATTTGATAGAATTAGGGTTTGATTATTATATGAAAAATTATGTAACCCTAATTAGATATTTTTGCTCCTGCCTGTGTGCATTAGAGGAGATGTATATAATGTTTTTGAGAGAGCTTTAGAGCTCAAGAATTGACTTTTTGTAAAAGAAGAGTTGGACAATTGTAAAGAGAAAAATATATCTTTTCTTAGAAATCTATCTATGGCATTCTTCTTGCCCTTTGGTTTTCTACAGTTGTAAATTCCCATTGATTATTCAGATATTGAAGATATTTTGTGACATTTCTCATGTCCCTATGCCTTCTTGTGTGAGTTATCTCTTAATGAATTTAGTATTTACATGCTTCTCAGTGATATCTTAGGGTTCTTGATCCCACTTTCTTTCTGCAATTTTGTGTATCATTGTGGATGATTTGATGTGAATGCTTTTGTGGGTATACTTCAACCCCTTAACTATCTTGTCTCATTCCTATACCAAGTTGCAGAGGTGAATGTTTGTTTGCAGGTCATAGATTGTTGTCTAACTCCAAAGTGTTATTATTTGTGAAAGAATCTCTCTCTTTCCCTAAATACCCTCTTTTATTTGCAGACCCTTCTATGAAATACTTATGCAAGCCTATTCAGTGAGTTGTGATCTCCTAGACCTAAGTTTGTGCATTGAATCCATCTTTTATACTATAATTCATACTTTCATTTCGGTGCATCAACTAGTAGGTAGTTTGCTTTCAGTCATTTCCCTTTCAAGCATTCCTTCTATCCCTTTCCCTCAAAAGATTTACTTTTCATGTCAAGAAGCAAATTAAGGTGATTATCCAAGAGGAACTAGCCTAGAACCTGGAGGTCTCATGTTAGTTAGCATAGGTCCCACAACCTAGAGATGATTCCCATGTTATACTAGGTTATCAAGACTACGAGAGCTTGAGGCAAGGGTGCAAACTTACTGTATAACAATTCTGGCACGCTCGGTGGGAATACAAAAGAATATTCATGTTCAAAGATTATGTTATCTTTGATATGCAGATTATGTAATATAGACTTTTAGAAGTTGTTTCATCAAGTATATCTGGCGACTCCACTGATTTCAAAGATCTAGGCCAAGCTTGTTCAAAGTTTATGAGAAAGATTGAGACTAGGATCTCAAAGCCTATTGAGTTTTTAGAGTTGCCCTCTAAAAGAAGCTATAAAGGCAAGCCAACTCAAAGAACATCCCCTGCAAGGAGAGTTCAATCTACACCTCCTGATTCTTTAGAAAGGAGACCTTTTCCCTTTCATTCTAGAAGAAGAGGAAGATCTCTAACCAGAGATCTAGAAAAGGATTCAGATCTAACATCAAATACAACTCATATAGTTGTTAATCTTCAGATTCCAACTCCTGCAATGGCTAGACAATTTTCTTTTGCACCTTTCAACCAAGGGAGTCCATTAGCTTTTGCTCAACATCATGATGTGCCCTTGGTGGCACTAAAGAAGAGTATACCTGATTTCATAGGTGAAGGGCAGACAACTACCTTTGAGCACATAAGAGATGTGACCACCATCTATAGCATACACAACATAACTCAAGAGGATGTGGCCACAAAATTATTAGCAGCCTCTCTAAAAGGTAAGGCTCTTGAATGGTTTAGAACTCTAACTGTTGGTTCCATTACTTCATGGGATGAGTTAGGAGATGCATTAAGTAAGCATTTTGAGGATAAATTAGATAACTTGTCTCTAGTTGAGCAGTTAACAACCATTAACAGAGACCCTCAAGAGCAAATGATAGACTACAATAGTAAATTCCTCAAAACATGGAATATAATTCCAGTTTCTATGAGACCATCAGCTGACCATGCTTTCCTTTACTACTTGCAAAGTTTGAATGGTCAAATTTCTATCATGATCTAGTCTATGGGTGGTACTTCTCTCCCCCAAGCTTTTGACATAGTTGTCAGGGCTGAAAACTATCTAATCCAAGCAGACATGATTGCTAGAAGGCCTCCAATGCCCATCTTTCCTAGCCTTCAGCCCATTGCACCTGCACAAGTACCCCCATTTACCCCTATTCCTACAATATTAGCACCTTAGGCTAGTACCAGTGGTTAAGAGCTAACAACTAGTTTTTCTCAAGAGTTACAAGAGATAAAGAATAGCCAAGAAAGCAGTAAGCAAGAAATGACAAATCTGCTACAGACCTTGACTAAAGAGGTTACGAATTTGAAGAAACAAGGTCAAGGAATCAGACCACCCTTTCAGCCACAAGGCCAAGGTCCTAATCAGCAATATCAAAATCAAGGACAACCTTATCAACAAAATAGGCCACCATACCAAGGAGGCTATCAAGGACAAAGATAAAATTTTAATCAAAGACCGTTCCAACCATATAACCCTGCACCTCTCAATTTTGCAAATCTAGTGAGGGATAAGGTTCCTAGTCAAAACAATATGGCTATGGATAATGAATGGTGTTTTCCTTGTAACTAGCCTCACAATCAGGCTACATGTTCAAATGGATGGATGAACCAAGCTCTAATGGTTCAGAATGCCTCCCATGCTCAACCAGAGGCCTCATCCAGTGGATTAGTCCCTCAACAAGAATCACAAGAGAATGAGACTGCTCTCTTCAATTGGGAGCAACCAGACTTCAATGGAGTCAATGATGATGTTGCTTGTGTTTCCTATACAAGAGAAAAGAGAAGAGCTCAAGACATGGAGTGAGTAGATTCCAGTGCCAAAGCTACAACATCTACAGAACTAGTGCAACAAGCTAGTCCCATCATACCTAAGGAGGTTCCTATCATTACAAGCAAAGAAAGCCAACATTCCAAAGAGGTGGAGCCCATCATAGTGAAAGCACAACAAAGAGTACACACTGTGACACCTTTTAATATTGTAGAAAACATGAAGAAGGTGAATGTCACCATGTCCATGTGGGACTCTTTGGCTATTCCAGGACAACTTGAGATTTTAAGGAAGGCTATGATTGAAGTAACAACTCCTCGGCTTGCAAAAGAAGCTGCAAAGCTAGTGTTGGTTAACACTGATCAAGAAAAGGAGGCTCCAATTAGCAACTCCAAGGCCAATATCATGCAAGGTAGGAATTCAAAGCCACCTCCCTTTTATGTATCTCTAATTATTGGAAAATCTTTAGTGCATAATTGTATGGTAGATAGTGGAGCTACTAGCACTGTAATGCCCAAGAAGGTGGTTGACCAATTAGGACTAAAATATGAACTCTTCCAAAAGAAGGTTACCCAACTTGATGGATCCTCATTCAATACTATAGGTGTGGCCAAGGATACCAGTCTAATCCTACATGCTAGTCCTAATTTTTCCATCCTCCTTGATTTATATATCATAGATCTCCCTGCATTATTTGCCATATGTTTGTCAAGGGAGTTTACAGCCAAGATAGGAGGCTATCTATCTTTTGACTGGTCTCACATTCTATTTCATACAAGATATGGGACCAAGGTCACCATTAAGTCAAAACCATTGGCAGCACACCATATAGAACCATATGTGTCCAATACCATTAATGTAAACTGCCCTATATTTGATAACAGTGACTTCCAAGCCATTAGTGAAGCAGACACTAAGATAGAAAGTATCCTTGATATTATTTTAGATGAAAGAGCTTCAGAGGCCCAAGAAAATCTTATTTGGGATTTTGGTTTGGGAAGTTATTTAATACAAGAAAGTGGAGCCATAGAACCAAACCTTCTCAAGGAAAGTGACGATTCAGAGGATCAGAGCAATCAAGTTTGCGAACTATTTTTTGATGGAGCTAGGAGTAGACATGGGTCTGGTGGTGGTGCTATGCTAGTGTCCCCAAAAGGAGAAAGGTATTATACTGCCTTTAGATTTAGTTTCTCCTACACTAGTAACATTGCAGAGTATGAAAGTCTAGTCAATGGACTGGGCTAGAAAAGGAGGGCTTAAGGCCTTAAAAGTTTATGGTGATAGTGAGTTAGTTGTCAGCCAAGTAAGAGGGATAAGTGCAACCAAGAATGACACTTTTAAAGCATACAAGCATAGAGTTTGGGATGCAATTGAAGATTTTTGTGCTTTCAATATTGTTTCTATCCCTAGGAAGCTCAATCAAAATGCAGATAGATTAGCTGTTGTTGGATCTCAGTATGATATTCCAAATAGTATTTCAAAGGAGGAGACCCAACAACATATCAAAGTGATTTTCAGACCCTCTATTCCTGATAATAATGTCAATTGGCAAGTGTTTGACAATGATGAACAAATTTTGCAATTCTTGTTTGAAGAAGATGTTTTTTCAGAGTACAATCAAGATAGGCTATCACAAAACTATGGTGATCAGGTAATATAACTAAAGTCCAATAAGATGCCTAGTGGTCTTGTTACTTTAGAGGCTGTCTTCAACAAGGATGATGAAGTTAAGAAAAGAAAAGCTGGCCTGGTAGTTCAACAAGAACATTGAGTTGAATTAGAGTTGGAATCAGGTAAGAGCCTACAATTTGGAAAAGTAAACACTGAATTGGAGAAGCAAGCTTACACTCAATTATTCAAAGAATTCAGGGATGTATTTTCATGGCAATATGAAGACCTCAAAGGTTTTGATCCATCCCTTGCTCAGCACACCATTGAATTAGAACCTAATGCCAAACCAGTGAGGCAGAAGCAAAGGCCTGTTAATCCCAAGCTTGAGCCACTTATGCATAAAGAAGTGCTCAAATTGATAGAAAGTGGTATCATCTACCCCATTAAGCATACTAGTTGGGTTTCCAACCTTGTTCTTGTCATGAAGAAGAATGGGGAATTGAGGTTGTGTGTTGACTTCAGGGATCTTAATAGGGCCTCATTAAAGGATTACCATCCACTGCCCTCCATGGAGCAAATCTTACAATGTGTCTCTGGATCTAAGAGATTTTCATTATTGGATGGCTATTCAGGATACAATCAGATCCTAGTTAATGAAGAGGATCAATATAAGACTACATTTACAACCAAGTGGGGAACCATGGCTTATCAAAAGATGCCCTTTGGTTTGTCAAATGCAGGTGCTACATTTCAAAAGGCAATGGATATGGCCTTTAAAAGCCTCATGTACAAGTTTGTACTGGTCTACTTAGATGACATAACTGTCTATTCCAAACATGTAGCAAATCATATCAAACATCTAAGGAAGATTTTTGAAAGGTGTAGAGAGTTTGGGATATCTCTTAATCCCAAGAAATGTGTGTTTGCAGTTCATGAAGGAAAATTGTTGGGATATGTAGTATCCAAAGAAGGAATTACAGTGGATCCTAAAAGAATTGCAACTATCCTAGAGCTACCCCTACCACATCACAAGAAAGGTCTCCAATATTTCATAGGAAATATTAATTTTGTTAGGAGGTTCTTGCCTAACATTACAGATTTACTCAAGCCTTTGACAACCATGTTAAAGAAGAGTTCAACTTTTAGCTGGACTAAAGAAGGAAAAGCCAATTTTCAGGCTATCAAAGAGGCCTTGATAGAAGTTCCTACCCTGTTAAACCCAAATTTCAGTAAGGATTTTATCCTTTATGCTTATGGAGGTCAGGATGCCATATCTGCAATGTTAACTCAAGAAAATTTAGAAGGATTGGAGCAACCCATTACTTTCTTTAGCAAAGGTTTAGAAGAGTATGAATAGAGATACTCTTTTGTAGAAAAACATGTACTTGTTGTGGTAAAGAGCCTTAAAATATTTAGATATCTATTGACCCATAGCAAGGTACATTTGAAAGTTACTCATCCAAGTGTCAAAGAATTTTTTCTTTCCAAGGACCTAAATGAGAAAAGAGCTGCTTGGATCACCAAGGTGATGGAATATGACATAGATATTCAAACTACCAAGCTGGTTAGAGGAAGAGGTCTTTGTGAACATTTGGTAGGGGATGAAAGTTCAAAGAAATTAGAGAAAATGGATGCATCTTTGGTTGTGCATTCTACAGAAGAACATGCCAAGGCAACAAGCTGGTTGCCTAATATGATCAATTACTTGAAGATAGGACAATGTCCTACAGATCTAGATTCAGCAAAAAGGAGGTATTATAGATTGCAATCTATTCCTTTTGTGTTGATAGATGAAGTTCTTTTCAGAAAAGATCACAATGATGTCATTTTAAGATGCATTGATTCATAAAAGGTAGCAGACATCCTATTTGAATTTCATGATGGACCTTCTGGAGGTCACTTTTCTCCTAGGACTACTACTTTTAAAATCATGAGGGCTAGATACTATTGGCCATCTATCTTCAAGGATAGTCATGAGTATGTGATAAAATGCATCAAATGTGCTATGTTTGTAGGAAAAGAAAAGCTTGCAGCCTTGCCCCTACAACCAGTCAGAACAGAGCAACCCTTCATGAGGTGGGGTATAGATTTCATTGGCATGATCAATCCTTCATCTAGTGCAGGACATAAATGGATAATCACTGCAATAGATTATTTCACCAGATGGATAGAAGCAATTTCTTTAAAAGAATCAAATGAGAGTGTTGTCTTAGGTTTTTATGATGATATAATTCATAGGTTTGGCACTCCAAACTCCATAATTTTAGATAATGCATTATCATTCACAGGCCTCAAAGTCTCAGAGTGGGCAGTCAAGAATGACATCTATTTGAATACCAGTTTCAATTACTACCCCCAAGGCAATGGCTTAGCAGAGTCAACAAACAAGAATTTGATTAGGATAATCAAGAAGACTCTGCAAGACAACCAAAGGGTTTGCCATACCAAACTGAGGTCTGCCTTATGGCTGGACATAATTACTCCAAAGAAGATAATTGGGAATTCTCCTTATGTGCTAGTGTATGGAAAAGAGGCTAAGTTGTCCATCTTAATTGAATTACCAACTTTGGACCTAGCTACACAATATGCTTTGTTTGAAGAGGGAGATCCCTTACAGATCAGACATGCTCAGCTAATGGAGTTAGAAGAACTCAGAGACAAATCCATGAAAGATATGGAGTTCCATCAGATTCAAACAAAGAAGAGCTTTGATAAAAGAGCCAAGATCAGAAATTTCAAGGTTGGGGATGTAGTCCTCAAATGGGATGAATTCAGATCTAGGCCTGGCAGACATACAAAATTTGATTCATTTTAGGGTGGACCATTTGTTATAACAGAGTGCAAGGGGTCTAATGCTTTTCAATTATCAACTCTTGAAGGAGTTCCCTTTCCAATATCAGTGAATGGATTTGACTTGAAGCCCTATTTTGAGGTTAATCCCTCTCTATAAAATTCTTGTAAATAGGTGTTTCCTGCTTTCTTTCCCTATTTCCTAGGTTAGTTTCCTACTTTTTAAGAAGTGCCTATGCACAAGTTCATTCTTTTGGTTCAGTTTTGTCTCTTTGTCAAAGTGTTGTATTCCTGAGATGACCCCATGCCCAATGAATTATGTTAAGGCCATTGATCAATGTCTAGCAGGCTGACATCCAACAAAAATCGCCAAAATGTTACCCTAATTTTCATGTGCATGAAAATTTGGCTAAAATCTATCCCCAGGTCTTTGTTTTTACCTTACCGAGCATTCCTAAAAATTTGGCTAAAATCTATCCCCAAGTCTCTATTTTTACCTTACCGAGCATTCCTGAAAATTTCATGGGTCTATGTTTTGTCTTTCGGCCTCTGCAATTCTTTCTATTCCCTAGTCTACAGTTCAAAATATTCAAAAAATCTAGCCGTTGTGCCAAAAAACCCTAAAAAACCCTAGAAAACCCTTCAGCCTGTTCTATTTCACAATTAATTTTTCAGCCACTTAAGTCTCCATTTTTCCATGTGCACTTTATAAGCTCAGCCTAGTTGTGAGATCTCTAAAGCCCAGAAGAATATTCCTTTTTATCTCCCGACCCCGTGACTTCCTTGTATCGCTTTATCTCCTAATTGGAAGGCATACTCCCTTTTCATTCTATGACTTGGCGATGGTTCCCTCAGTCGTGTAGTCTCCAGATGGTCGGCGGTCAGTTTTTGTGAAGGGTTAAGTTTTTCCAGCAATCTAGTGACTGAAGGCTTTCTTGTGTTCTCATGATCTAACTCATGGTTTAAATTTTATTCAGTGATCATGAGAATACTCTAGTCACTCATTCTCCAGATCTGACCACAGTTTACCTCGGGTCTTCTTTTCCCTTCAGTCGCAAAGTCTCAAGAAGGCAATGAGTTAAGTTAAGATGATTCGGTGACCTGGAGACTTAAGTGTTGTCTCTAGATCTCCAAATGTTTATTCAGCAATTCAATGACTAAGCCTCAATTGGGTAATCTCATGAAGCAGACTGAATATTCCAATCCATTTAGCAAAAATGAGATTAGCCTTAGTCATGTAATCTCCAAATCTAACCAAAGGTAAAGAAATTCATTCAGTGACTTGGAGATTTCTTTAGTCGCGGGTTCTCAGGGTTTAACCCTAGTTAATAAAAAGATTACGAGATTCAACAAATCACTTTGTCGCTAAGTCTCTAGATATGACTAGGTTAAGTTAAAGGTTAACATCATGTTTGGGCCTGGCGGTTAATTTTATTCAGTGATCTTGCGACTATGTATTCACGAGATCTCTCATTTCTGGCGGTTAAGTCCTTAACATCCTGCGACCTGGCGGGCGGTTATCTTTCCTTCAGTCACTAAGTCTCCAGATGTTTGGCAGTCTCAGATATGTGGTTAATGATAAAGTAAGATCTATGGCTGGCGCATGATCTGATGGAATATTCTTGTGCCTTGCGATCATGCAACAACCATCGATCTTCATTCCAATGCAACATTTGTTTCGTCAGTGGGTCCACTGCCATGTAGTCAGAGGTGTCCACTTATGATTGGTCGAAGGCTATGATGTGGATCTTCATCAGCAGGCCCAGTGAATTTTCAAGCTTTAAGATCAATGGCTGGCATGTATTCTCATGAGGTTTTTCTAACACACGAGATTATGCACTGACCGTTGATTTCTCTTTGTTGTTAGAGCCTTGTTGGTGGGTCCTTTGATGTTGACATGCTTGAATTTGATTCGTCCGCATGGCAATGATTGGATTTTTAGTGGGTCCATTTGTCAGAGGGGTCCCGGTCTAATAAAGATCTACGACTGGTGTAAAGGTGCAAGGAATCTTTCTGACACATGAGATCATGCGCCCATCATTAGATTGGAATTAGGTTTGCAGTGGGTCTATGTCAGAAGGCCTGCCAAGGTGTTTGCTAATGAAGCAGTCTCAGTGAATGAAAGAATGACAAGTGGTAGATGGGCCTAGGGTTAGAATGTATCTAGTGACTCAGTGACTAAAGGGTTATCTCATGTTCACTAGACTTAATTGGGGTCAGCTAAAGTATTAAATGATTCTGCGACTAAAGGAAAATTGGAACCCGAAGTAAATACCGAGTTAGTTTTGTAGTCAAGTGCCGAGCCCAAGTAAAAAGGAGGATCTAACGGCTGCATTTTAAAGTTGGATTAAATTTTGAATGCTGACCGTTGATAGGGAATTTTAGCGCCACCTGTGACTGTTTTATCATTTTTTAAATTCAAATATCTCACAATATCAGATTTTCATAGTTATGGCAAGCCCGAGTTGCAAGAAGGTAGATGGATCATGGCAGCTAGATTTTTTATGGGTATAAACATGAAATGGACATGCAAACATAGATATCTAATTAGCTGGGATATTTTCATGTGCATTTATGGCTGAATTTGATAGAATTAGGGTTTGATTATTATATGAAAAATTGTGTAACCCTAATTAGATATTTTTGCTCTTGCCTGTGTGCATTAGAGGAGATGTATATAATGTTTTTGAGAGAGCTTTAGAGCTCAAGAATTGACTTTTTGTAAAAGAAGAGTTGGACAATTGTAAAGAGAAAAATATATCTTTTCTTAGAAATCTATCTGTGGCATTCTTCTTGCCCTCTGGTTTTCTACAGTTGTAAATTCCCATTGATTATTCAGATATTGAAGATATTTTGTGACATTTCTCATGTCCCTATGCCTTCTTGTGTGAGTTATCTCTTAATGAATTTAGTATTTACATGCTTCTCAGTGATATCTTAGGGTTCTTGATCCCACTTTCTTTCTGCAATTTTGTGTATCATTGTGGATGATTCGATGTGAATGCTTTTGTGGGTATACTTCAACCCCTTAACTATCTTGTCTCATTCCTATACCAAGTTGCAGAGGTGAATGTTTGTTTGCAGGTCATAGATTGTTGTCTAACTCCAAAGAGTGTTATTGTTTGTGAAAGAATCTCTCTCTTTCCCTGAATACCCTCTTTTATTTGCAAACCCTTCTATGAAATACTTATGCAAGCCTATTCAGTGAGTTGTGATCTCCTAGACCTAAGTTTGTGCATTGAATCCATCTTTTATACTGTAATTCATACCTTCATTTCAGTGCATCACCTAGTAGGTAGTTTTCTTTTAGTCATTTCCCTTTCAAGCATTCCTTCTATCCCTTTCCCTCAAAAGATTTACTTTTCATGTCAAGAAGAAAATTAAGGTGATTATCCAAGAGGAACCAGCCTAGAACCTGGAGGTCTCATCTCAGTTAGCATAGGTCCCACAACTTGGAGATGATTCCCATGTTATACTAGGTTATCAAGACTATGAGAGCTTGAGACAAGGGTGCAAACTTCATGTATAACAATTACATACAACACTTCCAAGTGAATTGGCTCAAGCATGTTTACAAACAATAATATTAACCTGTCTAAAACCTAAATACAATAGATGCATATCCTTTACAAAAAAATATTACAAGCGCTAACCAAAATGCCAACAGTCGGCTCCATGCTATGTTCTGTTCTGCCACTCACTGTCAGTGTCACTTCATTTGGCTATAACTTCTTCATACTAGCCCATATCATCATGAAATCTTAGAATTAGCATGATTAGATACTCAAAATCTTATCTTTAAGGGTGCATACCATAACTTAGTCATACGCATGTGCATTGATGCTCTACTAACTGCCCAATCCTCATACTTAGCCATTTTCCTAATCTTATGAGTAAGTTTGCTGACTCCAAAAATCTATATGACTTTGTTGCCATAATGACAATACTTATTTATAGTCATATGCAACAGTATAGTCAACTTGCCGACACCTTCTAGAAAACTCAGACAATTAGATCAATGATCCATATTCATTTCCTCTTTTCAAGAAATATCTTCTTTATTTCATTAGTTCAATCAGTTCCTTGGGATCGTTTATAATCATGTTTCATTCCCAATAAATCTTACCTAATGTTTACCTCGATCTTCATAAACCATTTTCTTTCTTAGTAGAATTTGATCAAACTTTTATATTCATCTTGTATTACTCAGTAGTCTTTCTTGATCTGCTTGGTTGTCATGTTGTTCTTGCTTGGTAATTCCCTTCCTTGATTAATTACTTACTCCGTGATTTTCCTTCTCAGTAACTATTAAGTTCAGTTAAGTGTATTTGTATGATGTCCATTCTTCTCGCTATACACTATTAGGTATATACTTTTCTTTGTGCTCAATAACCATTTTGCCTTTCCTTTACCGATTGCCTTACTCTTCACTGACTGACTTCTTTTCACTAACTGATCTTTTCTTCACTAATGACAACACTAAATGAATTTAGGAGTAACATTCCCTCCTTTGGCATTAGTGACAAAAATTTTCATAACTTTGTCAAAACTTGATATCTCCAATAAATGATAACTCGGTAATAACTCCCCCTCAACATATACTTCTCCTTTTTTAGAATTTTCCTTATTTCTCCTATATATATACATATTTAACAATATTATCTTCACTATTCCCTGTATGGGCAATCTACTATCCACATACTTCCTATCCACATATTTACTATCCCCTATATACTCTACTATCCCCATTTTTTTGACAATAATGCCAAAAGCAAAAATGTAATGTACAAAGAATACTCACAGTTTATCAAACAATTCTTTATAAGAAGATTTAGCACTATCATATGTAGTTTTCCATGTTTTATTTAGTGCCTCGAGTGCTGAAAGTTGTGCTTATAGTTGTGATGAAAGATCATCCATATGATTCATTACAGACATCTCAGGTGTGGAAATTAGCTCCTTGGAGTTCTTTATAATTACCCGAATGACCTTCAAATGAGAAATGATTTGTGCTTGAAGTTCAAGTATTTTTTCTCTAATTTTCTCTTCTTCCTTCCTCAAATCCTATTGTAAACCAATAAGATTCTTAATCTTTGAATAGTGGGCTTGGAATGTCTGAGGGTCATCAGTCAACTTATCTACACTATCCTTTAGTTCTTCATCTATCTTCTTTAGCGTATCTAGGACATGTTGGGTAGCAAATAAACAACTTGGGCTCACTCAAATTCTTTCACAAGATTACTCAGATAGCATAAACTACTAACAAGTTCACTTGATTCAGCTCAAAGTTCAAATGCTCATTAAAATTGCTCAAGTCACTCTTCAATAATCTAAATATCCATAGTAACAAATGAAATGTCTAACCTTGTATTTATAGTGAAAAGTACATTTAGGGTCTGGTAATCTGCAATAAATGCTCTTTCTCCAACCAACCAACTAGTAATTATACCGACTACCACTCTTCACTCAGTTACTCAACACTTCTCTATCAAACATCCAACTTACTCGGTTATGCTTACCGACCATACTAATTTTCACAATTATTAGATTTATCCTATTACATCTCACTATATGTTGATTTAGATATAATTCATGATTGTGAGGAATTAATGTATGATAAAACAATTCTAATAAAATTCCCATACCTACCTATATGGTTTAGTTTTTAGTTGTGGAGTCACCTGATCTAGAGGATGAGGTGTCATCGACTGTTCCAGCTGATGTTCCACTATCTTCAGTCTTTATTTTCCATATTATGTTCATTTCATTGTGAATTTTAACAACATTTACTATACCTTTTCCTTTAGAGTTTTCATCATTGGGTGCATATTTTTGGTACCTACAGTATTTTATCAAGTGATCGACCTTGTGATAGTGAGAATATTTCATGCCAATAATCTTACAAGTAATATTATTTCCTCCCATGCGCAATCTTCTACAATTCGCTACAATATGACCATATCTTCCACAAGCTATACAAGTAATCCTTGTGTTGTAATCCCAATTGATAGTATTTACTTGTGTATCATCTTAAAATGGAAGCACTTCCATATTGAGAGCATTTAGCCCTCAGAGTAAGTGGTTTGGGATCATGTCAAATGCCTTGAATTGATATTTTCTTAGATCTTGGTTTTTCCCCATTTTCCACTTCTTTTGCACTTGATTCCTTCATTCTAGGTGAAATTAGGGTTAGGATCCTAAGGATTCTCCTTAATTTCCCTCTTCTATGGATCTATTTTCTAGGTAGGACTTACAAATAGGTCCTCTTGGAATTTAGCATGTTCATCATAGGATTTTGTGCCTCTCCCTGGCACTATACCCTATTCTGACATCATTTCTAGGTCTCTGGGCACCCCTGGGACCTCCTGTTTTTCACTTTGACTGAGACCTTGAGATCTATGACCTCAAGGTAAATGATGACCTTGAGGGTCAAGGACAACCTCATCCCTAACCTAGGTTAAGGTTGACCTCATCTTTGACCCTGGGTTCAAGTTTCAAGGTCCTGTGATCTTTGGATGTTGGGTTTCAGAAAGAATTGTTTTCCCACTTCTGGGTCAGCTGTTTTGGTCTCTGAAATGGTAAAATCTTAAATTATATTTAATTTAGGTCCATTCCCAAAGGGTTGAGGCCTAATTGGAATTTAATTCCCCAAGGTGGCCCCTCTAGAGGATTGTGCTCTAGATCACTATAAAAGGAAGCCTTCCTCTCTCATTTTCTCCATCAAGTTTTGTGAGAAGATCTCTACATAAAGTTTCAATCCATTTTCATGATCAAGTTTTGAGATCAAGTTTTCATGCTCAAGAACTCTCAAGGAGAAATTGGTGATCAAGAAAGAATTCATTCAAGCATTCAAGCAATCATCCTCTTCTCCATTCAAGTTGTCCATTGAAGATCTAGGATTCAAGCATTCAAGCCTTTGAAGGGATTTGGTTCAAGAATTCAAGATTCATCATTCAAAACCCTAGATCTAGCCATCATGGTGGCGTGATCTTCCTTCAAGATCCTTTTTCATCTTCAAGATCTATTCATTCTTCCCTCAAGGTGGATTCCAAGCATACAATCATGGAGGTTTAGATTTACATTTGTTAATGTTGATTCCAAGCTTTCATATTAGCATACTTGATTACATTTCAAATACAATTGCATATCTATTGAATATCATAGCTTTGTTGTTAGATCTACTTCTACTACTTGCTAGCATTCTCTATTTCAATTCCATTATTAAGGTTGATTCCAAACTAGGGTTTGACTAAGGAAAACCCCCCTAAATAAACAAAAAAACCATTTTTCTTGTAGGTACAGGTGTGGGACGATGAATTAAAGTGCAGATCTTGATACCCTTTTTGCCGAACTTCCAAGATCCGTGAACAAAGTCAAAGTCGACCTTCAAAATCTCAAGGTAGTCTTTGACCTTTTATCGGGGTCAACAACTACCTGCTATCAAAAAGATAAAAGTTTTTTGAGTTTTCTTCCTCTCAGCATTTCCAGTTGGAAACAGGTTGTAGAATTGCCCGAAACTATACACAGACATAAAAAAAGAGGTATTTCCAAATTAATTTCATCATGAGGTATGTATCTTATTTTATCTAATTTACATTCTATCCCTTACAATTCAAATGTATGTGTAAAATATTGGCTTTGGGGTCTCTTTTATGTGCAAACCATTGTTCTAGGACCCCATCCATATTTTATACTATACGTTTTGGTGAGCCCAACATACTTACCCCTTTCTTTTGTGGATTTAGATGCTCTATTCTGTTAGATCTTCCTTTGTATTCCCTTGTGTGTTCACCTTCACCATATATTTTGGTGAACCTGTTTACGACAACTCTTTCTTTTTGGTGTTAGATTTGCATTTTGTGTTGGATCTTACAATAAGAGTAGATTTATTTTATGTTCTTGCATTTATATTTCAAAAATACAAAAAAATTGCAAAATTTCTTCAAAAATACAAAAACATTTACATTGCTTTGTGGAATTAGATGCCCTATTGTGTTTGATTTTCATTTGAATGCATTTGGATATATTTAGAGCTATTTTCTATGCATTTATTTATTTGTTATCATGTTGCACAAGTTGTTTCGAATGTTTTCCAAAACTTTTGGGATTACACAACATCCTCCTCTTACCTTACCTTTGCATGGTGTTACACCTAGAAATACTTGATCTAGTGCATGTGATGTTGCTTTGTCCTCTTTTGAATTACCTTATAAGGATATATTAGAGCAAGAAGATGACCTTAGGCTATATCTCCATCATATTTCTCTTTATGGAGATGAGTTGAGGATTGATGTTAATTCTTCTCCTAATATATGTCCTTTCTATGAGCCTATTTTAGAATATAATTTAACTTCTTCCCCCTCTAGGGATCAAGCTTTAGTGAATTATGGAAACCCTATAATGTGCTTTTGCAATGAGCCCTTGGATAAAGACATTGATTTATCCACTCCTCATGAATAATCTTTGATACAAGAGGGTGATTTATTAATGGATGACATATTCATACATGATGATAAATCTTTTTCTAAAACACATGTAGACATTTTAGTGAAATAAGATGACATTATAGATCCTTTACCTCCATTTGAGATTCCTTCTAGTGATGAGGCATTAGTGGAGAATGATATGAATTCCCTTAATGCTCTCCCTATTAGTGAAGATCTTACAAAGAAGCAAGATCCTACGTCATCTCCTCTTAGGATGTCTTCTTTGCTTCCTTATTGGGAATCTATTTGTAGTGTTGTGACAACTAATATGGTTTTTCCAAAACCCTTGTTGACTGTCAAAGGTTGTCCTCGCATTACTATCAAGGTAAACCTATGGAGTCTTTAGAGTCTTTCAATGACCAAGATTTGATAGCTCACACATATTGTACAAGGAATAATCCTCAACCTAATCCGGTGGTTTCTACTTCTTTTCCACCTTCTCAACCTATTCTTCCTCCTCCACATCATCTTCCTAGCAAGGAGTATAATTTGATAAACCAATTGCAAAATACCCCTGCCAAGATTTCTTTATGGGAGCTTCTTCAAAATTCACCTACCTACTATGAAGCCTTGGAAAATGCTCTAGTAACTCTTCCCACTCCACCTACTAATCAAGAGAACATCAATAATTTCTTACAATGTATGCATGCTACCCCGGGTTCTCTTGACATTATATTTACTTAAAAAGATTTACCTTCTAAAGAAGTTGAGAATCAATATGATGCTCTTATGGTTGTTGTTTCTATCACTAAAAGTATCATTCATAGGACCTTGATTGATAATGGATATGAGCTTAATGTTTGTAGCATGGACATGCTCAAAGTGATTAAAGTCGATCTTTCAACTATTCAACCTGACAATCTTCCTATACGTGGCTTTGATAACATTGCTAAGAACACTTTAGGCATCATTAACTTACCTATCAAAGTAGGACCGGTCATCTTGAATACTCCTATTCATGTTATGTCTGGACCTCTCAATTATAATCTTCATTTAGGTAGACCTTGGTTGCAGGAGATGCATGTCGTTCCTTCCACCCTTTACTGTAAAGTCAAGTTTATACATAATAACAAGATGTATTCTCTTCATGTGGATGATGTGCCTAATCCTTCTCTGAATATTCAAACCCACACTACTCCTATTCCTAATAGTAATCCTTCTTCCTCTAATTCTCTTCCTGGTGATGATTGGGGAACCTTGGATTTTAATCCTACCTTTATTGGAGAGTATAAGGTTAATGATCTTGATTTTATGAAGAAACAAAGAGAGTTTGAACAACGAGCTTCTACTTCTAAAACCCTTCGTAATAACTTTGTCACTGCTTCTACCCAAAATAACCATATCAAACCTACTAATGATGACATAGTGACTACTGAAGTTTCATTGACTCCTTCTCATATGGCTTCTCATTATGGTCCTGGTTATCATTTCCTAGTTAAACAAGGATTTAATGGTCAAGCATGTGGTAAACATAAACAGGGAATTCAAATGCCCTTACACACTGAGGGGCATGTGCATTCTTATGGATTGGGATTTAATCCTCAACAACAAATCAATGTTAACAACATCTCAAATAACACTTCAAAACATGATGAACCTATGAAGGAATTTGACCAAGAAGTTCTTTTGCCTAAACTCCTTCGTGCTAAGATAATTACTAGACCTAAATGCAAAAAGAAACGTAGTCCACACTTGAGGACTCTTCCTTTTTGTTTATATCATAGATTTCATGATCTCTTTACTAATGAATGTCATGCTTTACATTATAAGATTAGGCAGCTCATTGATAGTAAGGTTATTCATATATCATGTGGTAATGAGTTGTATTTTAATCCTATCTTCTCTAAGTAACATTTATGTTCCTATTATGGAGCTCCACATTATGTAAACAATGTTAGCCTAATCCTTGGGGGCTCGTTGTCTTGCATAGTGTTGTGAGTGATATAATAGGTCCCCTTCCATCCTTGTTCCTATGCTTGGGGAGAAAGGATGCTATCACTTTATTTTTTGTCTTTCTAGGATTCACCTCTTTCCTTGGTTAAGCAGTATCTATTTATTATGTGATATCCAATCATACATGAAAATTTTGATTTTCATTGAGGATCTATGTCCTTGATCATAATCTATTTCATTGTTTGACATTGGGTTTCCATGGTGGATAAATCTCTCACCTTGGAAATTGAACAACATGCTATCCCTCACAAGGGTTACCTTTTTCACTTCTTGCATGATATCTCTTTGCATTCATCCCTTCCATGGCCTCATAGGAGTTGTGATCTTCTTGGCTTGGACTGGGCATTGTTTGTGGATATTGTCTTGATGTTGAAGAAGGTTGTATCCTTGTTCTTTTCATTCCTTAACATGTCAAAATAGTATGTTTTTGCCATCTTAAGGAGGGGGTCATATATATGTCCTCCCTTGCTCTATATTATGCATTTTTGTTCTAACCTTTTATTTTGCAGCATGCTAAATCTTGGAAGGTAACACACATAAGTTACTAAATCCTGAAGAGACACGCATTTCCAATTTCAAATATGCTAAATCCTCTAAAGGTAATGCACATAAGTTGCTAAATCCTGAAGGGACACACATTTTCAATATGCTAAATCTTTTGATGATAATGCACATAAGTTGCTAAATCCTGAGGAGGCACGCATTTCATATTAATAGTGATACAAGAAGGTGGATCTATGGATATTCCAAAAGCCATCAGAAGGTGCATTGAAATTGCAAGCACAACTTATGGGTGAACCTATTGGGCTCTACCTCCAGGGTGAATCACGGTAAGGTGGGCATCTTACTGGGTGAGGTAATCACTTTTTCCCTTTCTCTCTCTTCGCTTTCATGCTAGTAGGACAAGATCATGAAGCTATGTTATTTATAGTGTTGCTCTTCTATTTTTTATATAATCATTTATGCTTTTATGATAGCTTTCCAAATATGATATTAGAATGAGAAATATTTCTTAGCGAGGTTTCTTATGCTAATTGAGTTGGGTTATTTAGTACTAACCCATGTTCTTTTGGTTTTGTCTTTTCACACCCTCGTGTGTGTATGTTGAGTTATAATCCTTAGTTTGGGGGCTTGTGTCCTTAGCTAAGTGTTATTTTATCTCATTGAAAATCCACTTAGATCTCCTCTTTCTTCTCCTTTACCAAGAGTTTGCATCGAGTCCATACTCTTGCTAAAGTGGGGGCTTAATGTATCGTCTTAAAATGGAAGCACTTCCCTGTTAAGAGCATTTAGCCCTCCGAGTAAGTGGTTTGGGGTCATGTCAAATTCATTGAATTGATCTTTTCTTAGATTTGGCTTTTTCCCCATTTTCCACTTCTTTTTTGCACTTGATTCCTTCATTCTAGGTGAAATTAGGGTTAGGATCCCGAGGATTCTCCTTAATTTCCCTCTTCTATGGCTCTATTTTCTAGGTATGACTTAAAAATAGGTCCTCCTAGACTTAATCATGTTCATAATAGGATTTTGTGCCTCTCCTTGGCACTCTACCTTGTTTTGACATCATTTTTAGGTCTCCGGGCACCCCCGGGACTTCCTGTTTCTCACTTTGACTGAGACATTGAGATATGTGACCTCAAGGTAAATAACAACCTTGAGGGGTCAAGGATGACCTTGAGGGTCAAGGATGACCTCATCCTTGACCTAGGTTAGGGTAAACCTCATCTTTGACCCTGGGTTCAAGTTTCAAGGTCCTGTGATCTCTGGATGTCGGGTTTTAGAAAGAATTGTTTTCCCACTTTTGGGTCAGCTATTTTGGTCTCTGAAATGGTAAAATCTTAAATTATATTTAATTTAGGTCCATTCCTAAAGGGTTGAGGCATAATTGGAATTTAATTCCCCAAGGTGGCCCTTCTAGAGGATTGTGCCCTAGATCACTATAAAAGGAAGCCTTCCCCTCTCATTTTCTCCATCAAGTTTTGTGAGAAGATCGCTACATAAAGTTTCAATCCATTTTCATGATCAAGTTTTGAGATCAAGTTTTCATGCTCAAGAACTCTCAAGGAGACATTTGTTAGAGTATCTATTTATCTTCACTTATTAATTAAATCATTTTGATTTAATTATTAAGTTGTTTACGTACTCTATTTTCACTTAAGCTTTCTTTTAGGTGCATATAATTAATATTTTATATTAATTATATTGTGCAACCTAACTTTTTTCCTTTTTAGGGTTTTTATTCACCTTATAGGTTGAAATCTTGTAATTATGTTTTTTATCTTGGAATACAATTTTCTTTCACACCGCTGAGATTTCCAAGCTCTTGCTTTTTTGTCTTCTCTGGCTTCCTTTCAGCAACATGTATTCTTGCATGCAGGTGTTCTTGGTGTTCTATGAAACTATGTTTCTCAGTTTCTACATGGTATCAGAGCTTCCCTGCTGCTGCCTGGTCTGAGGTTTTTTGGAGTTGCATTTGAAGATGAAAGCCATAGTTTTTCTGGTTCTCTTTCAATTGTTTTTTATTGGATCTGGGGGATCTCTTTTTTTTGGAGCACTTTGGGCTAAAAAAAACCTCACGGTTGCATTCAGAAGGCCCAAAAACCCCTATTTCCATATAAAATTTGATCTATTTGGCCTCCGGGGCTTTTGGGTGAATTTTTAGCCTCCAAGGGCTGTACGGACATGTTTTTCAAAAAAAAAAATTTTAAAAAAGTGTTTTCTTCTTTATTTGTAATGCATCGGTGCCCAGTCGGCCACCCCCGCACCACCAGCCACCTAGCTGGCCGCCACCGTGCCACCGGCCGCCCAGCCGGCTACCACCGTCACTCCGCTCCGCCCAGCCGGCAGCCACCTGCGCTCGGCTGCAGCACCGCCCCGCCAACCAGCTCGGCCGCCGCCCAACCTCCGCCCGGCAGCTTGCAACAGGTGACATCACCTACTGACATCACTTGCCAGCATTTTTTCGGCACCAGTTTTATTTTTCGCAAACTTCCCAAATTTTTTAGCAACCCAAAATTTTCTAGGATGATGTCATGCTGACATCAGTGACAGGCCCGTGACAGTCATACAGCCGTCAATTTTTTTGCCGTCATTGGTTTTTTCCAGAGAGCTTGCATTTTGGGGGTACTTGGGCATTTTTGCTCCTACAGGGCTCATACAGAATAAAAAATCAACATATGATATATCGTCGGAAAGGTCTTTCCAAGACAAACGCAATGATGCTGGTTTGGTTTGTTGATTCAGCCATTTGAGTTCTCTTTTTTGGTGTCAAATTCAAAGCTTCTATTTTCCTCCTCTGCATCTAGAGTCTAGGTTTTCTAATATTTTTTTTTGTGCTTTCAGTTATTTGTTGTGCGGGGGGGTTGATTTATACGTTGTGGGGGGGGGGGGGTTGTTTTTCCTTTCTATAATTTACTTTAGAAAAGACCCTTCTACTTCTGTCTCCTCTCAATGTCGGATCCCTCTGTGGCCTGGCTTACACTGCATAATTATCATACTTGGAAAGCACACATGACTAGGCTTCTTATGTCACGTGGCTTATGGTCATGTCTGGATGAGAACCAGCCTGTCCTGCAGCATCCCTTTGAGATTCTTCAGCACAGAAACAAAATGGATGAAGCCATGGGTTTGATTGCACTAAACATCTCCGACAGTCTCCTGTTTCACCTGGAAGGTTTGACCTCTCCTAGGGCTATTTGGGGCAAGTTTTCCACCTTGTTTGGTACAGTGAATGAATTCAGGAAGCTTCAGCTTGATGCAGAGTTGACCTCTTTGACTCCTTCTAATTTCCCCACTATAAAGGACTTCTTGATGAAGTTCAAGTCTCTGCATACAGTTTTGCAGGGATGTGGGAAAATCAAGACTGATGATGAGTGTATCTATTTGATACTCTCAAAGTTGCGAGGTTTAGTTTCAGATCTTTTCTTCCACTTTCTACTCCACCATGGATGCTTTGGGTACCAGACACACCATGCCTTCATTTGAGACATTCTATGATCAGTTGACACGGGAACAGGCAAAGATCCAATAGATGGATGCTTTTGGCTCTTCAAGTCAAGCATTGGTTGCTCAGTCTTCACAGGGGAAACCAAAACAGAAAGCTAAACCAAAGAAAGATTCAGCAAGCAATGAGTCTTCCTCCAAACCTGCACAGAAAACTGATTCAAAACCTCCAACCAACTCTTCCAAGGGTAAATCTTCTTCGAAGTCTGCCGAGTCTACCTCCAAGACTAAGAAGAAATCAGTTGAGACCTGTAGCTTTTGTGGCAAGGATGGACATCCCATTTCTAGGTGTTGGAAATGTTTGGAAGCTTTAGAGGAAGCCATGTAGGAGCATCACATTTCAGCCCCTCAGTCCACATCCTCCCCTACAGGGAAAGGTCATGCTCTTACTGCACGAGCAACGACCTCTGGGCCCACCTGGATTCTTGATTTTGGTGCCTCTCATCACATGACTCACACTCAACAGTTGGTTACCTCACTTGCTCCATGTGCTACTTCACAGATTGCTGTTGGGAACTCATCTCACCTCTTTGTTTTGGGTGCTGGTTCTGTTGCATTAGCTGGGGGTTCTCTTCAGAATGTTCTTCTTGTCCTTGACATTTCGACGAACCTATTGTCTATCTATCAGATTTTCCACTCTGGCTCTGGTAAGACAGTTGAGTTCTCACTGCATGATGTGGTTATTTGGGACTTACATGATTCTGATATGATTGTGGCTACTGGGAGTGTTGACACTGCATCCCACCTATACAGATTTGATAGATTTGAGTCTTCTGATGGTACAGGTTCCTATCTTATCGCACATGCAGATTCAGTGAGTAGACTTTGGCATGAGCATTTAGGTCATGTCAATTATAGATACCTTCAGCAGATGAGCACACAGGCACTTGTTCTTGGGCTTCCACAGATTACTTGCACTAATGGGGTTTGCCAAGGTTGTGTTCTTGGCAAGCAACATAGAGATCCTTTTCCTCATGGATGTGCTACTCATGCTTTGGCACCATTGGAGTTGATTCATAGTGACCTCATGTCATTTCCTACTCATTTTTATGGTGCCAGATATGTGCTCACTTTCATTGATGACTTCTCTAGGCGCACATGGGTGTACTTCTTGAAGTACAAATCTGATGTCTTTGATTCTTTTCGAGTCTTTAAAACATTTATGGAGAAGCAATCTGGTCTTTCTATTCGGTGACTACGCACAGATAATGGGGGGGAGTATGTGAACCAAGCTTTCAGGGATTTTTGCTTTGAACATGGTCTTCAGCATCAGTTTTCAGTGCCCTACACCCCTCAGAAGAATGGTGTGGCTGAAAGAAAGAACAGAATACTTTGGGAGATGGCTAATTGTATGATACAGTCCAGGTCCATGGATTCATCTTTTTGGGTAGAGGCAGTCAATTGTGCCAACTATATTCAGAATCGGATGCCTCACAAGGCAGTTCGACATATGACTCCTGAGGAGGCTTGGTCTCATGTCAAGCCTGATGTATCTTCATTTCGAGTTTTTGGTAGTGAAGCATGGGCTTTTGTGCCTGATGCTCAGAGGAGAGCTATGGAGCAGAAGAGTCAACATCTCATTTTTGTTGGCTATTGCGAGGATGTTAAGGTGTACAGGTTGTTTGATCCTGCCACCAAAGAGGTCCTGTTTCGACAGGATGTCCAGTTTGATGAGCACCTTCCTACAGTAGATACCCAGCTCCCCGAGTCTACTTCACTTACCACTACTCCCTCATCACTTCCAGTCTCTTTTTAGGATGATGAGGATGATGATCTTGGTGATCCCCATTTACCTCCACCACAGGATCCTCCACATATGCCTAAATGGGCTCGTATTACAGTTGATGCTACAAGATCTCTAGCTAGTGACCCTTCCACTTCCTATCGCACCCAGTCTCATACTATGGGTTCTAGTCTTCTGAGTCATGCCATTTGTGATGATCCTCAGACATTTGCAGCAGCGACAGGACATACTGAGTGTGACATTGCTATGGAGGAGGAGTATTCTTCTTTGATGAAGAATCACACTTGGGATCTTTGTTCTCTTCCTAAGGGAAGAAAACTAGTGCGATGCAAGTGGTTGTATCGTACTAAGTTTGCTGCTGATGGTTCTATTGATAAGTATAAGGCACATCTTGTTGCAAAGGGTTTTTCATAGGTTGAGGGTATTGATTACACTGAGACATTTGCCCCTGTCGCCAATATGAATTCTATCCACCTTGTCTTATCCCTCGCAGCTTCTCAGGGATGGCCCATTTTTCAGATGGATGTGAAGAGTGCATTCTTGCATGGTGATCTCACTGAGGAGATTTACATGGAGTAGCCTCCAGGATTTATGCAGGATTCCTCCTTGGTTTGCAGACTTCGACATTCTTTGTATGGTCTCAAATAGGCCCCTCAGGCTTGGTATGAGAAAATGGACTCTTTCTTGCTTTCCACAAGATTCACCCGATGCCATTTTGATCCTACAGTCTACATTCAGCGTCTTGAGGATGAGGTTGTGATCCTTTTACTCTATGTTGATGATCTTCTCATCACTGGTAGCTCATCTTCTATGATTCAGGATGTTCAGCAAGCATTAATGGAGCAGTTTGAGATGACTGATCTTGGTCTGTTACACTACTTCCTTGGTCTTCAGATTGTTCAGTCTTCTGTTGGGATCTTTGTTTACCAGAAAAAGTATGCTCTTGACATGCTTCAGCGCTTTGATATGCTTGATTGCAAGCTAGCTCTCACACCTTTTCAGTCTGGTGTTACCTTGTCTACCTCTTGCACTTCACCTTCAGTGGATCCTACATTGTATTGGCAGTTGGTTGGTAGTTTGTTGTACCTGACACACACTCATCCTGATCTCTCCTTTGCAGCTGGTCTAGTCTCTCGATTCTCCCATGAGCCTCATGAGAGTCATTGGCAAGCTGCCAAGCATATTTTGAGATACATTCAGGGCACTCTTATGTATGGCATTCATTACACATCAGGGGTTCCTCACATTGTTGGCTTCACTGACTCAGATTGGGCTGGTGATGTTGATGATCAGAAGTCTACTTCTGGCTTTGTTTTTTGTCTTGGCTCTGGTCCTATCACATGGTCATGCAAGAAGTAGCATGCTCATGCACTATCATCTACAGAGGCTAAGTATAGAGCAGCAGTGCATGCTAGTCAGGAGATTTTATGGCTTCGACAGTTGATGACTGAGTTTGGGTTTCCTCCTGATTGTCCCACAGTTTTGTGGTGCGACAATCAGAGTGCTATTCACATTTCCTGCAACCCGGTGGAGCATCAGTGCACTAAACACATTGAGCTTCATATGCATTTCATCCATCAATAGATTCACGATGGTGTTCTCTCTTTGGAGTACATTCCCACTGACGCGCAGGTTGCTGACATCTTCACTAAACCTTTTGCATCTCCATGCTATCTTCAGTTGCATTCTATGCTTGGGGTGACAGAAGTTGTCCTTGGGGGGTCTTCTTGAGGCCTACCTTCCTTCATGTTTTTTTCAGCATGTTTTTTCTATCCCTTTTTGGAGAGGGGTTTTTCCCATTGGGTTTTCTCCTTTTTCTCCGGTTCATAGAGATTTCCTTGTTCTGGGTACCTGATCAGGCCTTGTTGCCGGGACCCTTTTTTTTTTTTCCTGCTTTCATAGCTGTGCTAGGTTAGGTTACCTCTTGAGCTTCACTTAAGGGGGGGTGTTAGAGTATCTATTTATCTTCACTTATTAATTAAATCATTTTGATTTAATTATTAAGTTGTCTACGTACTCTACTTTCACTTAAGCTTTCTTTTAGGTGCATATAATTAATATTTTATATTAATTATATTGTGCAACCTAGCTTTTTCCCTTTTTCGGGTTTTTGTTCACCTTATAGGTTGAACTCTTGTAATTATGTTTTTTTATCTTGGAATACAATTTTCTCTCACACCGCTGAAATTTCCAAGCTCTTGCTTTTTTGTCTTCTCTGGTTTCCTTTTAGCAACAGGTATTCTTGCATGCAGGTGTTCTTGGCGTTCTGTGAAACTGTGTTTCTCAGTTTCTACAACATTGGTGATCAAGCAAGCATTCATTCAAGAAATCTTCCATTCAAGCATTCAAGAAATCATCCTCTTCTCCATTCAAGTTCTCCATTGAAGATCTAGGATTCAAGCATTCAAGCCTTTGAAGGGATTTGGTTCAAGCATTCAAGATTCATCATTCAAAACCCTAGATCTAGCCATCATGGTGGTGTGATCTTCCTTCAAGATCTCATTTTCATCTTCAAGATCTATTCATTCTTCCCTCAAGGTGGATTCCAAGCATACAATCATGAAGGTTTAGATTTACATTTGTTAGTGTTGATTCCAAGCTTTCATATTAGCATACTTGATTACATTTCAAATACAATTGAATATCTATTGAATATCATAGCTTCATTGTTAGATCTACTTCTACTACTTTCTAGCATTCTCTATTTCAATTCCATTATTAAGGTTGATTCCAAACCGGGGTTTGACTAAGGAAAACCCCCCCAAACAAATAAAAAAACCATTTTTCTTGCGAGTACAGGTGCGGGATGACAAATTAAAGTGCAGGTCTGGATAACCTTTTTGCCAAACTTCTGAGATCCACGAATAAAGTCAAAGTCAACCTTCAAAATCTCAAGGTGGTCTTTGACCTTTTATCAGGGTCAAAGACTACCTGCTATCAGAAAGATAAAATTTTTCTAGGTTTTCTTTGTCTTGGCATTTTCGGTTTGAAATAGGTTGTAGAATTTCCCAAAACTGTACACAAGCATTAGAAAAGAGGTATTTCCAAATTAATTTCATCATGAGGTATGTATCTTATTTTATCTAATTTACATTCTATCCCTTACAATTCAAATGTATGTCTAAAATGTTGGCTTTGGGGTCTCTTTTATGTGCAAACCATTGTTCTAGGACCCCATCCATATTTTATACTATACATTTTGGTGAACCCAACATACTTACCCCTTTCTTTTATGGATTTAGATGCTCTATTGTGTTAGATCTTCCTTTGTATTCCCTTGTGTGTTCACTTTCACTATACATTTTGGTGAACCCATTTACGACAACTCTTTCTTTTTGGTGTTAGATTTGCATTTTGTGTTGGATCTTACAATAAGAGTAGATTTATTTTATGTTCTTGCATTTATATTTCAAAAATACAAAAAAATTGCAAAATTTCTTCAAAAATACAAAAACATTTACTTTGCTTTGTGGAATTAGATGCCCTATTGTGTTTGATTTTCATTTGAATGCATTTGGATATATCTAGAGCTATTTTATATGCATTTCTTTATTTGTTATCATGTTGCACAAGTTGTTTCAAATTTTTTCCAAAACTTTTGGGATTACACAACATCCTCCTCTTACCTTACCTTTCCATGGAGTTACACCTAGAAAGACTTCATCTAGTGCGTGTGATGTTTCTTTTTCCTCTTTTGAATTACCTTATAAGGATATATTAGAGCAAGAAGATGACCTTAGGCTATATCTCCATCATATTTCTCTTTATGGAGATGAGTTGAGGATTGATGTTAATTCTTCTCCTAATATATGTCCTTTCTATGAGCCTATTTTAGAATATAATTTACCTTCTTCCCCCTCTAGGGATCAAGATTTAGTGAATTATGGCGACCCTATAATGTGCTTTTGCAATGAACCCTTGGATAAAGACATTGATTTATCCACTTCTCATGAATAATATTTGATACAAGAGGGTGATTTATTAATGGATGACATATTCATACATGATGATAACTCTTTTTCTAAAACACATGTAGACATTTTAGTGAAATAAGATGACATTATAGATCCTTTACCTCCATTTGAGATTCCTTCTAGTGATGAGGCATTAGCGGAGAATGATATGAATTCCCTTAATGCTCTCCCTATTAGTGAAGATCTTACAAAGAAGCAAGATCCTACGTCATCTCCTCTTAGGATGTCTTCTTTGCTTCCTTATTGGGAATCTATTTGTAGTGTTGTGACAACTAATATGGTTTTTCCAAAACCCTTGTTGACTGTCAAAGGTTGTCCTCGCATTACTATCAAGGTAAACCTATGGAGTCTTTAGAGTCTTTCAATGACCAAGATTCGATAGCTCACACATATCGTACAAGGAATAATCCTCAACCTAATCCGGTGGTTTCTACTTCTTTTCCACCTTCTCAACCTATTCCTCCTCCTCCACCTCATCTTCCGAGAAAGGAGTATAATTTGATAAACTAATTGCAAAATACCCCTGCCAAGATTTCTTTATGGGAGCTTCTTCAAACTTCACCTACCTACTATGAAGCCTTGAAAAAAGCTCTAGCAACTCTTCCCACTCCACCTCCTAATCAAGAGAACATCAATAATTTATTACAATGCATGCATGCTACCCCGAGTCCTCCTAAAATTATATTTACTCAAAATGATTTACCTTCTAAAGAAGTTCAAAATCAATATGATGTTCTTATGGTTGTTGTTTCTATCAATAAAAGTATCATTCATAGGACCTTGATTGATAATGGATATGGGCTTAACGTTTGTAGCATGGACATGCTCAAAGTGATTAAAGCTGATCTTTCAACTATTCAACCTGACAATGTTCCTATATGTGGCTTTGATAACATTGCTAAGACCACTTTAGGCATCATTACCTTATCAAAGTAGGACCGGTCATCCTGAATACTCCTACTCATGTTATGCCTGGACCTCTCAATCATAATCTTCTTTTAGGTAGACCTTGGTAATTTTATGCTTCCATGGGAAATTTTTGGGAGTTATGTTGTTTGGTAGGATCAATAAAAAGGTTATTGGGACAACCTAATTAATAACTACAAATAGAAGATGGAGCTTTGGAAAGGAAGTAGCTATCACTAACTGTCATGCTCCTAATTTTGAAGTTTGTTCTTTCATCCATTCCCATTTATTCAATGTCCTACATGAAGATTCTTAAGGCAGTTGCTTATGTGCTAATCTAAATAAGGAGGAAATTATTCTGGAATGGCCTACAGGATCAGAATAAAATTCCCCTCCTTTCATGGGAAAAAATATGTAAGCCATTTGGTGTCAAATGTTTTGGGATTCAAGAAATCCACAATATGAACCTGACAATAGGTGCCAAATTGGTATGAAGTTTATACTGAGATGGTGATAGGAGATGGGTCCAAATCCTAAGGAGAAAATATTTGGATTCTAATAAACCTATCAGAATCTCGAACACACTTGACCCTCCAAGTGGATCTTCTATTTGGAATTTTATTCTAGAATGGAGGAAAATCATCATAAAACACATTAAATGGGAAGTTAATCATGGGTGTCAAGCCTAGTTCTAGGAAGAATTTTCAGAGAGCTATCCTACCCTTCACACCCTCTCAGACTTGAACACAATTAGAATGGAAAAAAATTGGGTATGGGGTAAGAATATTTATTACTATGGGTATGTGAATAGATATAATGGGAAACATGAATGAAAATGGAAGATGTTTGAATATATTCAGGTCTCAATGGAATAGAATATCAATCTAACCAAGTTCCTAGAATCAAGAGGGATTGTGCGGATAAGAATCAATGATGAAATTCATTGGTGTGATTTATATGACAGGGAATATAAGGTGAAGATTAGTTACAAGGTGCAAGAGGATGCAATATAAGACCCGCTCTGGCCAAAATAATTATTGTGGGGTAAATCTTGTTTCCATGACTAGTCATCCAAGTTTGGATTCTAACTCAGGAAATGTTGAGCAAGATTGGAATAGTTGGGCCTGGGTACTACCCTTTGTGTAGAAAACATGATGAAGATTCCAATCACATACTACTCATGTTTCCATATGTTGAAAGCTATTGGAATCACTTTCCATAGAAACTAAACCTGGAGACACCTAAAACTAGAACACTTGAGAGGTAGTTCTATGCATGGCCATCCCATTATTGAAAGAGTTTATTTGATAGAATTTGAAAGGTGACCCCCTCAATGGTCATCTAGGAACTATGGAAGGAGCACAATAGGAGAATATTTAAGGATGAATCCATGAACAGAGAATGATTAATAACTAAGATATAATCTTTTATTAATGAGAAAGTAAACATAGAGGCAAAAATGAAATCACCAAGAAATAATATATATTCACTCTAGGATGATAATATGGTTAAAGCCTTTAAGGGACTTATCATTCCATCTTAGCCAGCTCTATGGATGTTGAAGGCAACAAGAAAGCCCAGGCTAAAACCCATTGGAACTCTCCACGGGTAGGCTAGATCAAGGAAAATTTTGATGGGGCTTCTCGTAGTAACCCTGGTTCAAGTGGTATCAAAATTAATGGTTAGAGAAAAATTTTGGAACATTTTGAAAGAACAAAAAGAATTCATTAGAGAACCCACAAACAACACATCACAATTAAGAGGGGCTATGAAGGGACTAGAGTTGAGATTATAGTTGGGAGAGAAAAATAAACATCTAGAAGGTGAATCCATGATAGTTATTGATGAGATTCGATAGAGATCCACTCCATATTTGAAACTTAATAGATGGGTCAAGTGAATTATGGACTGCATCAAGGAAACAAATGCTTTTAAAGTCAATCATATATATTGTGAGGGAAACTGGGTGGCAAATAACCTTTCCAAGAGAGCTATCATCAAGGAGGATGAACTGAGAACCTCTTCTTTGCCCTGGACTTGGAAATGACCAAACTTGGAAACTGGTTTCAAGATTGAATAGAACTCACAAAAAAAAAATTACTTCTCCATTGTATCATAATCACACAAATGCCAGTTGTCAATCCATAGAAAATTGGAACATTAAAGTGATGGGATACCTAGTGCATGTGATAAGCTAGTTGTTGAAATAATGATGGTGCCAGGTACTTTATGGACTTAGACCAAAATATGGAAAGTGAATCCAATTCCATCTCATAAATGACAAGTGTGCGAAGGAGGACAAAAAGCCAAAAAAGGACATAGGTTGCAGTAAGACAATAGATTAAAGTACTTTTTTAGGGTTTGTGACATCATGACAAGCATGGGAAAGTACACTCAAAGGATAGTCTATTAATGGAAATTTTTTGTGTCCGGATTGTATGCAAGATTTGAATCATTAATGAAAGATGGATGCTAGTCTTTAAAACCTTTTATTGGGAGGCTGGTGATTCATTTTTTTGAAAGAAAAAGTGAGTTACATCTAGAGGAATGGATACCCCCATTTTCCTAGAGTCCACTAAAAATATAGTCTCTTTCTTTGGTGAGGTAAATGACAGGTGGCTTTTGTGAATGCTCCTAGTGAAGCATCCACTTATACTCCATGTTTTGAAGGAGGTTTAAGGCTGAGAGTTCCTTTGGGCTTACCATAGGTACAGGGTAAACACTGATATCACAACCATGTTCTTGGCATTCACCTTTATGAGAGGTGTAGCGAAGGCTAAAGCTAATAATTTAATTCAGAAGATATTTTGACATAAGTATCTATGTGAGATTGATGCAATGCTTGATAATATTTATGGGAAGAATATGATCCATGTTCCTCAAAAATATTATCTGGAGATTGGTTGGGGATATAAGAGGGTAGTAAAGAAGTTCCCTCTCATTGTCATGGTGGCATTGGAGGAGCTAACAGAGAGGTTGGGTGACATTAATATAAGGTTGGAATTTTTATAGAAGGTGGATGCCATCCTCACCCCTCCAACTAAGAAATGGATGTGGGTGTACAAACAACAAGAGGGTTATTGGGTCCTACATGAGGATGAATCAAATGATGATGGACTAGAACCACAAATGTTGCTTGATTCTGATGAGGACTGGATTGAGAATGATACAGGGGACGTCAAGGAAATCACTAATGGACCTGCACATAGGAGGTGCAAGGGATATTTCCATGTCAATTTTTGGGTGACCCATGCCAAGAGAATGTTGAGGAGGTGGAGAAACACAACTTGGTGATTAGTCTAGATAGCCCCCTTTTCACTAAGCTTCATGGACTAAGGGACAAGAAATGTGGTAGACTCTGTGGAGGTTGGGATGAATGTGTGTGTCTTTTTTTCTTAGTATGTTTTTAAGTGGTTTTGTTTCAATGTGTGTATGGTTTTTTATAGGTTGTGAGGTGGACAATAGTTAGTAGATGCAGGGTTGAGTTTTGAATGCTAGAAATTTTGATATAATAGGTATAGGTGTTGATTATAGGTATCAAATGCATTGAAAACTTTGGATAATGATCAATCAATTTTTGTATATGTAGTTGTAGGATGATAATATATCTACAAACAATGTAATCCCTCTTTTGGTATAATATAATAGGGGTTGACCTAATCTATCTATTTAACTATAAAAAATATCATCTTAAATTTAAAATATTTAATATTTATATTATATAATACAATATAATAAAATATGTAATACTAAATATAACTCTATAAACTAAATATATAATTTTAATTAAAATTTATAAATTACATTTAATAATTTAAAATACCTAGAATATACTACAATTTATTAGAATTCTTAAATTTTTTACGTTGATTAAATAATGGGAGATGCATATTAAAACTTTTGAGATTTTAATTAAAATATATTAAATCAACATTATACCAATAGTTCAATATATTGGCGTTCCTAAAAAATTTCTCTTCTCTTCCATGCGAAATCTCGCATATGCACAATCGACTCTCTAGATACTCAACTTTGATTCTTCACTAGAACCAAATATGTAGTTGCAATTGGAAATCCTCATGGACTTGAGAAGATTCATAGAGTTAAGTTGAAATAGCATTCTTCCCCTAGGTTTTTCTCTAGGGCACCACCACAGGAGATTCTTGACATATCTTGCAAAACTCAATGGATCCTGGCACATAGACAAAATGCCAGAAGGGCAAAGAATTCTGGCAATAAACCTCATTCATGATTTAACATGTTGCGGAAGCCTTCATTTTCAATTTCCCTCAACAATAGCTTTGAACATCTTTGGTCATCGCAAGTTTCTCCCTACTCTCATCCTCATCAGCGCAATCCAGGTAGTCTTATGGTGAATCATGTATCAAATAGCAACCCTAAATCTTCTTTTGGTTCTTCGGAAAAAAAGTATGTTGGCTTTAACCCTAAACCAACTCAAGTGGGTTTATTCTCACCTGAGAGGTCAATTCAGACTGATAAGAATGTTTACTCCCATCCTCATCACCATCTTGATAATCATTAGGAGAGCATAAGCCTTAACAACCATTCTTCTGATGCATCAAGACGTCTCTCTGATGGTAGGCCAAGGCAGCTGTCTGTAGATAAGGATTTGGAAAATTCTTACGAATCTGTCCAACCTTTGTCACTGGTGAAAGGTAATGTGTATTCTCCCTTACACAAAAGATATGCACTAGTAGGTCAACCACCATGGTTGGGTGAGATCAATAATCCACATATTAATTTTTCATTTATTCCAAATCTAGATTGCCCTAATTTGGAAACCCTAGAAATAGAATTGAAAGATGGATTTGTAGAAAGAATACATAATATGTGTTGTTTATGGACTAATATGCAAGGGGAATGGCTTTGGCATAGCAGTAATCAAAATAGATGAGTGGCTGAAATCAAAATGGCAAAAAAAGGTAAAGGTTTCAATTCTCCCTAAAAGATTTATTTATCTAGATTCTAGTAGTAAAGCACTTAAAAATAAAATCTTATTGGAAGGATGCCCTAAATTTAGAAACATAGAGTTTACAACATTAGATTAGATTCCATTTTTCAACCCTGAACTACTTAATGACTTCATGGTAGATAAAGTCATCCTCCTCAAGAATCTTCCCCTAGAATTATCTACTAAGTAATCCCTCAGGAAATTAGGAAATTGTATTGGCTCTTATGTCGGATTGGTGGAATCAGATCAGAATTTCATAGAAAAAGTTATTGTGGTCAACATGAAGCTTAATGTGAAGTCAATTCCCCTTTAAAAATATGTTGTAAATCTGCATTAGTGGTCATCAATCCTACAATTATAGACTATACTATTGAAGCAAAAGAGGAAAAGGAGCACACCCCTTCTATTAACTCTAGTTCACAGGCTCATAACCATGATTTAAATATTCCTCACAACCTAAATCTGAACAATGACATTAGTAATATGGTAGATCCCATTAACCTAATTCCTAACTCATGCAATTCAAAAGTTAATGTTTCCTTTGTTAAAAACAAAGGTGGTTTTGTAATTGAACCTAATTATTGTTTGACTGATGATATAGTTGTTGAACCTTTGGTATTTGGTCTTTGAATGTTGTCATTGATGTCAATAATACATCCATGAAATTATAATGAGAATATGGTATAGTGAAAATCATGAAATTATCTTATTTTATGTCTTTCAATATTGTTCAAAATATATTCAAGATATACACTTAAGTGTTACACAATTAACACTTAATTTTCACATTGAAATTAAATCAACAAGTTATAGATTTAAAATTACAAGTGGAGGAACAAAAGAGAATTGTCTTTGTCACTAAGGAAGAGTTAAGTTCTAAAGATCAGGAATGTACAAGGTTAATGAATGAAGTAGTATCATATAAAAGGAAGTTAGAAAAAAATGAGAATACCAATTTGGATGACATGTTAAGAAAACAAAGAA
Source organism: Chamaecyparis obtusa (assembly GCA_027943335.1). NCBI lineage: Eukaryota > Viridiplantae > Streptophyta > Pinopsida > Cupressales > Cupressaceae > Chamaecyparis > Chamaecyparis obtusa. Next base: position 354,479 of record BSBK01000860.1, read on the forward strand.
GAAATGCTGATCTAACTGGAATTGGTTTTGAACTTGGACAATGCTTTAGTAACAAGAAAGATAAATCTTTATTTGAGATATTCAAATATGAAAGTAAAGACATAGATAAACATGTTACCACTTCAAATTCAGATAAAAATGCAGATTTTAATCAGATTTGTAATGGTAAAAGGCAGGTTACATCAAGCTCTTCATTCATGGGTAAAAGATCTTCAAACAGGTTCACTTCTTTCTTTGATGGGTATTGATTCATGTGTCATCAATATGGACATAGAATAAGCAATTGCAAATATATGTCAAGAAGGTTTTCAAAGTTTAACCTTCTTGACATATATTTGATGGGTATTGATTCATGTGTTATCAATATGGACATAGAATAAGGAATTGCAAAACTAAGACATTTCAGAATAATCAATCTTATACTAGTCTACAAGTTGATAAAGAATTTGATACTAAAGTAACAAAGATATGGAGGCCTAAGATTAATAAGTCTATGTTTGTTCAAATGGCTTTACATTCTAAAGAAAAAGACTTCTGGATAATTGATAGTGGTTGTTCTAGACATATGACAGTGGATAAAACAAAGTTTGATAAATTGGTTAACTACAAAGGTGGCAGTGTGATTTTTGGTGATGATTCTTCAAGGAAAATTAAAGGTTTGGGTTCTTTGATGCTTAGTGACAAAATTTCTATTCATGATGTGTATTATGTTGAAGGTTTAAAGTACAATCTTCTAAGTGTTAGTCAAATTTTTAATAATGGATATGAAGTTGTGTTTGATGATCATGGTTGTCAAATCAAATTTAAATTAGGACAGTCGGTTGCATCAGGTAAAAGATCTAAAGGAAATGTATACAACTTAAAAGATATCACAAATGCTAACAATCATGAAGATGTTTGTCTAATGGGACAGGTGAATGGAGTTGTGCAAGATAAAGATAATACTCTCCTTCAAGAAAATGACAATGACTTGAACAAATAAGTTAATAAAGTTGAAGAAAGTGAAGAAGAGATAAAAGATCAAATAGGAACACCAGAAACAATAGGTACAAAGTCTACAGGTTCAAGATTCAATAAATATCATCCTCAAGAATAGAATATAAGAGACAAAAAGGAAGATCAGTTAGCTAATATATTCAAAAAATATCTCTCAAAAGATGTGTTTCAAAGATTAAGAACAAGATTGGGGGTTCTATCCCTCTCTTCTCTTTCATAAGTAAAATAGTGTGTGATAGGTTTCAGGGGGAGCATTTATGATAATTTTTACAACTGAAACCTTGGTATATCTCCTTTGTCATTGATGTCAAAGGGGGAGAAAAGGCATGAGGAAAACATATTGTGATATGAGGTTGGCTAATGATATTGATAAAAATGTATTGATGGAATATATAGGTACATGATGTATTCTACAAGTGTTACAGGTCCATGCAAAGGTTAATATGTTTTTACAGGTATTGACATCAATGCCAAAGGGGGAGTATGTTGAACCTTTGGTATTTGGTCTTTGAATGTTGTCATTGATGTCAATAATATATCCATGAAATTATAATGAGAATACGGTATGGTGAAAATCATGAAATTATCTTATTTTATGTCTTTCAATATTGTTCAAAATATATTCAAGATATACACTTAAGTGTTACACAATTAACACTTAATGTTCCCATTGGTTAAGAAAACAGTTATGAAAAAATAGTTTTGGTCTATGTGAAATTAGATAGACTTAGTCATCCAATAGATCATAACCATAATACCTTTCTGGAAAGGGGAGTGAATTATCTAATATGGATTGTTGTTAGATTCTATATATCACATGTATGGAAAGAGAAAAATCTGTTTATAAAAAATAGTTACAAAATTTTATGACAATTTTGCGCAATTTTGAGTAGTTTTGGTCTAATTGAAGTTTGGGGTATCTAACTATCTCAAAGATGTCAAATTTTTTTATTTATAAGTAGGGGATGCATTCCTCTAAAAGATGGTATAGGGGTTTGGAGAGAAGTTGCAGGATTTGTGTGGAATTCTTTGTAGACCGAACAACTTGTAGGCATATTTTAAAATAACAAAGAAGAGGGTAATGCTTTGTGCTTCTATTTTGTCATTTGTGAATTGATTTTCATTATAGAAGTATATCAAAGGTTGAGAAGGGTTAATTCACTGATATTTTGATGGTTTACATTAGTCTTTAATCAAATGTTTTTTATGAAACATGAATATGCATTTGGATCTTTAATATTTTGAAGGGAAACATGTTATTTATCTCTCAAGAAGTATAGCATTTTGAAGACCATTGATTAAACTCATCCTATTACATTTAGATGTATTGATTTAAGTCTAATTACATATTTCATGATCTGATAAGGTCATTTTGAGAAGGCTTGTATAATCTGGTATAATTTGGTGATTTAAAAGAATCTCTATGAGAGATAAGAAAAGAAGTGAATCTTGCTTAATGTTTTCAACTTGAAGTTGAAATCAGTGATTTATGATTTGTATTATAACATAGTTGATCCTCTAATTTTGTATCTCATTTATTCATTTTGGAAGTTGGTGCTTCATGTATTCTTGAAGTTGGTGCTTCAGGTGTAAGGGATTGGTGTTCCTTGAAATCGGTGTTTCAAAAATAGGGTGTTGGTGCTTCCCAGAGTTGTAGCTCTAAAAGATTTTCCCAAGAGGCTAATAATTTTTTAGATTTAAAGTGGTTTTTACCCTAAGGGGTTTTCCACTATAAATATTGTGTACTATGTTCTTTTTACATATCTTGTTCATATTTCATAAGTATATGTTATAATTATAAAAATTTAAAAGGACAAGTTTTTAAGTAACCACTGATTCACCCCCCCTCTCAGTGGTGTTTGTATTCCAACAATAGCTCCCCAGGTTCTTAGTACACTGCATCTCACCGATCCAGTAGGGACAATTTTTTGTACCCCTAGTAAAGAGGTAGTATGTCCTTCACCCCTCCCAACCAATACTTCCAATACCAAGTATAAGGCTTATATGGAAAATACCCCCTATTGTGACTTAGACATAGACCATAATCATTTTTATAATATTGAATCAAGCCCAGGCCATTCCATTGTCTTCCTGTCCCTAGAAGCAAGAATCTAGGCGATTGAAAATAAAATGATCTTGGTTGGTGGGATGATGGAAGAGCTTTGGGAAGTCCAACTTGAGATTAGTGAGGAATTAACGCAATGGCATAATGATGAAGTCTCTAGGTACAATGATGTCAAGGAAAAAACTTTGGATAAGCAAAAGGATATAAAACCCCTGTATTATGTACCAATAGAATTAGAATCTATCAGTAAAGAGTTAAGAATTGTTAACAACCATGACTCACTTCTAGAAGAGTATGGCAAAGATCTTATAGACCTTGAAGATGGGATCAACTCTGAAATCTTAAGATAGGATATTCAGAAGACAGATGGGAAGATAGAAATGGATCTTATGAATAATGAACTCATAGAGGATGTTAAGGATATCAATATCTTTTTGGATGGTATATCTAACATTGATAGACAATTAGGTATAGCCATCACTATCAAAGGTTTGTCTAGTCCTGCAATTCTTAAAACTAAGAAAAAGCGTGGTAGAAAATCTATTAATGAATTAAGATATATCTATGGAAACATTGATAATCAACCTAAACTAGTTGATTTGATTAATGAAGGAAAGGGGAAGGTCCTTCCCAAATCTCAATGAAAATAACAACTTCAAATGTTAGGGGCCTTAATGACCCTAACAAACAAAGACTAATAAAAAGATACCTTAATATATTTGAATCTAAAATAATTATACTTCAAGAAACTAAATTAAATAAGGAAGAGAGTAAGAATTTTTTTCTAAAATTAGGTATATGGAGATCAGAGATGGTATATTCCGAGGGAGACTCTGGTGGTCTGGCGGTCATCTAGAATCCTAGGAAAGTTGTAGTTGAGATAATCATAAAACATAATAACTGGTTACTTGTAACAGTCAGAATCCTAAAATGTAATCTAAAATTTAATCTTATAAATGTCTATGGCCCTACCCCCAATCAAGAAAAGAGAGAACTATTGAAAGATTTAAAAAATCAACTAGCAAACTTTTAAGATGACATTCACATTCTAGGGGGTGATTTTAATGCAATCCTAGAAAATAAAGAAAAATTTAGAGGATCTCAATATGTATCTCAATCACAAAAAGACTTCAGCCAATGGTTTATTGATAATCACCTAATAGATATCAATACTAATAATGGTTTATTTACTTGGAATAACCGTAGAACTGGTTTTAGCCATATAGCAGCAAAATTGGATAGATTCTTTTTCAGTGGAGACATAGAAAAGTTTGATTTCATTACCTCTACTAAAATCCTAACTAATGTTGGGTCAGATCATTTTCCAGTAAGACTTTCTATTTCAAAAAATTTTAAGCCACTTAGATGCCCCTTCAAATTTGAATTTATCTGGTTTCAAGATGAGAATTTTATGCATCTTTTGGAACAATGGTGGAAGTAGATTAAATTCTTTGGCTCAAAAATGTTCTACCTAGTTTCTAAGCTTAAAATTATTAAGCATAAGAACTTGGATTGGAACAAAGATAAATTCAATAATATTTTTGAACAAAAAAACAAAATCGAGTGTGAAATTGCAGCTTTAAATAAAGAAGTTATATAGAAAGAAATGACTAAGTCCAGTTATATCAAAGAAAAAGATCTTATGGTTAATCATGCTGAGATCCTATTAAAAGAAGTTTTTTGGAAGCAAAAATGTAGAGAAACGTGGCTAAGCAAAGGAGATATTAACACAAATTTTTTTCATAATAGTACTAATAATAGAAGAAATGTTAATCGAATCTCCGAGATTAGAAATTCTAATGGAGACTTCACAAAAGATGCAAACCTTATAGTAGAACAATTTGTGCAATTTTATCAAACTCTTCTGAATAACTATGAATTTTTTGATTTAAAATCTCAAAAAGATATGCTGTCATCAATCCCAAAGATTATAATAGAGGCTGATAACAAATGGATCAATAGAAAAATTTCTATCGAAGAAGTTAAAGATTCCCTATTTCAACTTCACCCTGATAAATCACCTAGTCCTGATGGTTTCCAAGCAAGATTTTTCCAAAAAAGCTGGCATTTTTTAGGAAAGGACATCTGGCAAGTTGTAGAGGCTACTAGGAACTCTGGCACACTATTATCAGAAATCAATAACATTTTTTTACACTTATATCTAAGAAAAGTGATTGTTTAGAACTAGGGGACTTTCGTCCTATCTCTTTATGCAACACAATATATAAAATAATATACAAATGCCTAGCCAATAGGCTTAAAACCTTCTTACCAATGATTATCTTTGAAGAACAAACTGGTTTTTTCCCCAAATGATCAATACTAGATAGGATAGTAATAGCCCAAGAAATCCTTCATACAGCTCAATACAATAAGGAACCTTGTATACTTATTAAAGTAGATATTCAAAAATCCTATGATAAAGTTGATTGGAGATTCCTATGTAAGTGCTTGGAAAAATTTGTCTTCTCCAAGCAATGGATTAATCTAATCTTCAGTTGTATCTCTACACCTAAAATCTCTCTCCTTATTAATGGAACCCCAAAAGGTTTCTTTGAAATATCTTGAGGTATTATACAGGGAGACCCCCTCTCCTCCTTTCTATATGTTATCATGGAAAAAGCATTAGGTAGATCGATTTTGAAGGCACACTAAAAAGGAAAAATTTAAGGTGTCAAAGTATTTGATAATGTTCCTACTATAACCCATCAGCAATTTGTTGATGACACAATACTACCAGGTGCTTGCAATAAAAGGGAAGCTAAAGCCTTCAAAGATATACTAGTTGTATACATGAAAGCTTCTGGGAAAAGAGTTAACCCCAATAAATCAGAAGTCTTTTTTTTCAATACCCCCTTAGCAAAAGTGAGACAAATTTGCAATATCTTAGGTTATAAGATTGGAAATTTTCCTTGTAAATATCTAGGTATCCCCTTAGATAAGGGAGATCGTAGCTCTAAATTATGGAAACAAGTCATCTCCAAAGTTCAAAATAAAAAAGAAAGCTGGAAAGGAAAATGGCTTACTAAGGCAGGGAGGTCTACTATGATTAAATCTCTACTATCAGCTATTCCCACCTATCAAATGTCTATTCTACCACTTCCAGTAAACATTAAATCAAGCTTAGAGAAACATCTTAGGGATTTTTATTGGTGAGGACCTTCAGAAGATAAGAAGTTAGCATTAATTAGATGGGAAAATATTTGCAAACGAACCTCTTTAGGCAATTTAGGCATCAAAAATCTATAGTGGCATAATAAATCTCTTGGAGCCAAATAATATGGAGACTAATTCAAGAACCTAACAGCAAATGGGCTTCAATTATTTTGAATAAATATATTCTTGATGCTCACCCAATAAATATCTTTAGATCAAGTAGTCATGTTAAAGGCTCCCGTACTTGGAACTTTATAATAGATTCTAGAGAAATTATCAACAAGAGTCTTATGTGGGATATAGGTAAAGGAGATTAGGCCCTATTTTGGGAAGACTCATGGGGAGGGTATACCCCTATGGTTAATTTAGGTTTTTCATAGATCACCATAGACTCTTGTAAAACTCTTTGGGGTGACCGAGTTAAGGATAATATTTATCTAGAAGATGGTACAACATGAAAAATACTGGATAATATTCAGATTGATCATCTAGAGAAGCAAAAATTAAAAGATATCCTTAATTAAAGGAATGTTTCTTGCAAAAATAGAGAAGAAAAACTTATATGGACTGGCTCAAATGATGGAAACTATAAAGTTAAAAATGGTTATCAAACAATCGTTAAGGAACAAATTATGGATGCCATAGATATTCCCTTGAACCTATGTTGGAACAAAGTATGCATCCCAAAGGTAGTGATGTTTCTGTGGGAAGCCCTTCAAAAGAAAATTTTAACTACAGATAGATTTAGGAGGCTAGGTTTTGAAGGACCCTCTAGGTGTTTGCTATGTGAAAGTCAAGAAGAAACTGTCAACCATTTATTCTTAAATTGTCCCTTTGCGCAAGAATGTTGGAACTGGCTAAGGAAATGTTTAAACTCGAGTTCAGCCATGCCCATAGACATAGTAAACTTTATTAAAGCCCGACCCTTGCTAAATAAGTGTAGTTTATATAAGGATATATGGACAATTTCCCCTTCTATCTTAATTTGGGAATTATGGAAAGAACGTAATAGGAGAATCTTCACCAATCAAAAACTAGATTATAGGTCTTTAACTAATAAGATTGAAACCTCAATAGTAGAGATTGTAAATAACAGACTTTGAAACCTTATTAGTCTAGAAAATTATTTTACTTTATGGGATAATAATATTAGGAAACTGTGGCCTAAATTGTCAATCCCAACATTATATCGTAAAGGAGGTAGCAAGACTAAGAACGATAGAAACTCATGTAAATGGGCACCTCCCAAATTTGGCTAGTATAAAATAAATTTCGATGGGGCATCAAGAGGAAACCTAGGAACTACAGGGATTGGAGGTATAATTCATGACTAGAAAGGAGAAACCATTATAAAATATGCAAAATCTCTTAAACCTACAACGAATAACATGACAGAATGTAAGGCTATCCTAGAAGGAATTAAGTTGTGTAAGCAGTTGGGAATCTCAAAAATAGAGATTGAAGGGGAATCTCAAATTATTATTAATGCAATTAGAACTAAGAAAAAAAATTAAATTCAAAGTTAGAATATGTTTTAGAAATTCTTAATACCATCCCTGACTATGAAGTCAAACATATATATAGAGAAGGGAACAAAGATGGCGACCTTCTTGCAAATATGGGGGTTGATGGTGATAACTTGGTTAGCAATGAATCTGAGAACCAGTTAAATACATTACATTATTATAATTTATCTACCTTCAAATTCAATTAAAATTACTTTGGTTCTGGGCCTTGATAAGGAAAATACTTTAGAATAACCCCAATTCAAATATCTAGTATCATGCCCTTTCTACACTAGTTTTAGTTTTACATAGTATCCACTACTCTTGTTTATAGGACAATCAGTTATTAATAATTATTAAAGCTATATGATAACACCTTCTTCCCTATGCAAGAATAGATATGAGTCACATGGTCAGATCAGTTTTGTCTCATGAGTATTTAATCAAGCACACTTCCCACGATTAAAATCTGGCATTGAGATCCCTAGGATTTAACAAGCATAGAGTTGGTTGATTTAATAATTTACTATATTGGTAATTAAAACATTAAGGCTAGCACAAGCAGTCACACCAGAAAAGAGATAAAATTAATGAAATTAAATCAATTTGTGTAGGATTACATCTATCATTATTATGACACGATGGGATTATTAATTATCGCTCTAGAAAATTGTGAAGAGAAACACATAAGATTACTTATTACCACTCCCTATAATCCCTTTCATTTAACCAGTTCCTCCTGTGTAATCGCTATTTTACTTGAGTTTGATTTTTGTTGCATATAGTCTGCTTAGTCCTATCCAGGTGATGAAGTCTAGGTTGTTAACCTTTGCTTTAAACAACAGCAGGGCGATGGCCTTCAGAGGGTTTATAAAGCCCGAGAGATGGAATCAAATTCTCAATCCACTCTTAGATTCTAAGAGAAGGGCATTAGAAAAATGAATGGAGACCATTACTTTGATAATGAATACACTTACAGAACAAATGGAAGTATTATTGGACAATGCATTGCCCTATCCATGTTCGTTGGTAAAAAGAAAGAAGAGATCATCCAGATAACACAGATTATCTTTGACGAAGGTTTACTTGGGGGACTAGAAAATATGGTACATTGCATAGACAACCAACTTACAATACCATATCCAAAGGTCACCATGAACATGAAGGTAAAGAATCTATTAAAAATGCCAAGTCTCAACGCATCCCTATGATGATTTTAAAAAATGAAAGGAGTTTTGATGATCACTAGCCTGAGAGATGTCTAGGAATCTAGATTTCTATGTAAAGCACTCCTTCAAGAAGAGATAGAGACATACTGGCTAATCAACTAGTGGAGAAGTGAAGGCTTCGACATCCATACAAACCTAGACAATGAAGAAAGGGAGAATCTACACATCATGGCCCCTAAAGTTAAGAAATGCACCTGACATTTGAAAAAGGCATAAAATGAAGAGGATTGCATTATGATCATGAGAAAGAAAGATGGTATATGGTGTTGTCAGATGCTTCAGAAGGATAAGCTTTGTAGAAATGCCATGAAATAAATGGTATCATTTTGTTTTTTTGGTTTCATGGTCTGATTAATGTATAGAACCTTACAAATTATCTAGTAGGTAGTAATTTTCATTACTAGAAATTAATAGGATTTTAATAGTTAATATTAATTAGATTACCAATATGGGTACAGGTAAATAGGGCTTTTTTGTAATATGGTTAAACTCTTAAAGCATCAAATGATATGTAAATATTTAATATTATATAAGTTGTAGTGTAAATGTCTTTCTTGTAATAACTCAATGATTATAATTAATGGTAAGTTAGAATGATTCATAATTTTTATACTCATAGAGGGTATTTTCAACCAAGAAATTAGAGTAATAGAAGATTCTCTTCTCTTAACCCTTCGACTACCTCCAGATTTTAAGCCACTATCCCCTATTAGACATGCTAAAATCCGAACAGTCTTAGCATCCCAATTGACCTGTAGTCATCTTTAGTGGAATATGGTAGCTAAACCATCTCCCCTATCCATATAATATACATCGAAGTGTTATGGATCAACTATGACTAAGTTTTTTAGTTTATCAAGTGTCAGTATGGCTACCCCAATTAAACTTATATGTAATAGGATCCAAATGGGTTTTGGTGGCAAGATACTACAAATCATCTCAAGATGGTTATGCTGGATAATCATGTTCTCATTCTCAGAGTTTTCTTTCAGATTTTAGGGCAAGAATTTCTTATTAATGATGATAGATGCATAGTACTTACCGACATCGCTTCAATGTTTGTTGCAGTTGCCCTGTACTGGGGTACTAAGAAACATGATATTAGGAGACTGTTTTAGAATCTTCAAACGTAGATTTCTCAGAAATTTGGATAAGATCCTTCAAAACACTAAAGAGGATTTAATGATATCTAGACCCCGATTCTATGATATTCCTTCAATCAAGGGGAGACATGTGCCCTCCAACCCAATTGTGGTAACTGATGATCTCAATGCTTTCAAAGAGAGAGAACTCATCATTAAGAGGAATATAGAATTCTTACTAATTTATATGCATATTAAGAAATCCTCAGTGGAAAATAGGTTCTATGATTATTGGCACAAAGATGAGGTGGGAGATACAGATATGGATTGTTTCTCTGATTTTGAGTTTGAAAATCTAGTAGAAATTTGGCTAGAAGAAAGGGGACACAGTAAGAAAAAGAAAAAAAGTATCTTTGACTCAGAAGGCTTCGGAACACAGTCAAGGAATTAATATTGGAAACTAAGTACAATAGTCCCCTTGATTCCCTCTCACTAACAATTTTACTAGTCTTTAACCAATTTTGTCTTGCAGGATTCTCCTTCTCAACTCATACAATAATTTTCAGATATACTCTCAATTCAGATGTAGACATATATGAAGAAACTGTCAAAGGATTCTTAAGGCTTTTTCATGAATTTGTTTAGGGTTAACTAATTATGCCGGTAGAAGTTAAGATTCTTTAATACTCTGGGATCACCTAAAGTTTTGGATAATGTTATTAAATATGTTAAGTGCAGTTTCCTTTAAAGAATGCT
>BSBK01000861.1:0-15000 GCA_027943335.1 Chamaecyparis obtusa
CAGATAATATCTAAGAGATTTTAAAATTCAAACTTAGTCAACTTCTCCTATTAGGGATTTCATTGAGTGTAATATTTTAGCCTTACCTTAGACAACTGATTACGAGAGGGAGGGTTGACCAAGTCAACATGGTCATGATGCCCCTCGATCATATTTTAATGTTGCACATCCTTAGATCGAAACTACAATTGTTAGATGCTCTAGTTAACTTGTTGCTAGTTTAGAAAAAAATTCGATTGTTGTATTTTGCTAGATTTTTTGGGCATGACATTTTTGTATCAAGAGCCAAGTTATTAGAAACTTTGGGAGCCTAAACCACTACGTCTAAACTATTTAACTCTAAATTTTGTAGGATGTGGCCAATTACTTGCCAGACTCATGCACATGGACGATGTTGTAGGCGTGCCTCTTTAGTCATGAAGAGATTAGCCAAGAGGTAGAAGTTCCTAGAGGGAATTAGAATCCCCTCCTGAACCACCTCCAAATCCAAACCAGGACATTTTTTGCATACAAAATCTAGTCGGAATCATCTTGGATAGGATCCTCCTTATAGCTCAATAGAAGCAGCATCAGGATGCCAAATAACTTGGGACAACAATCAGAGAGCATAGTAGGAGTCCCCATTCGAGATTTGCAGAGAGGCAGGCAGAGAGCATGACATGGAGTCTGTTCGTGGACCAAAACCTCCACCAGGTATAGTGGCTCAGGTGGTTGAGTGGGAACCCTAGGACACAAGGGATCAAATTTAGAGAGTTGCTATGACTCAATCCACCACATTTTGTAGGATCTACCAAGGGGACAGAGGTTGAGACTTGGCTTCTAAGCTAGGGAGGTGCTTTGGATTATGCCCCCTATGGGAGTAATCTTAAGGCACATATGGTGATACATCTTTTGAGAGGGGATGACCTCCACATGGTGCAGATGAGAGGAGTTCAAGGACCACATCGACATTGACACCCTTACTTGGGAGACCTTCTTGGAAAGGTTTAGGGCCAGATATTTATCAGAGTAGTTCAAGCAGTGTCGTATAGATGAGTTTCCAAGACCTACATCAACAAGGACTCTCAGTGGCTCAGTATGAGAGAAATCCTTGAGCTCCCTCCCTTATGTAGAGTACATGAAGGATGAGAAACTTTAAGTCAATCTCTTTATCAAGGGATTGAACTAACTACAATATATCTAGCATGGTGCACATGACACCACCAAGGGGACTTATGCTACATAGTTGAGAGCGTAGTGATAGCTGAGGATATTTAGAGGGGATCACATGATAGATCTAAGAATCATAATACCACACCTCAGTCATATGGATATTAGAAACCACCTTGGAAGGGTAATCAGAGGAACTCATCAAGGACATTTAAAGCCCCTACGACCTCATCAGTAGCAACAACCTTAGTAGAATTAGAGACGGAGCCACCACAGGGACAATGGGGCTCTAAGCCTAAGTAGTGGCAGTCACAGCATCCTAAGAAGGACCAGAGATTCCAGGCACCTTATACACCTCCCGCACGGACTCAATAGTCCCTCAAAGGGTGGTTATAGTGGGTCCCAATAGGACAGGGGCATCATAATACTCCAAGCCTCAAGGAGTGCATATTCCAAAACATGAGGACCTTGCTACACTTGTGGTGCCATGGAACACATTTCTTGAGAGTGTCCTTAGGGAGGTAGTCAGTGAGAAACAATATCAGAGCCTATAGTCAGAGATATGGGCAAGTCCCATAGAGTTTTTGCAGTGGTTGATAACCGCTAGGAAGAGCATCAAGCTGTAGTTATTAAGGCCACAGGTATGATCGAAGGTAACAATGTCTCTATCCTATTTGATTCTAGAGCCACTAACTCCTTATTTCTCTATCAGTGGTGGAACGTTGCTAGCTAGTGGCAACTAGGCAGGATGATAGAGGGAGGTAGAGTTAGCCTCAAGATCTAGAGTAATTGTTACCTCTTGGTTAAGGAATGTCAGATTCAGGTGGGTAGCATGACTACCATAACAGTCCTCAGAATCACCCCTCTTAGATCTTATAGTTTATTACTTGGCATGGATTGGATTTATGCCCACATAGCCAAGTTAGACTATTGTCAAAAGAGGTAGAATGTTTAGATGATGATGGCACTGCAACAGTGATCACATGGATTTAGAGACTTGTATCTCTCTATATAATCTTTGTTATGCATCTTAAGCAACATACATAGAAGGGATGTTAGTTGTATGCTATCACCATCAGTGATAGGGAGGACGAGGGAGAGAAAAAAACCTTATTGGATGACCATCCAATTCTACAAGAGTTTGCAGATGTCTTTCCATCTTTCCGTTAGAGCTTCCTAGTATGTCTCCTTGTAGGGTAGTTGACTTCCACATTGATCTTATGCCAGGAGCGGAGCTAGTTTCTAGAGAACCTTATAGTATGACCATGAATTAGCTTAATGAGCTCAAGATTCATCTTGAGGATTGTTAGAGAAGGGCACATTCACCCTAGTGTGTCTCCTGGGTGTACCAATGATCTTTGTGAAGAAGAAGGAAGGATACCTTAGGTTGTGTATGGATTACCACTAGTTGAATAAAGTCACCATCAAGGAATTTGTATCCACTTCCTAGGACCAATGACTTGTTTGATCAGCTCCAAGGTGCCCGAGTGTTCTCTAAGATAGATCTTAAATCGAGGTACCATCAGTTGAGGATTGTGGATAGTGATATTCAAAAGACCACATTTTGCACTAGATATGGCAACTATGAGTTCACTTTGGTTCCATTCAATCTTACAAATGCCTCAGTTGTATTCATGAGCCTCATGAACGGAGTGTTTCGTACCTTCCTTGAAATTTTTTTAGTAGTGTATCCTTGATTATATCTTGATATATTCAAAGGATGAGGGGGAGCATGAAGAGCACTTGAGATAGGAATTGCAGTGTTTTGAGAGACAACCAGTTATTCGGCAGCTTGTTGAAGTGTTCATTTTTCAGACCAAAGGTCAGTACCTTGGTCATGTTATATCTAGTGATGGGATCTTAGTGGATCCATCAAATATTGAGGCTATTATGAATTGGCCAACACCTACCACTATGATCGAGGTTAGGAGTTTCATGGGACTAGTCAGATACTACAAATTGTTTATTGAGGGGTTTTCTCAGGTAGCACACCCTATCACTTCCCCTTCAATGAAAGTGAATGAAGTTTGAATGGATGGAGAAGTGCGAGAGATCTTTCCAGGAGCTCAAGGAGGCACTCACCAGTGCACCTATCCTTGCAGTACATGATCCTTCAGCAAACTTTGTGGTTTGCATAGATGCATCTTTGGATGGACTAGGGGTGGTAGTCCATATGCAAAGGTGGTAGAGCTATTGCCTATGAGTCCAAAAAACTAAAAACTAATGAGCTTAACTACCTCACCCATGACCTTGAGGCTTGCAGGAGTGGTGCATTCCTTAGTGTGATGGAACATTTCCTCTAGGCATAGTTTATTTTCATTTCAGATCGATTAGAGCTTGGCAATAGATATTCTCATAACCAAGCTAATCTTAATGCTAGGCAGAGAAGATGATGGAGTTCTTATGTGAGTATGATTTTGATGCTTCATTACATCAAGGGCAAAGAGAAATTTGTCATAGATGTCTGAGTAGGAGATGACATGAGCTATATTCTATGTCTACTAGCATAGATTTGAGAGATGGCATCCTTCATCACTTGCATGAAGATGAGATGTATGTAGAGATTTGTGAGTTGATTTGATCTTAGAGACCCCTTGAGGGGAAGTACTCAGATTATTCCTTGGAGTTTGAATGGGCTCTTACATCATAGAGGATGCATTTTGTACCTTCTTCTAAGGGGATTGTGTTGAGTTTGTTATTCTAGAGGCTCATAGGGCCCCTTATGCAACCCATCCTAGACTTAAGAAGATGCATGTTGATTTGAGGGCAATTTTATCATTGGCCAGTCATGAGATTACAGATCACAGTGATGGTAGCTAAGTTCCTTTGAGTGTCTAAAGAGTAAGGTGGAGCACCTCCATCCAGGTTGTCTTCTTCAGCCACATGATGTACCTAAGTGTAAATGGGTTACCATTTCTATGGATTTTATTGTTGTTCTTCCTACGCCTTCTCATCGCCATGATTGCCATCATGGTGATAGTTGACTAGTTGACCAAAAGTGGCTCATTTCTCACCCATGCATACTATCTTCACCGCACCAGTTGTGGCATAGGTTTTCTTGTGAGATAGAGTCAGACTTCATGGTGTACCTTGTAAGATCATCTCTGATAGAGATTCTCTTTTTCACGTCATTATTTTGGAGGAGAATTACAGGAATCTATGACCACTAGGCTCAATTTTAGTACATATTATCATCCTAAAACAAATGGACTTGATTGGAAGGGTCAATCAGGTGTTAGAAGACATGCTTCACAAGTATGTGATGGACCATTAGACCTTTTTTGTTAGGAATGGGAACACTGAGAGGGGGGGGGGGGGGGGTGAATCAATGTTCTACAATATTAATTTTTTGATATCTTGAAACTTAACTCTATTACCTTAAATGTTGAACTAGAATATTAAAGCAAGTAAAGTAAACAACCATAACACATAACCTAGATATGATTACGGGGAAACCTTGGCCAAAGGAAAAACCCCGGTGGGAATTAATACCCAGTAATAATTGTACTTGTGTATTATGAACCTGTTAAGTTTATGTAGCCCTATTAGGAGCTGTCCTTATAATGAATTAGTACAATGACCTTGTCAAGGGTCAGACCCCTGTTATGGAGTCTTTAGTAACAAACCCTATTAGGGGTGGTTGGCTCACTGCCATAGCTCACTGCTCAATAGAGAAGGCTACAACCTCCTGGATATCAAATTACACACTATATTTGCAATGGTGACCTATTGCTATGACACTGCTTGTCTGATCAAGTCCATTTTGTGTGCTAATTCTTTACATCTTGTAAAGCTCTATATCATTCTAACTTATCTTCGCATACTTCTACTCTTCTTCTTTCAACTCTATATCTCATGCCATATCTAAATACAAAGGCGCATGTCTTATTTATATGTGCAAACAAAACTATTCACTAGGTCAGCCTATAACCTATTACATACAACGTTTCCAAATGAATTGGCTCAAGCTTGTTTAAATAAAATGATATTAACAAGTCTATAACATAATTACAATAGGCACATAGCCTTTACAAAACAATATTATACACGCTAACCAAAATACTAACAGTCAGCTTCATGCTATGTTCTATTTTGCCGCTTACTATCTGTGTCACTTCAACTCGATGTAACTTCATCATACTAACACATCTGACCATGTGTTCTTAGACTTAGCATAGTAGCATAATCATAGGCTTATATCCAAGGTACATACCATAACTTGGTCATATGCACATGCACTGATGCTTTTGTTCCTTAGGTGCTTCATTGACTGCCAGTCTTCCATACTTAGCCATTTTTTTGATCTTCTAAGTTATGCACTGACTCCAAAAACTTCATATGTCTTTGTTGCCATAATTGACAAAACTAAATCTTATTCATTATATGCTAGTATAGTCAACTTTCCAAACAATCCCCCCCTTTGTCATTAATGGAAATAAAGGAATATGGCAAAGTTACTAAACTGTATCTGAAACCAAAAAATTTCTAACATACTATCCTTATCTTTTTATGTAACATCATATACTCTATCTTATATCTCCCTTCTACTACTCCATATTTACTCTATTGTCCCTTTGACATAATGACAAAGGTGCTAAAAAATGGAACTTCAAGTACTTACACATTGACTACATCTGGGGTATGCAATCTGAAGGTTTTGGATCTCTTGCTGCCAAAATGCCTTGAGTGCATCTACTATTTGGAGATGGGTGTGCATAATGCATAAGTTAACTTCTCTATCATCTCCAATTCTTTACAAGGACCCTAATCATATGTTACAAAGGTAGCATAAATCTCCTTGAAATTCTGATTCAATACATCCAATGAGGGCACAAGTGCATGTCTCAATTGAGTTTTCCTATCTGTTATCTTTGCTATCTCTTTCTCTGCCTTCTCAATCTTATCTAACTGACCTTGGTAGACATTGTTACACATATTTACATCTTGAGAGTGATCTAGCATTGATTTTCTCACATATGCCATCATGGATTCAGCTTCCTAAATTTTCTTGGAAAGATCCGATGTGAGTTTGTCCTTGTTCATACAATCAACTATTATCTTCCTTCCTTTAGCTGCAATCTCCTTCAACATAGATTGACCAACTTTTAGAGAATTGAGGTCAAGTGCAAAATTACCTATCAATTCACTCAGTCTCTTCTTAAGATATTTCTCTTCTTGCCACTTTAGATGTTGATTCTTCAAGATGAGAGGGAATTTGCTTTTGAAGCATATCAAGATGGTGCTAACATCATCCACTGAATGTACACTAGACACTTTCTTATCTTCAGGAAGTAGGCTATTCAGTATGCTTACTGATTCAAAAAACAATGGATTCCTCATTACTTGTTTCTCCTTTACTTTCTCCATTGCTAGCACACTAATGTTTATTAAGTCTTCTTCTCTCCAAGAGTCTAAACTGGTTGTATCAAGGGTCAAACTTGACAACAATGAAGTTGAGGGCTTAGGGGTAAGGAGTGTACTGTCCATAACTTCACTCTTCACCTTCACTAGAATTTCAACATAGGGATCATCTATAGGTTCATCTTCCTTCTCTTCTTCTTGTCCAGTCAAGTCTTCAATATGAACTTCTTCTTGCTTCTTAGGTGAATTATCACCACATAGAATCTCAGCCTCTTTTGTTGCTCACAAAAGATTCCTCAAACTTATCAAGCTCTTTATCTATTGCCACCATTGATATTTCAAAATTATCAATCATGATAGTGTTATATTGTGTTTCAGGCATGGGCGTAGACTCCATTGCTTCAGTAGGCACTGTCACTGAGGGTGCATAATCCCATGGACCTATCATAGGTGCATTGGGAGTCTCATCTACTTTTACTTGCTTAGTGGGGACTTGGGTTGTAGGCGCAATAGGAGGATACATGTGTTTGTCCAAGAACACCTTCTCAAATGCTTTTTCAGTCTCCTTAGCAACCAACTCATAATCCTTGTTCATAATTTATACAATTCTCATTTTAGTTCTTAGGTGTGGCTTCACCAAATATAATAACAATGATTTCTCTTCAAATGAACAAACTAGGAGGCTTTCATCCAGTATCTTTTCTCTATCCTGAGATCTTCTATAGCTTTTATTTTCAAGAAGTCTAAATAGTTCCATACATTATCTGGTATAACTATCTTAAGTTCCAGAATTAATTTCTTGAACATAATCATTATGCTCGATTATCATACCATGGATCTCTGATTTATCTATTTCACTATATTTATCATAGAATTTTGTTATCTAATCAATTCTCCCTTCAACTATTCTAGTTTTCAACACTTCAAGATTCGATCTAAATCCTACCTCTAGAGGTGCTTGAGTGTTTCTACCTTTGCTTCTTGTTGTTCTAGAGGATGGGTGGCTTGTGTTGGTCTGGTTCTTCCTCTTAGGCATCTTGCTAGGCTCAAGGGTGGCATGGACTCCATATCAATAGTATCTATGGGTGCAAGAGTGTTTTCTTCTATCTTTTTCTTCTTCTCCTTGGAATCATCAGATTTATCTATTTTTACTTCAGAAGAGGGTGCACTCTCAAGTTGCATTGAAATCTTAGCTTCCCTTACCTTATCTAGGTCTTCTTGTGTGAATCCATGTATTTTCAGTATGTCAAAGGAGATCCTTGATGCTTTTCTCTTGGTCACAGCCTTGTTCAAGATTGAATCTTACCTGTCTTTCTTCTCCTCATAAGTACCCCATCTTAGTTCATTGGGATCCTTAGGCACTGACAGTAGGACTTGTGCAATAAGATTCCAGAATATGTTCCTCCACTTCATAACCAAAGTGGATGAATCCACTTAGTTCTTGGTTCTAATGCTTCCATACAAGTGATGTCTATCTCCACCATGAAACAAATTCTATCCTTATACTTTTCAAACTATACTCTCAAGTATCCTATACCTTCTCTACATTCTAATTCTGAATGTCTTGATTTCCAAGTCCATGAAATATTTCAAGGTGCTTTTAGATGATGCCTTGAATGAAATATATGGCATTGTAGGTATGCTCTTGTCAAGGTAAAGATCTGATACTTTACCAATAATATGGAAGTACATGTAAATGATATAAAGTGACCCAAATCTAAACACTTTGCTTCTTATCATGCTTGATAGCCCTTATGTTGTCCATCAACTAGGTGCACAAGATCTCACACAAGTTGAACTCTCCATTTTCTCTTATAATCTAATAGTTGCCAAAATAGTGGTTGCGGACACACTATTTACTTTGTTTGCATGTTGGAATTTATAACCAAGAATCGTAGACATAAGATTTATTGTCCTTCTCCTCTATCAGCTCAATTGTCATGCCACGCTTAAACTACGGGACTTACAAGCTTGCTCCACTTGTTTCTCGACATCCTTACCAGTGGGGAAGAATGGCACTAGTCTTGGATAATCCTATCATCTCATAAATAAGATTTAAAGTGATGCGAATTGGAACTTATCCTATCCTAAAATAGGTCATCATGAATTCTTTTCAGTAGAATCTTAATCCATTCAGATTCATAGAAATCATGTGCAGTTGCATACTCAATAATTGGGTGATTTTCTAGGTGTGTGAACTCATCCATGAATGTCATGTCTAGTTTCATCATTGTTTCCATGTGTGACCTAATTCTATCCAATCCTATAGGTTCCTTCTTCCAGTAAATGTGATGCGCATATGTCCTCTACCTGCATAACTCCCATCAGAGTCCTAGAGAATGCTCCTTCTTGGTCATCTAGGACTGAATTGAAAGGATGCTTCTTAAATATGTATCTCTTCCTTTCAGAAACATCAAACACAACTAGAGTGGCCATTACTTACTTTATTAATCGCTCAAATCAGTTTCCAAAGGATTTCTGAATCGTCGCGATCGAACTAGGGTTCCACAATAATTTTCACACTTCTTCGCTGATAAATCAACTGCAATCTTTCAACACAAACTACTTTGATCTCTTGCTCTCTCTAAAGGATCGACCTTGAATGCAAATGTGTGGATAATGGATCTCTAGTGACTATTAAAACAACTTTCTACAATTAATGCTTTCCGCCATAACCTGTAATGTAACAATGAATTTCAATCTTTGTCTTTGCTAACAATCAGCTGTGCGCTCTTGCATACAACATCAAATAGTCTCAAAAATCTAAAACCAAAGGCACATACTCTAAGGGTGAGTATACCAGTCGTGCAAGGGTCTAGAGATAATCTAGCTCCCCCTATGACCATGAGGGTCATTCATCCAGAAGTAGAGGGGTGCATCTATTACGAATGGATCCACTACATACTCATCAACATTATCTTTCTTTACTTCCAATCCAAGTCTTTCTCACATCTTCTGTGGCTTTGCCACAAACTTGACTTCTCCTAATTCATGCAATATTGATCTTTGAGACTTATTAGGGATTTCTTGTCTTTGTGCTTTTGATCTAAAAAACTTTGAGATGTGTCCAGCCTTGTTACAAGAGTGACAAATAACTAGAGGCCTTATATTCCTCAGCACATTGATGTGAGTTACCATACTTCATTGTCTAGCTGGTGGACCATTATAATTACATATCTGACATGTAATGTTCTAAGGACTTCTAACATTTTGTTTGAGGATGATTTCTCTAATTATGCTGAGTCTGACTTCTTTGATTTGATCTACAATTCATAGCTCTAGACCAAACTTATTGCATGAATAACAATAACCATTGAAAGTCTTACCTCTTTTACAATCTCTTGCAATATGTCCATGCTTGTTACAGGCATAACAATTTTAGTTTACTGGCTTGCGCTCATTCTTTAGATGGTTCAACTTTAGCTTCAGTATGATTTCCAGTCTTCTTAGCTTCTATATATTCTTCTGATGCTTTCTTTCTTTCTTGCATGTCATTGATTTGATTTTGTGGCTTCATTGAATCCAATACCAAAGGTATCTCCTTTAATCTTCTATGCATACAACTGTGACTCTATTAGATCCTTTCTTGTGTGAAATTTGTCAATATGATTCTTTCTTTAGTCAATTCAGATTCCACCTACTTCTTGATATTCTCTAACTCCAAGATTTTCATGTTTGCTTGCCTCAGTTCTTCATCCAACTGCTTGTTTTCTTTGACATGTTCTTCATAGGCTTCCTAATTGTTGAATAGCTTTTCCATCCAACTGTTCAATCTAATCCTTCAGAGATGTGTTTTCCTCATTCAACTTTTTGACCATTTTTCCTAAATCACTTGCAGAACAATCTTTCAAATCTTTTCTCAGTTTCTTGATGAATACTAGAGAACCACTAACCTTTAATTTCAGTTCTTCAATTCTTTTTAGATCTGTCAAGGTCTTCAAGAGGTGCTTCAAGATCCTTCTTAGATGTTTCACTTCTTCTAAACCCATTGATCTCCTCAAGTGGTGAAACTTATCTTTAGGAGGTCCAAAGCTCTGATACCAATTGTTAGGAATGGGAATACTGAGATGGGGGGGGGGGGGGGTGATCAGTGTTCTACAATATTAATTTTTTGATATCTTGAAACTTAACTCTATTACTTAAATGATGAACTGAATATTAAAGCAATTAAAGTAAAAAACCTAACACATTAACACCAGATATGATTACAGGGAAACCTTGGCCAAAGGAAAAACCATGGTGGGAATTAATACCCACTAATAATTGTACTTGTGTATTATGAACCTGTTAATGTTTCCTTAGCCATGTTAGGAGCTGTCTTACGATGCATTGGTACAATGACCTTGTCAAGGGTCAGACCCTGTTAGGATTCTTTAGTAACAAACCCTATTAGGGGTGGTTGGCTCACTACCATAGCTCACTACTCAATAGAGAAGGCTACAACCTCTTGGATATCAAATACACACTATATCTGCAATGGTGAACTACTGCTTCTATGACACTGCTTGTTTGATCAATTCCTTTTGTCCGCTGATGCTTTAACCTCTTGTAAAGCTCTATATCATTCTGACTACTCTTTCCATACTTCTGCTCTTCTTCTATAAACTCTATATCTCATGCCATATCTAAATACAAAGGTGCATGTCTTATTTATATGCGCAAATAAAAATATTCAGTAGGTCGGCCTATAACCTATTACTACATTACTTCCAATGAATTGGCTCAAGCATGTTTACATACAATGATATTAAACAAGTCTATAACACAATTACAATAGGAGCATAGCCTTTACAAATAATATTATACATGCTAACCAAAATACTAACAGTCGGCTCCATGCTTTGTTCTATTCTGCTGCTTACTATCTGTGTCACTTCAACTTGTTGTAACTTCTTCATACTAACACATCTGACCATGCATTCTTAGACTTATCATAGTAGCATAATCACAAACTTATATCCAAGGCGCATACCACAACTCGGTCCATACACACGTGTGCTGATGGTCTGTTCCTTAGGTGCTTCACTGACTGTCCTGTCTTCCATACTTAGCTATTTTTCTTATCTTCTAAGTTATGCACTGATTCCAAAAACTTCATATGACTTTGTTTCCATAATGAAAACACTGAATCTTAGTCAAATATGCTCAGTATAGTCAACTTTCCAACACTTTTGGGAGGAGTACCTACATCTAGTTGAGTTTTCCTACAACAATGGACATCATACGTCATTAGGTATGCCTCCCTACTAGGCTCTTTATGGAAGACCATGCAGGACACCATTGAGTTGGGATAGGATAGAGGATAGAGTTTCTATTTGTCTAGAGTTAGGTAGAGATATGTAGTAGAAGGTGACCTTGATTAAGAAGTGCCTCAGAGAGGCACAAGATAGGCAGGGAGAAGTGTGTAGATTCAAAGAGGATAGATCAAGCCTTACTTGGTTGGTGATAGAGTCTTTTTGAGAGTGCGGCTGCATAAGAGTCCAATCTATTTTGGAAAGGGCTCTAAGCTTGCACCTCAGTTTCTTTGGACCTTTTTCAGATCCTAGAGAGGATAGGACCAGTAGCCTACTGTCTATATTTTCTACCTAGCCTGTCATGCATCCACGATGTGTTTCATGTTTCAGTTTTGAAGAAGTATATTTATGATGAGTCTCACATTATAGATTGGGATGCCTTATAGGTGGACTCAGATGGGAAATTGGCTCTAGATCCCATTCGTATCTTGGAACGACAGATCCTAGCCCTTTGAGGTAGAGAGCTAGACAAGGTTAGGGTCCACTGGGATTTTATGACAAGGGGTGACAGCCTCATGGGAGGATTGTAGTTCAAATGAGGTATCAGTACCCCTACCTCTTCAATGAACTCCAGGAGGTTGTTCATGCCTAGAGGGGGTGGATGTGAGGTCTACCCCGACGCCATAGTTTAGCAATGCCTTCAGTTGATAGTTTAATTTATGAGATACTTGGACATATGTTATTATTTAGAGGATCAGTGAATCCTATGTTATGTTTATTTTGCATTTAGATTATGTTGAATAAATACTTATTTGATGCTTTATAGTTGATCCTGATATACCTATGTTAGGTTAGTGATTTGATGATGCAGTTTATTTGAATATATTAGATGTATATGATGCAAAATGAATTTTTATGGACGTACATGTTACATACATTGGGATCAAATGCAAATTTGTGAATTATGAGAAAGGATTATGTAATTGTGAGTGTTTGATGATATGTGTGGTTTATGTTATTTACCTTGTTATGTTATTGAATCTACTGATGCTTGCATTGAATGTGCAGGAGATTAACCATGGTATTAAATATGGGGAACAAAGAGTGAAACCATATTATAAACTGTAAAGCCAAGGTTCAATCTAGTGAAGAGACATGAACCTTGTGTCCTATGATTTTATTCATGAAAGTATTTGTTAAATGTTGTATTTAATTTATTTAATATTTTAGGTTAGTCATGCTATGTGTGAATGGATTGAAATTTATGATTGTGTCACTTGACACATGGGTGTATGAGGTGTTGCCATGACTAACCCCTTTAACCAGGATAAGTATGACACCAACTAGAGGGTTAACTTCTAGAGTCCCCATGCTCATCTAGGGTGTAGGAAGTTTCTAGATGGGTCAAGGATGGGTAAAATCGTAGGTTAACTTCAAGTGAAAGTTTTGGAGGGTTTAGGAAGCTTCTAGGGGGCAGTTAGGGTCAAATTTAAATACCCCACTAGGTATACTTAAGGTTAGGGGTTAAATTTTGGTCATTAGAAGGCCCTAGACTCATAAATGAACTCCTAAGTACCCCCAAAGTCAAGATCCGAGTTTAGGAGTTTTGAGGAAATTGGGCAACCATCTTCTCAACTCCATTTAGTTCTTCAAACCTCATTTATGAGGGCACAAAGATATTTGGAGTAGTAATGGTGAAGGTACCCTTGCATTTATGGTTGAAGTCAAATGGTGGAGGTTAGGGAGGCCTATTAGAGGGAGTTTGAGGATTCTTCCTAGGTTGATTAGCCACTCTCTACCTTAGAGACTTACTAGTTGGAAGGACTTGGAAAAAGGATAAAAGGAGAAATCTCATCTCAAAAATTTAAAACCTTAAGCTATGGAATAGGTTGGTGCTCTAACTTTTAAGTTGTTTATGTTTTGTAGAATGGAAAGCTTGCTTATGCTTTCATGGAGGCCTTATGGTATTGTTGTGTGTTATACTACTCTTTATTTTGTGTTTTTCTTATTATAATAGGTTTGATTTGTCATTTTAAGGGAGTTTTTCAAGGCACACTCACCATTGGGAGGGTTAGAGTAACCTTGGAGGGTGAAAGGATTAAGTGATAACCATTTTGGTGTAGAGTTTTGCCTTGTGTGGGAAGTTAAACATGAATTCCTTGTACTCCATGATCTAAGTTTTTCCTATGGGCAATTAGGAGATATAAGGAGTGTTCTTGGCTTGAAGCCATGGTTTTGTTGTGAAGATGGTTTTGGGAAGGACTTTGAAGCTATCTCATGTGTGGCCTCCATTTCCTTCATTTCAACTTGGTTTCTCCTGATGGGTATGGTCCACTTTCACCCTTTGTTTAATTATTTTTTGAAAGCCTGTGTGATACCCTTGGGAATGAGAATTTTATGTGTCCTTGCTTATCATAAGTTTTTTTTAGGTTTGTATGTGTTGAACCCTTTGTTGCTCTTTGTTCCCCTAGCTCAGGGGGTGACCATGTAATGGTCTAGGTTGGGAAGTGAGCCTCCGTGGTTAAACAAGTTTTATTACAAGATTCTAGCTTGGATTTAGAGGAGCGATGCAAGTTAGTCTTAAAGGCTTTCCCTAATTTTGATGTTGGAGGTTTTCTATCCTTATGGCTTTTTGTAAAAAAATTCAAGGATGTAAAGGAACCTTGTTCCTTGTTTTCAAAAGATCGAAATTATGTAAATTTGCTCTTATTTGATTATGAAAGAAGGCTTTATTTTAAATATACTTGGTTGAATATCATTTTGCTCAAATGTTTAAGTTATTCCTAAATTTCCTTTTTATTATTCACTAGGTTATTGAAGTTATTCCCTAAAGTAATCAATTTCATAGTTAAAATAAATCAACTTTTTTTAGAGTAATTAAAGTTGAATTACCTTGATTCAATATTAAGATCTCAAATAGGTCATGTTGAAAATATATCTAAGTTAGTCCTTTTTATTAAAAACATTTTTTATTTAGTGATTAGTTTAAAAGGATTAGTAATTGTTATTTGGATTAACTTTTCAGTTAATTGACTATCCAAATTGCACTAAAGTACATAAATCTATGTAAAGATTAAATTAAAGTAAAAAGGAAAACAATCAATATTTGGTTAAAATAAACTTGCGAGCTATTAGTTAAGTTTATTAAAATATACATGGTTATCATGTTTATACCTATATATAATTATTTGCAAAATAATTTAAGATTCATTAACTCTCATAAATATAAATAAGTTTAATAGTTGTTTTTTTAGAT